>CM051236.1:517317190-517739690 GCA_027917425.1 Gastrophryne carolinensis | reverse complement strand
ACATCACCCTCCTTTCCTGTGTCCCCCTTATACTGTCCTCATCACCCTCCTTTCCTGTGTCCCCCCTTATACTGTCCCCATCACCCTCCTTTCTTGTGTCCCCCTTATACTGTCCCCATCACCCTCCTTTCTTGTGTCCCCCTTATACTGTCCCCATCACCTTCCTCTCCTGTGTCCCCCTTATACTGTCCCCATCACCCTCCTCTCCTGTGTCCCCCCTTATACTGTCCCCATCACCCTCCTTTCCTGTGTCCCCCTTATACTGTCCCCATCACCCTCCTCTCCTGTGTCCCCCTTATACTGTCCCCATCACCCTCCTCTCCTGTGTCCCCCCTTATACTGTCCCCATCACCCTCCTTTCCTGTGTCCCCCCTTATACTGTCCCCATCACCCTCCTTTCCTGTGTCCCCCCTTATACTGTCCCCATCACCCTCCTTTCCTGTGTCCCCCTTATACTGTCCCCATCACTCTCCTCTCCTGTGTCCCCCCTTATACTGTCCCCATCACCCTCCTTTCCTGTGTCCCCCCTTATACTGTCCCCATCACCCTCCTTTCCTGTGTCCCCCTTATACTGTCCCCATCACTCTCCTCTCCTGTGTCCCCCCTTATACTGTCCCCATCACCCTCCTTTCCTGTGTCCCCCTTATACTGTCCCCATCACCCTCCTTTCTTGTGTCCCCCTTATACTGTCCCCATCACCCTCCTTTCTTGTGTCCCCCTTATACTGTCCCCATCACCCTCCTCTCCTGTGTCCCCCTTATACTGTCCCCATCACCCTCCTCTCCTGTGTCCCCCCTTATACTGTCCCCATCACCCTCCTCTCCTGTGTCCCCCCTTATACTGTCCCCATCACCCTCCTCTCCTGTGTCCCCCTTATACTGTCCCCCATCACCCTCCTCTCCTGTGTCCCCCTTATACTGTCCCCATCACCCTCGTCTCCTGTGTCCCCCTTATACTGTCCCCATCACCCTCGTCTCCTGTGTCCCCCTTATACTGTCCCCCATCACCCTCCTCTCCTGTGTCCCCCTTATACTGTCCCTATCACCCTCGTCTCCTGTGTCCCCCCTTATACTGTCCCCATCACCCTCCTCTCCTGTGTCCCCCCTTATACTGTCCCCATCACCCTCCTTTCCTGTGTCCCCCCTTATACTGTCCCCATCACCCTCCTTTCCTGTGTCCCCCCTTATACTGTCCCCATCACCCTCCTCTCCTGTGTCCCCCTTATTTTGTCCCTATCACCCTCGTCTCCTGTGTCCCCCCTTATACTGTCCCCATCACCCTCCTCTCCTGTGTCCCCCTTATACTGTCCCCATCACCCTCCTCTCCTGTGTCCCCCTTATACTGTCCCTATCACCCTCTTCTCCTGTGTCCCCCCTTATACTGTCCCCATCACCCTCCTCTCCTGTGTCCCCCTTATACTGTCCCCATCACCCTCGTCTCCTGTGTCCCCCTTATACCGTCCCCATCACCCTCGTCTCCTGTGTCCCCCTTATACTGTCCCCCATCACCCTCCTCTCCTGTGTCCCCCTTATACTGTCCCTATCACCCTCGTCTCCTGTGTCCCCCCTTATACTGTCCCCATCACCCTCCTCTCCTGTGTCCCCCCTTATACTGTCCCCATCACCCTCCTTTCCTGTGTCCCCCCTTATACTGTCCCCATCACCCTCCTCTCCTGTGTCCCCCTTATACTGTCCCTATCACCCTCCTCTCCTGTGTCCCCCTTATACTGTCCCCATCACCCTCCTCTCCTGTGTCCCCCTTATACTGTCCCTATCACCCTCCTCTCCTGTGTCCCCCCTTATACTGTCCCCATCACCCTCCTCTCCTGTGTCCCCCCTTATACTGTCCCCATCACCCTCCTTTCCTGTGTCCCCCCTTATACTGTCCCCATCACCCTCCTTTCCTGTGTCCCCCTTATACTGTCCCCCATCACCCTCGTCTCCTGTGTCCCCTTTATACTGTCCCCCATCACCCTCCTCTCCTGTGTCCCCCTTATACTGTCCCTATCACCCTCGTCTCCTGTGTCCCCCCTTATACTGTCCCCATCATCCTCCTCTCCTGTGTCCCCCCTTATACTGTCCCCATCACCCTCCTTTCCTGTGTCCCCCTTATACTGTCCCCATCACCCTCGTCTCCCGTGTCCCCCTTATACTGTCCCCATCACCCTCCTCTCCTGTGTCCCCCCTTATACTGTCCCCATCACCCTCCTTTCCTGTGTCCCCCCTTATACTGTCCCCATCACCCTCGTCTCCTGTGTCCCCCCTTATACTGTCCCCATCACCCTCGTCTCCTGTGTCCCCCTTATACTGTCCCCATCACCCTCGTCTCCTGTGTCCCCCTTATACTGTCCCCATCACCCTCCTTTCCTGTGTCCCCCTTATACTGTCCCCATCACCCTCGTCTCCTGTGTCCCCCTTATACTGTCCCCATCACCCTCCTTTCCTGTGTCCCCCCTTATACTGTCCCCGTCACCCTCCTTTCCTGTGTCCCCCCTTATACTGTCCCCCATCACTCTCCTCTCCTGTGTCCCCCCTTATACTGTCCCCATCATCCTCCTCTCCTGTGTCCCCCTTATACTGTCCCCATCACTTTCCTCTCCTGTGTCCCCATTTATACTGTCCCCATCACCCTCCTCTCCTGTGTCCCCATTTATACTGTCCCCATCACTCTCCTCTCCTGTGTCCCCCCTTATACTGTCCCCATCACCTTCCTCTGCTGTGTCCCCCCTTATACTGTCCCCCATCACCTTCCTTTCCTGTGTTCCCCTTATACTGTCCCCATCACTCTCCTCTCCTGTGTCCCCATTTATACTGTCCCCTATCACTCTCCTCTCCTGTGCCCCCCCTTATACTGTCCCCATCACCTTCCTCTCCTGTGTCCCCCCTTATACTGTCCCCCATCACCCTCCTCCCCTGTGTCCCCCCTTGTACTGTCCCCATCACCTTCATTTCCTGTGTCCCCCCTTATACTGTCCCCATCACCTTCCTCTCCTGTGTCCCCCTTATACTGTCCCCCATCACCTTCCTCTCCTGTGTCCCCCCTTATACTGTCCCCTATCACCTTCCTTTCCTGTGTCCCCCCTTATACTGTCCCCATCACCTTCCTTTCCTGTGTCCCACTTATACTGTCCCTATCACCTTCCTTTCCTGTGTCCCCCCTTATACTGTCCCCATCACCTTCCTCTCCTGTGTCCCCCTTATACTGTCCCCCATCACCTTTCTCTCCTGTGTCCCCCCTTATACTGTCCCCTATCACCTTCCTTTCCTGTGTCCCCCCTTATACTGTCCCCATCACCTTCCTTTCCTGTGTCCCCCTTATACTGTCCCTATCACCTTCCTTTCCTGTGTCCCCCTTATACTGTCCCCCATCACCCTCGTCTCCTGTGTCCCCTTTATACTGTCCCCCATCACCCTCCTCTCCTGTGTCCCCCTTATACTGTCCCTATCACCCTCGTCTCCTGTGTCCCCCCTTATACTGTCCCCATCATCCTCCTCTCCTGTGTCCCCCCTTATACTGTCCCCATCACCCTCCTTTCCTGTGTCCCCCTTATACTGTCCCCATCACCCTCGTCTCCCGTGTCCCCCTTATACTGTCCCCATCACCCTCCTCTCCTGTGTCCCCCCTTATACTGTCCCCATCACCCTCCTTTCCTGTGTCCCCCCTTATACTGTCCCCATCACCCTCGTCTCCTGTGTCCCCCCTTATACTGTCCCCATCACCCTCGTCTCCTGTGTCCCCCTTATACTGTCCCCATCACCCTCGTCTCCTGTGTCCCCCTTATACTGTCCCCATCACCCTCCTTTCCTGTGTCCCCCTTATACTGTCCCCATCACCCTCGTCTCCTGTGTCCCCCTTATACTGTCCCCATCACCCTCCTTTCCTGTGTCCCCCTTATACTGTCCCCGTCACCCTCCTTTCCTGTGTCCCCCCTTATACTGTCCCCCATCACTCTCCTCTCCTGTGTCCCCCCTTATACTGTCCCCATCATCCTCCTCTCCTGTGTCCCCCTTATACTGTCCCCATCACTTTCCTCTCCTGTGTCCCCATTTATACTGTCCCCATCACCCTCCTCTCCTGTGTCCCCATTTATACTGTCCCCATCACTCTCCTCTCCTGTGTCCCCCCTTATACTGTCCCCATCACCTTCCTCTGCTGTGTCCCCCCTTATACTGTCCCCCATCACCTTCCTTTCCTGTGTTCCCCTTATACTGTCCCCATCACTCTCCTCTCCTGTGTCCCCATTTATACTGTCCCCTATCACTCTCCTCTCCTGTGCCCCCCCTTATACTGTCCCCATCACCTTCCTCTCCTGTGTCCCCCCTTATACTGTCCCCCATCACCCTCCTCCCCTGTGTCCCCCCTTGTACTGTCCCCATCACCTTCATTTCCTGTGTCCCCCTTATACTGTCCCCATCACCTTCCTCTCCTGTGTCCCCCTTATACTGTCCCCCATCACCTTCCTCTCCTGTGTCCCCCCTTATACTGTCCCCTATCACCTTCCTTTCCTGTGTCCCCCCTTATACTGTCCCCATCACCTTCCTTTCCTGTGTCCCACTTATACTGTCCCTATCACCTTCCTTTCCTGTGTCCCCCCTTATACTGTCCCCATCACCTTCCTCTCCTGTGTCCCCCTTATACTGTCCCCCATCACCTTTCTCTCCTGTGTCCCCCCTTATACTGTCCCCTATCACCTTCCTTTCCTGTGTCCCCCCTTATACTGTCCCCATCACCTTCCTTTCCTGTGTCCCCCTTATACTGTCCCTATCACCTTCCTTTCCTGTGTCCCCCTTATACTGTCCCCATCACATTCCTTTCCTGTGTCCCCCCTTATACTGTCCCCCATCACCCTCCTCCCCTGTGTCCCCCCTTATACTGTCCCCATCACCTTCCTTTCCTGTGTCCCCCCTTATACTGTCCCCATCAGCTTCCTCTCCTGTGTCCCCCTTATACTGTCCCCCATCACCTTCCTTTTCTGTGTCCCCCTTATACTGTCCCCCATCACCTTCCTTTCCTGTGTCCCCCCTTATACTGTCTCCATCAGCTTCCTCTCCTGTGTCCCCCTTATACTGTCCCCCATCACCTTCCTTTCCTGTGTCCCCCCTTATGTTGTCCCCATCAGCTTCCTCTCCTGTGTCCCCCTTATACTGTCCCCCATCACCTTCCTCTCCTGTGTCCCCCCTTATACTGTCCCCCATCACCTTCCTCTCCTGTGTCCCCCCTTATACTGTCCCCATCACCTTCCTTTCATGTGTCCCCCCTTATACTGTCCCCCATCACCTTCCTTTCCTGTGTCCCCCCTTATACTGTCCCCCATCACCTTCCTTTCATGTGTCCCCCCTTATACTGTCCCCCATCACCCTCCTTTCCTGTGTCCCCCCTTATACTGTCCCCCATCAGCTTCCTTTCATGTGTCCCCCCTTATACTGTCCCCCATCACCCTCCTTTCCTGTGTCCCCCCTTATACTGTCCCCCATCACCCTCCTCTCCTGTGTCCCCCTTATACTGTCCCCATCACCCTCCTCCCCTGTGTCCCCCCTTATACTGTCCCCATCACCTTCCTTTCCTGTGTCCCCCCTTATACTGTCCCCATCACCTTCCTCTCCTGTGTCCCCCTTATACTGTCCCCCATCACCTTCCTCTCCTGTGTCCCCCCTTATACTGTCCCCTATCACCTTCCTTTCCTGTGTCCCCCCTTATACTGTCCCCATCACCTTCCTCTCCTGTGTCCCCCCTTATACTGTCCCCATCACCTTCCTTTCATGTCCCCCCCCCCCCTTATACTGTCCCCCATCACCTTCCTTTCCTGTGTCCCCCCTTATACTGTCCCCCATCACCTTCCTTTCATGTGTCCCCCCTTATACTGTCCCCCATCACCCTCCTTTCCTGTGTCCCCCCTTATACTGTCCCCCATCACCTTCCTTTCCTGTGTCCCCCTTATACTGTCCCCTATCACCTTCTTTTTCTGTGCTCCTTCTTATACTGTCCCCCATCTCCTTCCTTTCCTGTGTCCCCCCTTATACTGTCCCTATCACAGGAATGTGATGGGGGACAGTATAAGGGGGGACACAGGAGAGGAAGGTGATGGGGACAGTATAAGGGGGGACACAAGAAAGGAAAGTGATGGGGACAGTATAAGGGGGGACACAGGAATAGAAGGTGATGGGGACAGTATAAGGGGGACACAGGAAAGGAAAGTGATGGGGACAGTATAAGGGGGGACACAGGAAAGGAAGGTGATGGGGGACAGTAAATGAATGCACACGCGCAGTGATGGATTGGTTTGCTGTTGGGCTGTAATAGGAAGCAGCTGCTCCCCTCCATGGGAACTGGGGAAGAGGAATCCCCGGGGATTTGCCGGGAGCCTCCAGAATGGAGCGTTCGCCATTATGGAATGCAGCGCACATTCCTCGTTACAGTGACCCACAAAGGGCCGCCATCCAGCGCACACCCGCCGCGCTCCATAATCTGCCAACATGTCCCTTTCCCAATATCCGGGAGTGAGGGGCACACTGCATTAGCCTGGGCAAGAGGGACAACACTCCACTATGGGGCCCATGGTTCCAGGGTTATGTGGGCCCCTTTGTGGTGAAGAGTCACTGAGAGACGTCCCTAATCTGGATGCCCCCTAAGGATCATTCTGTTTGGAGCAAAACTCTAGTTTTTCCTATGGCTACATAATTAATACATAATTAATAATTAATTATCAAATCAAATCCAATTGATAATCTCAATTAAAAGGAATCACATATACATATATCTATACGCAGTGGTCCAGGTATTGATTATCAAATCAAATCCAATTGATAATGCAATCCAATTATCAAATCAAATCACATTATCAAATTATCAAAATTATTATTAATAATTAATTAATTAATTAATCGCCCATTAATATGGCTACATAATAAATTTTAATCTATTTAGGACTTTGAAGCTCACCAAACCCCTTTAAACCTGACCTCGGAGTCTATCTAGATCAGTGGTTCTGAACCTTTCTAATGCAGTGACCCCGCAATACAGTTCCTCATGTTGGGGTGACCCCGCAATACAGTTCCTCATGTTGGGGTGACCCCGCAATACAGTTCCTCATGTTGCTGTGACCCCGCAATACAGTTCCTCATGTTGCGGTGACCCCGCAATACAGTTCCTCATGTTGGGGTGACCCCGCAATACAGTTCCTCATGTCGGGGTGACCCCGCAATACAGTTCCTCATGTCGGGGTGACCCCGCAATACAGTTCCTCATGTTGCAGTGACCCCGCAATACAGTTCCTCATGTTGCGGTGACCCCACAATACAGATCCTCATGTTGCCGTGACCCCGCAATACAGTTCCTCATGTCGCGGTGACCCCGCAATACAGTTCCTCATGTTGCCGTGACCCCGCAATACAGTTCCTCATGTTACAGTGACCCCGCAATACAGTTCCTCATGTTGCCGTGCCCCCGCAATACAGTTCCTCATGTTGCGGTGACCCCGCAATACAGTTCCTCATGTTGCCGTGACCCCGCAATACAGTTCCTCATGTTGCGGTGACCCCGCAATACAGTTCCTCATGTTGCCGTGACCCCGCAATACAGTTCCTCATGTTACAGTGACCCCACAATACAGATCCTCATGTTGCCGTGACCCCGCAATACAGTTCCTCATGTTGCGGTGACCCCGCAATACAGTTCCTCATGTTGCCGTGACCCCGCAATACAGTTCCTCATGTTACAGTGACCCCGCAATACAGATCCTCATGTTGCCGTGCCCCCGCAATACAGTTCCTCATGTTGCCGTGACCCCGCAATACAGTTCCTCATGTTACAGTGACCCCGCAATACAGTTCCTCATGTTGCCGTGACCCCGCAATACAGTTCCTCATGTTGCCGTGACCCCGCAATACAGTTCCTCATGTTGCGGTGACCCCGCAATACAGTTCCTCATGTTGCCGTGACCCCGCAATACAGTTCCTCATGTAGAGGTGACCCCGCAATACAGTTCCTCATGTAGCGGTGACCCCGCAATACAGTTCCTCATGTTGCGGTGACCGCGCAATACAGATCCTCATGTTGCGGTGACCCCGCAATACAGTTCCTCATGTTGCGGTGACCCCGCAATACAGTTCCTCATGTTGCCGTGACCCCGCAATACAGTTCCTCATGTTGCGGTGACCCCGCAATACAGTTCCTCATGTTGCCGTGACTCCGCAATACAGTTCCTCATGTTACAGTGACCCCGCAATACAGTTCCTCATGTAGCGGTGACCCCGCAATACAGTTCCTCATGTTGCGGTGACCCCGCAATACAGATCCTCATGTTGCGGTGACCCCGCAATACAGATCCTCATGTTGCGGTGACCCCGCAATACAGTTCCTCATATTGCGGTGACCCCGCAATACAGTTCCTCATGTTGCGGTGACCCCGCAATACAGTTCCTCATGTAGCGGTGACCCCGCAATACAGTTCCTCATGTTGCGGTGACCCCGCAATACAGATCCTCATGTTGCGGTGACCCCGCAATACAGTTCCTCATGTTGCGGTGACCCCGCGATACAGTTCCTCATGTTGCGGTGACCCCGCGATACAGTTCCTCATGTAGAGGTGACCCCGCGATACAGTTCCTCATGTTGCGGTGACCCCGCAATACAGTTCCTCATGTAGCGGTGACCCCGCAATACAGTTCCTCATGTTGCAGTGACCCCGCAATACGGTTCCTCATGTTGCGGTGACCCCGCAATACAGTTCCTCATGTTGCAGTGACCCCGCAATACAGTTCCTCATGTTGCTGTGACCCCGCAATACAGTTCCTCATGTTGCCGTGACCCCGCAATACAGTTCCTCATGTTGCTGTGACCCCGCAATACAGATCCTCATGTTGCGGTGACTCTGAAATACAGATCCTCATGTTGCTGTGACCCTGCAATACAGTTCCTCATGTTGCGGTGACCCCGCAATACAGTTCCTCATGTTGCGGTGACCCCGCAATACAGTTCCTCATGTTGCGGTGACCCCGCAATACAGTTCCTCATGTTGCTGTGACCCCGCAATACATTTCCTCATGTTACAGTGACCCCGCAATACAGTTCCTCATGTTGCGGTGACCCCAAACCAAAAAATAATTTTGGTGGCTACTTCAAAGCTGTCATTTTGCTACAGTCGGGATGTAAATACCTGATATGCGTTATGTATTCTCATTGCTACAAATCAAACATAATTTAAACATAGTGATTAATCACAAAAACAATATTTAATTATATGTTAAGAAATATTTATTACTAATAAATAACATTTCACCATGGCATAGCATGTGTCGGAAACTGTCATTTCTCCGACTCTTATTGGTATTTTAGGAGGCTGCGGAGGATTGTGTGGTAACTCGAGATTCTCGGGAGCTCTCTTCCACAAAATCCGCCGCACTCACAATGAAATCAATAGGAGGCGGATTCAATGCCGGAATTTTCTCATTCAGAATATGGGAAAATAGTGGGAGATATGGGAGATAATTATACATTGGGGAACAGTGTGACCTACATCTTATAGTGTCTCTTATAGTATAAGACACTGTGTAAATGTTTGGTGCTTTGTGTAAGTGTAAGCTGCTTTGTGTACTGTGTAATGATTACACACAAAGCACCTGACACTTACACAGCATTGTGTGTATGGTGTGTGCACTGTTATTACACCAGCAGGCGTCTCGCAGGCTCTCTTGGCTTCTGTCCTCCGGCGCTTGCTGCGTCCGCCCACTGATGATGTCAGCAAGCGCCGGACACACGTAATGCGCTGCTATGGACTGTGGAGCGTTTCCCCCCGCTTCCCCCGCCCCTTAGGCCCCGGACGGATGATGCAATCACGCATGCGCGCAGGCATTCGGTTTGGAACGCGCATCCATAACGGCATGCGTTCTGGCTGAATAGCGCTGCTGCAGATGGTAGCGCAACTTCTCAGCGGCTAGAGCCATCGGAAATATGTATTTTCGGATGGCTTTAGGCGACCCCTGTGTTTTGGACGTTCGACCCCCCGCCGGGGTCCCGACCCACAGGTTGAGAAATGCTGGACTAGATCCTCCTGATTTTGGATGCCCCTGTGTGTGACCCCCTTGTTCATTACTTTCCTGGATCTGGTGAATGCACTGTGTCGCCAGTTTGCGCTAACGGCCAAACCAGGGGAGTTCTTTCACAAACAGGGGCATCCCAAATTGAGATGCCCCTGTAAAGCAGACCAAAACCCAGGGATGGAATTGCTTGCATAGTGGGTATACCAGAGATCCCAGGGGGTGTCACACAGTAGGGTGTCACAGATTGGGATGCTCCAGGGATAGCAGAACAAAACCCAGCGCTTCCTCCCCTGGAATCTAAATCGAGACGCCGCGTTGTGTGGAACCTCCGCCATCCCAGGAGATGTGGGCGCCGGGCAAGTGCTGTCGCACACCCTAAAGGCCGGCACTGTCAGTGGGCCCCTCCAGAGGGTGGGGGCCCCTGGCAGCTGCCTCGCCTTGCCGGGTGCTGACGCCGGCCCTGGCCAAGTGGCCCTAATGGTCACCCTGACTTGAGACCCGCAGGCTACTATTGCTGCTGGGGTTGGTGATAAATAAGGGGGTCTGCACCCCCCCAACCGGGCTGGTCGGCCTTGGGGCCCAATTAAAACTAAGGGCCAAGCCATCATATCTAGATTACATAGGGGCCCCGAGATTATATTGTGCCTCATAACCTATAATATGAAAGCCGGGCCCCTATTTGCTTCCTATATGTCGGGAACTTTAGGTCAGCCTGGCTAGAGGCGCCGATTAAGAGCCAAGCCATTGGTTATGAGGGGGCCCAGACATTGCTCATACCTCCCAACTTTTCAGAGTGGGAAAGAGGGACAATTTGAGGAACGATATGTAAATGAAGCCACTCCCCTCATTGAGGAATGGATAGGAGATACATGTAACAGTTATAACAAACACTTTGAATAGGCAAATTAATCATTTATTGCTGCAGATCTGCATGTTACACCTCAAAGAGGGATATATTATATGTTACAGGAGGGACACGGCCGCTCTCCAGCATTCCTTCCAGGCAGCACAGGGTTAATCTGGTCGGGGCCCCTCCTTATGAGTCTGGGCCAGAGGAAGGCATTCAGTGTAATTGTTGGCCGGGGCCCAGACTCACAATCTGGCTTTTCCCAGGTCTGAGGAGGGAACAAAAGTTAGAGAACATGTCTGACTTCATCCCCCCAGACGCCGGGCTTCACCCTGCACCCACCCTCCATGTAATGTCTTGTTTTATGGGGCCCAGGAGCAGTCCAATACTACAAGATAAAGCACTAAACCGTATCCTCCCTTATACCCTAATAGAGTGTAAGCTCTTCTCCTCCTGTATCCTCCCTTATATCCTAATAGAGTGTAAGCTCTTCTCCTCCTGTATCCTCCCTTATACCCTAATAGAGTGTAAGCTCTTCTCCTTCTGTATCCTCTCTTATACCCTAATAGAGTGTAAGCTCTTCTCCTCCTGTATCATCCCTTATACCCTAATAGAGTGTAAGCTCTTCTCCTCCTGTATCCTCCGTTATACCGTAATAGAGTGTAAGCTCTTCTCCTCCTGTATCCTCCCTTATACCCTAATAGAGTGTAAGCTCTTGTCCTCCTGTATCCTCCCTTATACCCTAATAGAGTGTAAGCTCTTCTCCTCCTGTATCCTCCCTTATACCCTAATAGAGTGTAAGCTATTCTCCTCCTGTATCCTCCCTTATACCCTAATAGAGTGTAAGCTCTTCTCCTCCTGTATCCTCCCTTATACCCTAATAGAGTGTAAGCTCTTCTCCTCCTGTATCCTCCCTTATACCCTAATAGATGGTTAAGGTGGGAGGAGGTGTGTGAGTGAGCTCTGCAGGTGCTCTGAATGTCTGGCTCTAGCCCAGGGCCTGGCTGCCTTGGGTGGGGTCGCTCCCCAGGTGAGCTCCAGGCTTCTGGGTCTGAATCTGGAGTCCATGTTAGAGACCCTCTGGCTACTGAATATGCTGCTGACCGGCTGACCGCGGTGGATTACAATGAAGGTGGAAGAGTCTTTATGGAAGAAAGTTACAGTAAAGTAAGTGAAGCTGGAATGGAAGTGGTGGATAATAATGATGGGCCGTGTAGCAGTGTCTGTGTGCAGCATGTAATGGAGGGAGGGCGGCAGCCCCAGCAAAGTGACTGTGCTGATCCAGGCAGGGAGATCCAACAACCTGTTGTGATGGACACTCAGCAGCCAGCTCAGGCCGGCAGTGGGAAGCAGCACAAGCTGAGGAGGACATCTTTGGAAAGACTGACAATGCAGGAAAACATGCAGCAGAATGTGTGTGTGAGCCGAGAGTCCCGGGCCCTGCGATCCAAGACCCAGCCGGCCACCGGTGACCCCATAACTGGGGGGAAATCTGCTAAATCTGCCACTGGACATAAATCTGGGAAGTTATCAAACAATGCAAATGCTGAGCTGGGGGCAAATGGCCACAATTCTCCCAGGACTGAGGCAGCAGAGACATTCAAAGACCCAGCAGAAAAGCCAAGGCGCAAGGCAAGTCTTAAAGAGACAGAGCGCGCACCAGAACTGCAGCTTGCAGACAAGATTCCAGATTTAGTCAATAAAATGAACAGCTTAAGAGCATCCAGAACAGAGCGGCAATGGCAAATAGAGGAAATGAATAAACTAAAAGCAGCAAACCCCCGTAGTGCCACCGCCTGTGATGGGCTGATAGAGACTCTCCGCACACAGCTTGCTGAAATTGTTAGTGACATTGAGACACTTGAGAAACAAATGGGGCCCATGGCAGAGAGATACAAGAACCTGGATCTGTTTGAGGAGTCTCAAAAGCTCCTAAAACACAGACAGATACCTGAACCCAGCTCAGTTCCCCCCTCACCATCAAAGCAGGAGACATCCTCACAGGAGCTGCTGTACAGGACCCCAGTGCTGCAAGATTCTGCCCCTTTTCGTGATACCAGCCAAGTAAGCCAACCACCCCCAGGGGGCAGCAGTGAGCAATCCCTGAAAGGTTCCAGCAATGGACTCTGTGTATCACAAGGCGCCCTCCCCCAGCCTGAGAATGGATGTGATGCAGCCAGTGACACTATGGAAGTTGGAGAGACCCCCCAAACTGCAAGTTGGGGTCGCAGCCGGGAGATAGTGAAACCTCTGAACTGTCCCCCAATCGAGGAAACAAGCAAGCAAGTCCCAATGCATTGCAATCAGTTTGGGACAATGAACAGCCTGCGGTTCCTGATAGTAATGGGACTGAATCGTCTGCATGCACTAATAATGTTTTTCCTCCCACAGGTGACCGACCACAGGTAGCGGGTTCCCCGCAATCCAGACCCCGCAGTGATAATACTGGCAATGCATCTGGCCACGCTCCTCCTCAGAATGCCTGGAGCCGCGGTGCCCCATCTTTTAGCCCCGGCTTACATTACACCGGTCAGGCATTTAAGAGGAGGAACGTGGTAAGATTTAAGAATAAGGGGCAAAGGAAGATCTGCCAGACAGGAGACATGTGATCCGGGAGCTCCTGTGTAACCAGATGGGGTTCACACCCGCAGATATCTTGGCCGTCATAAACCTCCCGGACAGGCAGGGCTATGATATAAGCTTCAAGCTCATGTCCAGCTTGGACAGGTTCTGGGCAAGTGTGACAAAGTTTAGGGGCACTGAGGGATGGGACCAGTTTATCCTTATCCCGGTATCAAAGCCGGGCACTGTGAGCGTTAATATCTTGTTCTGGAATGAATCCGTCCCCCCGCAGGATATTGTGATATGGCTGAGGAGGCATTGTGATATGGTGTCTGACCTGACAAAGTGTCTTGATGATGATGGGATCTGGACGGGAGGCTGGAGGGTGCTGGTGAAGCTCAGGCAGCACAGTAATGTTACCTTACATTTGCCCAACTCCTTCTTTATCGGCCGTGAGAGGGGTGTGTGTTTCTATGCCGGTCAGCCACGCTTGTGCTTTAAGTGTGGGAAGGCTGGTCATGTGGCCGGAGTGTGCACTGTAGTGAAGTGTAACCTGTGCAGGGAGATTGGTCACACCAGCGCCATGTGTACAAATGTCCGGTGTAACTTGTGTGGTCAGATGGGTCATTACCATAAGGACTGCTCGGAGGCCTTCCATAACCTCTATAGCCAGACTGCGGAGGAGCTGGTGGCAACAGGTGAGGTTACAGAGGAGGAGGCTCTGATGTCTGGGCAGATAGTAACAAGGCCAGGGTCTGAGACAACTGAGATAAGAGATCAGACAGATGTAACCCCACAGCCTGTGGCCACCATCCCACGGCCAGCACCGGGGCAAGCTGATAGCCCATCTTCCCCTGTAGCCCCTTCCCCTGCTATGGCCCATTGCTCTGCTCCGGCCTCTTCTGGAGATAGCAAAGTCCCTGGTGATAAGAGAAAGAAGAAAAAAGACAAGTCCTCCCGCAGACCAGAGGGCGCATGGTCCTTAGTCCAAAAGCCAGGGAAAAAGTCCAAGGGAAGAACGGATACAGCAGTGACAGTTACATCAAACAGATATAACGTACTTTCTGAGTCAGGTGCAGATATTTCTGGGCACGATACTATGGAGCTGGAGCAAGAGTTAAAGCGTATAGCCAGAGAATGTGACTCGGGGTCAGAGGAGGACCCACCGACTAAGAAAAAGTCATCAGCAGCTATAGACCCGATAGACTCTGATATGGAAGTGACTGGCAGGCAGGGCGACTCTGATTCTGATCTATGATGATGGGGTTTAAGGTGCTGCTGCTCTGCATAATAATGGCAGGCTTCTCTTTAAGTATAGTCACCAGCAATGTGAACAGTATAAAGAATAAGAAAACCCGGCATGCTGTGTATGAACACCTGAAGTATCTAGTTGCAGACGTCGTCTTCCTGCAGGAACATCACTTGTCCTCCATCCAGCAGATCCAGGAGGCAGAGCGGGAATGGCAGATGGGCCCATCCTTTTGGTCACTGGCTGTGGAGCCTTTTGCAGGCGTTGCAATACTCTTTAAGACCCAAAACGTGACTATTCATAGACTGACTGAGGTCTTGATGGGCAGGTGTCTAATTCTGGAGGTCACAATCCAGGGTAGAAGGCTCAGGCTCATCAATATCTATGGGCCACAGACAGTGACCAGAAGGATCAGCTTATTTAAGGAAATTAAGCCATATCTGTTCACCTCTGTGCCAGTGATATTTGCAGGTGATTTTAATGTAGCCAGGTCATCAAGTGATCGTTTATCTGGCAGAGGAGTAAGCACCGATGCAAGAACACTGAACAGCATTATCCTGCAGGCCGGACTTTGTGATGTCTTTGCCCAAAATGGCCGGAAACCTGGCTTTACTTACCCCCGATGGGGGTGCCCCGCCGAAGTGGACCAAAACCCAGGATAGTCAAAATCCTGGGTGTTGGTCCACTTTAAGACTTTTTATGAAGATCTTTTCCAGAAAAAGGCGCTAGATCAAGAAAAAATGTTGCATTTTTTGGAATCCTCTCCAAAACCAGACACCAGAGATGTGGACTTTTCCCTTTTAACAGCAGATATAACGATGGAGGAGGTGAAAGAAGCCATAAGTAGCTTGCACTTAAAGAAGGCCCCTGGCCCCGATGGCCTACCAGCGGAATTCTATAAGAAATTTAAAGATCTCCTGGCTCCCGTCTTGGCTGATGTATATAGTAGTTGTTTTAACAGTCATATGATGCCGAAGTCGATGAGAGAATCATCCTTGATCCTGCTTTTTAAGGGGAAAGAAGCCAATGATATAAAGAATTGGAGGCCCATTGCCCTCCTTAATGTGGACAGGAAGATCCTGGCAAAAATTCTATTCTCCAGACTCAACTGCTTGTCTCCTGCCCTGTTGTCAACTTGCCAGTATGGGACTGTGAAAGGCCGGAACATCACTGGGGCAGTGATATCGCTTAGAGAAATGCTAGAGAGGTGCAGAGCTTTTGGCCATAGCAAATATGTGGTTAGCCTTGACCAAGCCAAGGCTTTTGACCGGGTTGATCACCAATACCTGTGGATGACTTTACTTCGATACGGCATTCCTGCATCATTCGTGGAGTGGTTAAAAACCTTATACCGTGGGGCAGAGGCCTTTCCTTTAATAAATGGGTGGAAAGGAGACACCTTTAGGGTTGAAGCAGGGGTGAGGCAGGGCTGTCCCTTGAGTCCCCTGTTATATGTTTTCGCCATTGATCCCTTTTTGAGATCTCTGCAGGAGTGTGACTTTCAGGGAGTGCCAGTGCCCCGTGCTGAACCATTTACCGTTCTGGCCTACGCAGATGATGTGACAGTGGTGTTGTCTGACCCAGGTGAGACACAGAGGTTGTCCCAGGTCATCTCATGCTACTCGGAGGCTTCAGGGTCTCTAGTAAACCTCGAGAAAAGCAAGGCATTCTGGACACTGCAGGGTGACCCAACATTTGACCTCCCTCAGTTTGCAAAGGCAGAGACTGAAATCAAGATCCTAGGTATCAAGTTTGGGAGAGGGGACAATGCCAAACTAAACTGGGAAGAGAAGCTAGAGATTGCAAGTTCCAGAGTCCAGCAGTTGAGAAACCCTAAGATCTCCTATCTAGCAAGAGTCAAGCTGATAAAGACTTACCTAGTTCCCATCTTCCTGTATGTTGCAGTCATCTTCCCATTGCCAGAATCCCTATCAGCCAGGCTCTACAGTCTGTTCTTCCGCATTCTTTGGGGTAATAGACTGAACCCAGTAAAGAGGGGGGGTGACGTATCTAAAAAAGAAAGAAGGGGGGCTGGAAATGCTGAACCCTAAAGTCCTGTATGACTCTCTCTTTTTAAAGACCAATTTTGGAAGCCTGAGCCCTAGTAGCAGTTCCCTGTGGGTTAAAAGCATAATAAATTGGATTATGCCCTTTGCTGAGTCCTGGATGCGGGATGGAAGTCTTAAGCGGGGGAGGTGGACCCAGACTCACCTTCCTACATACCTGGAGGGGGGTTTGAGGTCTTTAAGAACATGGAAAATTGGGAAGTCCTACCTAGAGGGAAACTCCAGAAAGCAGATATACAATAGAGTATGTGAGACTTTCTTTTGTTCACCACTCGAGATCACGGACTGCAGCTGCTCAACCCTTCAGGACGGCCTGAGGTTCCTGAATGGGGCCAGGTTACCGCCTAAGTTCTATGACACTGCCTGGCTTTCCTTTCACAGGAAGTTATATGTTCGCGGGAACATGAAGTGGTTGTGCCAGCCTGAGCGGAGCTGCCCTTTAGGTTGTGGCGTGGAGGAGACAATGGAGCACTTTCTGGTTCAGTGCTGGGGGGCTTGCAGAATCTGGGGGGAGGTGGCCAACAGGTTAAAGATTAGGAGGTTAAAAGATCTGACCTACCTAGAAAGAGTCTATGGAGTGTCCCCACTGTGTCCAGAAATCCACCCAGAGACCCTGTACCTCATTATAACCACCATAAAGTATTACCATTGGCACACCCGAACCCGCACCTCCATGTACCGCGAGCCTTTCCAGCACAAGGAGGCCGCAGACCTAATAATCTCTGAGTTACGCTGGATCCGAGGCCGAGAAAACAGGACGTTATGGCATGATGTGTCCCTGTGATAACCCGGTACCTACCCCCCCCCCCCCCCCCCCCCCGACCTGTAGCCTGATGGGTCCTTACTGACTAATCATTAACAGTATTGACATGATGGATAATGAATAGTGTGTAGTAGTAGCAGTAGTTCTGCTGTGTTATGTTTATTTTGTATACAATTATGTTTTTTCTTTGTATTCTGTATTAATGTTGATCAGCTGAGCTTTGTTTGTTTGTTTACTAATAAAAATTCCCTTATACCCTAATAGAGTGTAAGCTCTTCTCCTCCTGTATCCTCCCTTATACCCTAATAGAGTGTAAGCTCTTCTCCTCATGTATCATCCCTTATACCCTAATAGAGTGTAAGCTCTTCTCCTCCTGTATCCTCCCTTATACCCTAATAGAGTGTAAGCTCTTCTCCTCATGTATCATCCCTTATACCCTAATAGAGTGTAAGCTCTTCTCCTCCTGTATCCTCCCTTATACCCTAATAGAGTGTAAGCTCTTCTCCTCCTGTATTCTCCCTTATACCCTAATAGATTGTAAGCTCTTCTCCTCCTGTATCCTCCCTTATACCCTAATAGAGTGTAAGCTCTTCTCCTTCTGTATCCTCCCTTATACCCTAATAGAGTGTAAGCTCTTCTCCTCCTGTATCCTCCCTTATACCCTAATAGAGTGTAAGCTCTTCTCCTCCTGTATTCTCCCTTATACCCTAATAGATTGTAAGCTCTTCTCCTCCTGTATCCTCCCTTATACCCTAATAGAGTGTAAGCTCTTCTCCGCCTATATCCTCCCTTATACCCTAATAGAGTGTAAGCTCTTCTCCTCCTGTATTCTCCCTTATACCCTAATAGATTGTAAGCTCTTCTCCTCCTGTATCCTCCCTTATACCCTAATAGAGTGTAAGCTCTTCTCCTTCTGTATCCTCCCTTATACCCTAATAGAGTGTAAGCTCTTCTCCTCCTGTATTCTCCCTTATACCCTAATAGATTGTAAGCTCTTCTCCTCCTGTATCCTCCCTTATACCCTAATAGAGTGTAAGCTCTTCTCCTCCTGTATCCTCCCTTATACCCTAATAGAGTGTAAGCTCTTCTCCTCCTGTATCCTCCCTTATACCCTAATAGAGTGTAAGCTCTTCTCCTCCTGTATCCTCCCTTATACCCTAATAGAGTGTAAGCTCTTCTCCTCCTGTATCCTCCCTTATACCCTAATAGAGTGTAAGCTCTTCTCCTTCTGTATCCTCCCTTATACCCTAATAGAGTGTGATACATGGTATCAGTGGTGTCTGCTGGCTGCTGTAGATGTAACAGTTTGCTGTAATATACCAGGACGGGTTTCCTGGGAGCAGATCGGAATTTGAAGCGTGACTTCGAGCATTGGCGTTCGTTGGAAGGAGTCGCCGGCCTCCACCCAATCACAGCGCGACGTCAGAACTGGGCGACGCCGATCGTTGCTGATTCATTACTAACGCGAGGTAACGGCAGATGAGCGTTTGTACAGCGGCGCTAGTGGTCGCTCTGATCGGTCTTGAGCCACTATTACAGAGCGCCTCAGTCGCTGTAGTGACATTGCCGGCATTGATGAATTTGATGTGTGAGTCGCTCTGACACCAGTACAGCGCTGTATTGGAGCGACCGGTAGCGACTGGTCAGTGTAAGCCACTCAAACCATATTCATCAAAAAAACAGCCTCAAACAGCGCCGGCTCTCTGGGCGCTGTAGCATAGAGCGCCAGACGCTGTTTCTGAACACATATCCACCAGTAACAAAGCGAAAACACATGGAATGACACTGTTATAACACTGTGACAATAACACTTTAATGCCAGACCTGTAATGACAATTCTGCATAAAAATATAAAAAGTCCCAAAAGTTTTTATAAATGACTCCTTCTAGGGCCAGGAGACGTCACACAATGATTTGATACCAAAAATAAATAAATAAATAAAAGAAAACCCTGTTTAAAGAGAAGAAATGAACATCCATTGAAATATATGGGAGAGCGACAGGTAATACCAGGCTCTGAAAGCTTCAGCGCCGGGCCTGTACACTGAGCCGTCTGTGATGATGAATCGGTCGCTACATGGCGCTGTTAGAGTCGCTCACCAGAATCGCCTTCATAAATGTGGCTTTGTGCGCAGCGCCCGGCATTCACCAGACGCTGCCTGTCGCTTACAAGGCGCTATCCCTTGATGAATAAAGCCCTAAGTAAGAAAAAGCGAAGTAGGCGGGGCCTGAGTCAGGTGATCGCTGGCGGCTCAGCGTGGGGATGGATTTAAACATTTGATAGTTCTGATATTTGTTATATTGGATTCTTTTAGGTGAATTTTTAAAGAGGACCAAAACCCACCAGTCCGGCCCCTGCAGGCTGATTCATCACTAACGCCGGGTAGCGACAGATGAGCGTCTGTAGCGGCATGTTCAGAGCGCCCGCTAGTAGTCGCTGTGCTCAGCCGTGCGTCGCTAGTTTATAGCGACGGGCAGGCTGATTCATCACTAACGCCAGGTAGCGACAGATGAGCATCTTTAGCGGCATTTTCAGAGCGCCCGCTATTAGTCGCTGTGCTCAGCCGTGGGTCGCTAGCTTATAGCGACGGGCAGGCTGAATCATCACTAACGCCAGGTAGCGACAGATGAGCGTCTGTAGCGGCATTTTCAGAGCGCCCACTATTAGTCGTTGTGCTCAGCCGTGGGTCGCTAGCTTATAGCGACGGGCAGGCTGAATCATCACTAACGCCAGGTAGCGACAGATGAGCGTCTGTAGCGGCATGTTCAGAGCGCCCGCTATTAGTCGCTGTGCTCGGCCGTGGGTCGCTAGTTTATAGCGACGGGCAGGCTGAATCATCACTAACGCCAGGTAGCGACAGATGAGCGTCTGTAGCGGCATGTTCAGAGCGCCCGCTATTAGTCGCTGTGCTCGGCCGTGGGTCGCTAGTTTATAGCGACGGGCAGGCTGAATCATCACTAACGCCAGGTAGCGACAGATGAGCGTCTGTAGCGGCATGTTCAGAGCGCCCGCTATTAGTCGCTGTGCTCGGCCGTGGGTCGCTAGTTTATAGCGACGGGCAGGCTGATTCATCACTAACGCCAGGTAGCGACAGATGAGCGTCTGTAGCGGCATGTTCAGAGCACCCGCTATTAGTCGCTGTGCTCAGCCGTGGGTCGCTAGTTTATAGCGACGGGCAGGCTGATTCATCACTAACGCCAGGTAGCGACAGATGAGCGTCTGTAGCGGCATTTTCAGAGCCCCCGCTAGTAGTCGCTGTGCTCGGCTGTGGGTCGCTAGTTTATAGCGACTCAGTCGCTGTTCAGTAATGTTGAATACATTGTGAGGAGTCGCTATTTGACCAGTACAGCGCTGTATGAGAGCGCATGTTAGCGACTGCTCATAGCGACCGACTCACACCATATTCAGCAAAAAAACAGCCTCACACACGACCGGCGCTGAAAAATGCTTCTCTGAAGCCCAGAGCGCAGGAGGCTGTGTGATTAAAGTCTGTTTTTCAGCATCTATCCACCAGTAACAAAGCGAAAACATATGGAATTACATTGTAACAACATTGTAACATGACACTTTAATGGCAGAGCTGTGATGTCATTTCTGAAGAAATATATAAAAATAAAGAAAATGTGAAGAAACTGCTTATTCAATGTCAGGAGAGGTCACAGAATTATTTGTGATTTATTGAAGAAAAAAAAAAAAAAACCCCGTTTAAAGAGAAGAAAAGGATCGTCCATTGAAATGTATGGGAGAGCGACAGGTAGCGAGAGGTCATACCTGGCGCTGTGCAAGGCTGAACGCCGGCGCTGTTCGCTGAGGCTGGGATAATGATGAATCGGACGCTACATGGCGCTATCCCAGTCGCTAAACAGATTCTGCTTGATAAATGTGTAATTGCTGCCTTGTCCGGCGTTCACCTGTCGCTACCTGTCATTAACCAGCCGCTACGTGACGCTATCCCTAAGTAAAGCAGGGGGTGAGACCCCCAATATAAACCCAATACACATAACTGATGTCAGTGCCGAGCTGTATAAGGGAGCGGAGGTAGTGACCAATCACTGCAAAGAAAAAATAAAGATCAAACGTGACTGATCATCAGGCAGTGGATTGAAGGCAGGAGACCCCACGCGTTCCGCCGCTCCGCTGCGGCTTCTTCAGGCGTGAACGCTCACTTATCAATATTATAAGCTGTGCTGATTGGATGAGAGTAGGTGCATGCTCTGCGGGATCTCCAGAGACCTGTGTTACAGGAGACCATAAGAAACTCATGCTGTGTTACAGGAGACCATAAGAAACTCATGCTGTGTTACAGGAGACCATAAGAAACTCATGCTGTGTTACAGGAGACCATAAGAAACTCATGCTGTGTTACAGGAGACTGTTAGAGGCAGTTGCTGTGTTACAGGAGACCATAAGAAACTCATGCTGTGTTACAGGAGACTGTTAGAGACAGTTGCTGTGTTACAGGAGACTGTTAGAGGCAGTTGCTGTGTTACAGGAGACCATAAGAAACTCATGCTGTGTTACAGGAGACCATAAGAAACTCATGCTGTGTTACAGGAGACTGTTAGAGGCAGTTGCTGTGTTACAGGAGACTGTTATAGACTGTTTGCTGTGTTACAGGAGACTGTTAGAGACAGTTGCTGTGTTACAGGAGACTGTTAGAGACTATTTGCTGTGCAATCTTGTGTAACGCCCGCTTCTGGTATCACGCTCTAATATCTGGCGCCATCTGGTGGCTGAATCAGGTATGACGCGTCTATAAAGATGTTAGGCGCGCCATCTAGCGACGTAGCGGCGAAGTCCGTACAGCGTTGTCCGCTTGCGCGCGTTTAATAAAGTTGAGTGAGGCCCGGCGCCCGCTAGAGATGCTAGGCGCCGTAGCGGAGAAGTCCGTACAGCTTTGTCCGCTTGCGCGCGTTTAATAAAGTTGAGTGACGCTCGGCGCCCGCAGTGCCCTTGTGTCATGGCGGCGCAGTGGAAGGATCACCCTCTGGCCAGCAGACCGGAAGGTTTGGACCCGGCCCGTTACTATGAGCTGACCCCGGAGCAGAGGAGGCTGCAGGAGCAGAGAGCCGCCATCAGGGCCCAGATGAAGAGAGACTATCTGCTGCAGCTCAATGACCCCCGGAGGAAGGGGCTGGTGGGTGGGTACAGGGGGCAAGAGGAAGGGGCTGGTGGTGGGTACAGGGGGCAAGAGGAAGGGGCCGGTGGTGGGTACAGGGGGCAAGAGGAAGGGGCTGGTGGTGGGTACAGGGGGCAAGAGGAAGGGGCTGGTGGTGGGTACAGGGGGCAAGAGGAAGGGGCTGGTGGTGGGTACAGGGGGCAAGAGGAAGGGGCTGGTGGTGGTACAGGGGCAAGAGGAAGGGGCTGGTGGTGGGTACAGGGGGCAAGAGGAAGGGGCTGGTGGTGGGTACAGGGGGCAAGAGGAAGGGGCCGGTGGCGAGTACAGGGGGCAAGTGGAAGGGGCCGGTGGCGAGTACAGGGGGCAAGTGGAAGGGGGCCGGTGGCGGGTACAGGGGGCAAGTGGAAGGGGCCGGTGGCGGGTACAGGGGGCAAGAGGAAGGGGCCGGTGGTGGGTACAGGGGGCTAGTGGAAGGGGCCGGTGGTGGGTACAGGGGGCGAGAGGAAGGGGCCGGTGGTGGGCACAGGGGGCGAGAGGAAGGGGCCGGTGGTGGGCACAGGGGGCGAGAGGAAGGGGCCGGTGGTGGGCACAGGGGGCGAGAGGAAGGGGCCGGTGGTGGGTGCAGGGCGCGAGAGGAAGGGGCTGGTGGTGGGTGCAGGGGGAAGGGGCTGGTGGTGGGGGAAGGGGGAAGGGGTCGGTGGTGCTGGGTACAGGGGGAAGGGGTCGGTGGTGCTGGGTACAGGGGGCAAGTGGAAGGGGTCGGTGGCGGGTACAGGGGGCAAGTGGAAGGGGCCGGTGGTGGGTACAGGGGGCAAGAGGAAGGGGCCGGTGGTGGGTACAGGGGGCAAGAGGAAGGGGCCGGTGGTGGGTACAGGGGGCATGAGGAAGGGGCTGGTGGTGGGTACAGGGGGGGAGGAAGGGGCCGGTGGTGGGTACAGGGGGGAGGAAGGGGCCGGTGGTGGGTACAGGGGGCATGAGGAAGGGGCCGGTGGTAGGGTACGGGGGGCATGAGGAAGGGGGCTGGTGGTGGGTACAGGGGGCGAGAGGAAGGGGCGGTGGTGGTGGGTACAGGGGGCATGAGGAAGGGGCCGGTGGTGGGTACAGGGGGCATGAGGAAGGGGCTGGTGGTGGGTACAGGGGGCGAGAGGAAGGGGCGGTGGTGGTGGGTACAGGGGGCATGAGGAAGGGGCCGGTGGTGGGTACAGGGGGCATGAGGAAGGGGCCGGTGGTGGGTACAGGGGGCATGAGGAAGGGGCCGGTGGTGGGTACAGGGGGCATGAGGAAGGGGCCGGTGGTGGGTACAGGGGGCATGAGGAAGGGGCTGGTGGTGGGTGCAGGGGGCGAGAGGAAGGGGCTGGTGGTGGGTGCAGGGGGCATGAGGAAGGGGCCGGTGGTGGGTACAGGGGGCATGAGGAAGGGGCTGGTGGTGGGTACAGGGGGCGAGAGGAAGGGGCGGTGGTGGTGGGTACAGGGGGCATGAGGAAGGGGCCGGTGGTGGGTACAGGGGGCATGAGGAAGGGGCTGGTGGTGGGTACAGGGGGCGAGAGGAAGGGGCGGTGGTGGTGGGTACAGGGGGCATGAGGAAGGGGCCGGTGGTGGGTACAGGGGGCATGAGGAAGGGGCCGGTGGTGGGTACAGGGGGCATGAGGAAGGGGCCGGTGGTGGGTACAGGGGGCGGGAGGAAGGGGCTGGTGGTGGGTACAGGGGGCGTGAGGAAGGGGCCGGTGGTGGGTACAGGGGGGGAGGAAGGGGCCGGTGGTGGGTACAGGGGGGGAGGAAGGGGCCGGTGGTGATTAGTAGATCATGGATTAAGTTTGTGGTGGTTTTAGGACCAGGTGGGGGGAGGGGCACATTATATTTGGGGGCGGGGTTAGTGCCTGGAGTGGGGGAGGGGCTTGCTCCTGACTCCTCCCTTTCTCTTGCAGCAAGACCCCGCGGTGGACAGATGGATGTTCGCTCGCAATCACAACATTTACCCCAACTTCAGACCCACGGCCAAGGTGTCGCTGCTCGGCCTGCTGTGGACGGCGGGGCCCCTCCTCTTCCTGTACGCTGTGGTGGGCAGAGACCGGGTAAGAGATGGGGCGGAGCTATCATTGCTGCTTTGTTGGGTGGGAGGAGCTATTGGTCACCAGTCCCCTTCTCCTGGTCTATCGGACTACAGCTGCCTCCTCTCCTCGGTCATGTGGTGCCTCTGGGCCAATAAAGAGAGTTCACTGTCTGAGGGGGCGGAGCTACTGAAGGGCAGACGCCTATTAACACTCTACCTGCCGCATTTGCAGCACAATGGTGTCAGTTGCAGTGTTGTCAGTCGTGTGTTTAAAGTGGACCAAAACCCAACTGGGGAATCTATAAGAAATGCCGTAGGACCGCGGTGAGGTGAGTTGGCTGCGGCGAAGGAGTGGACCAAAATCCTGGGTTTTGGTCCACTTTAATGTAATAGTTATACCCCCCCCCTCCGCTAATATCGGAAAATCCTGGGTTATGTTCTGCTTTAAAGTGGACCAAAACCCAGGACTATCTTGGGTTTTGGTCCTTTACCTGGGGCACCCCGATCCCCGCTATGTGAAACCCCCCGGATCGCTCACCTCACCACGGTCCTACACTGCATGCGCGGCCACTCGTCCAATCAGCACGCTCGGAGCCGCTGAGCTATGACTGTGTTAGCGGAGTCTTAGCTCAGCGGCTCCGAGCGTCGGCTGCATCCCCCGCTTCCCTCTAACGGGGAGCGCGCCTGACGCGGCCACGTGCCCTGCTTGAGAGATAGCAGGAATGCGGCCGCTGCTCATGCATGCGCCCCTCATTGAGGGGGTGGGTATAGCCACGCCCCCTCATTGAGGGATGGGTGAAGCCACGCCCCCTCATTGAGGGATGGATGAAGCCACGCCCCTAATTGAGGGATGGATGAAGCCACGCCCCTAATTGAGGGATGGATGAAGCCACGCCCCCGTTGAGGGATGGATGAAGCCACGCCCCTTCATTGAGGGATGGATGAAGCCATGCCCCCCCCCCCCCCCCCCCCCCCCCCCCCCCCCCCCCCCCATTGAGGGATGGATGGATGAAGCCTCCCTCATTGATGGATGGATAGGAGATGCATTGTAATAGTTACAACAATAGAAACACTTTGAATAGGGAAATGAATCATTTATTGCTGCAGATCTGCATGTTACACCTCAAAGAGGGACAATATGTAAATGAAGCCACGCCCCCTCATTGAGGGATGGATGAAGCCACGCCCCCTCGTTGAGGGGTGGATGAAGCCACGCCCCCTCGTTGAGGGGTGGATGAAGCCACGCCCCCTCGTTGAGGGGTGGATGAAGCCACGCCCCTCGTTGAGGGGTGGATGAAGCCACGCCCCCTCGTTGTGGGGTGGATGAAGCCACGCCCCCTCGTTGTGGGGTGGATGAAGCCACGCCCCCTCGTTGAGGGATGGATGAAGCCACGCCCCCTCATTGAGGGATGGATGAAGCCACGCCCCCCATTGAGGGATATATGAAGACACGCCCCCTCATTGAGGGATGGATAGAAGATACATTGTAACAGTTACAACAATAGAAACACTTTGAATAGGGAAATGAATCATTTATTGCTGCAGATCTGCATGTTATACCTCAAAGAGGGACAATATGTAAATGAAGCCATGCCCCTCATTGAGGGATGGATTAAGCCACGCCCCTCATTGAGGGGATGGATTAAGCCACGCCCCTCACTGAGAGATGGATTAAGCCACACCCCCTCATTGATTGATGGATAGGAGATATAAAGTTACAGCAATAGAAACACTTTGAATAGGGAAATGAATCATTTATTGCTGCAGATCTGCATGTTACACCTCAAAGAGGGACAAATGAGAACAACGAGGGACAGGGGGGCATGGACTCACATGAGGGACAGTCCCTCCAAAGCAGGGACACTTGGGAGGTATGTGAATGGGGATGCCTCAGGGTTACTTAGTCGTCCGGCCCTGGAGTTTTTTTAGACCAGCTGATAGGTCCACTTTAAACTGAACCAACACCTACAGCCGCAGGCCAATCGCGGGGCAGCGAGTTGTCGGGTAAGGTTTGTGGGTTACAGCACTCCCGGCAATCAGGGTGTTACCCTCTGCATTGGACCAACACCATTGTGGAAAGGAAAGAATAGAAGGAAGGAAGGAAAGGAAGGAAGGAAAGGATGGAAGGAAGGAAAGGATGGAAGGAAGGAAAGGAATAGAAGGAAGGAAAGGATGGAAGGAAGGAAAGGATGGAAGGAAGGAAAGGATGGAAGGAAGGAAAGGAATAGAAGGAAGGAAAGGATGGAAGGAAGGAAAGGATGGAAGGAAGGAAAGGAATAGAAGGAAGGAAAGGATGGAAGGAAGGAAAGGATGGAAGGAAGGAAAGGATGGAAGGAAGGAAAGGATGGAAGGAAGGAAAGGAATAGAAGGAAGGAAAGGATGGAAGGAAGGAAAGGATGGAAGGAAGGAAAGGATGGAAGGAAGGAAAGGATGGAAGGAAGGAAAGGATGGAAGGAAGGAAAGGAATAGAAGGAAGGAAAGGATGGAAGGAAGGAAAGGATGGAAGGAAGGAAAGGATGGAAGGAAGGAAAGGATGGAAGGAAGGAAAGGAATAGAAGGAAGGAAAGGATGGAAGGAAGGAAAGGATGGAAGGAAGGAAAGGATGGAAGGAAGGAAAGGATGGAAGGAAGGAAAGGATGGAAGGAAGGAAAGGATGGAAGGAAGGAAAGGATGGAAGGAAGGAAGGAAAGGATAGAAGGAAGGAAGGAAGGAAGAATAGAAGGAAGGAAGGAAGAATAGAAGGAAGGAAGGAAGAATAGAAGGAAGGAAGGAAGAATAGAAGGAAAGAAGGATGGAAGGAAGGAAGGATGGAAGGAAGGAAAGGATAGAAGGAAGGAAAGGATAGAAGGAAGGAAAGGATGGAAGGAAGGAAAGGAATAGAAGGAAGGAAAGGATGGAAGGAAGGAAAGGATGGAAGGAAGGAAAGGATGGAAGGAAGGAAAGGATGGAAGGAAGGAAAGGAATAGAAGGAAGGAAAGGATGGAAGGAAGGAAAGGATGGAAGGAAGGAAAGGATGGAAGGAAGGAAAGGATGGAAGGAAGGAAAGGAATAGAAGGAAGGAAAGGATGGAAGGAAGGAAGGAAAGGATGGAAGGAAGGAAGGAAAGGATGGAAGGAAGGAAGAATAGAAGGAAGGAAGGAAGAATAGAAGGAAGGAAGGAAGAATAGAAGGAAGGAAGGAAGAATAGAAGGAAGGAAGAATAGAAGGAAGGAAGGAAGAATAGAAGGAAGGAAGGAAGAATAGAAGGAAGGAAGGAAGGATGGAAGGAAGGAAGGATGGAAGGATGGAAGGAAGGAAAGGATGGAAGGAAGGAAGGATGGAAGGAAGGAAGGATGGAAGGAAGGAAGGATGGAAGGAAGGAAGGATGGAAGGAAGGAAAGGATAGAAGGAAGGAAAGGATGGAAGGAAGGAAGGAAGAATAGAAGGAAGGAAGAATAGAAGGAAGGAAGGAAGAATAGAAGGAAGGAAGAATAGAAGGAAGGAAGGAAGAATAGAAGGAAAGAGAAGGAAAGAAGGATGGAAGGAAGGATGGAAGGAAAGGATAGAAGGAAGGAAAGGATGGAAGGAAGGAAAGGATGGAAGGAAGGAAAGGATGGAAGGAAGGAAAGGATGAAAGGAAGGAAAGGATGAAAGGAAGGAAAGGATGGAAGGAAAGGATGGAAGGAAGGAAGGAAAGGATGGAAGGAAGGAAGGAAAGGATGGAAGGAAGGAAGGAAAGGATAGAAGGAAGGAAGGAAAGGATAGAAGGAAGGAAGGAAAGGATAGAAGGAAGGAAGGAAAGGATAGAAGGAAGGAAGGAAGAATAGAAGGAAGGAAGAATAGAAGGAAGGAAGGAAGAATAGAAGGAAGGAAGGAAGAATAGAAGGAAGGAAGGAAGAATAGAAGGAAGGAAGGAAGGATGGAAGGAAAGAGAAGGAAGGAAGGATGGAAGGAAGAATAGAAGGAAGGAAGGAAGGAAGAATAGAAGGAAGGAAGGAAGAATAGAAGGAAGGAAGAATAGAAGGAAAGAGAAGGATGGATGGAAGGATGGATGGAAGGAAGGAAGGAAGGAAGGAAGGAAGGAAGGATGGAAGGAAGGATGGAAGGAAGGATGGAAGAATAGAAGGAAGGATGGAAGAATAGAAGGAAGGAAGGAAGAATAGAAGGAAGGAAGGAAGAATAGAAGGAAAGAGAAAGAAGGGAAGGATGGATGGATGGAAGGATGGATGGATGGAAGGATGGATGGATGGAAGGATGGATGGAAGGAAGGATGGAAGGAAGGATGGAAGGAAGGAAAGAAAGAGAATGGAAGGATGGAAGGAAGGAAGGAAAGAAAGAGAATGGAAGGATGGAAGGAAGGAAGGAAAGAAAGAGAATGGAAGGAAGGATGGAAGGAAAGAGAAAGAATGGAAGGAAGGAAAGAAAGAGAATAGAAGGAAGGAAAGAAAGAATGGAAGGAAGGAAAGAAAGAATGGAAGGAAGGAAAGAAAGAATGGAAGGAAGGAAAGAAAGAATGGAAGGAAGGAAAGAAAGAATGGAAGGAAGGAAAGAAAGAATGGAAGGAAGGAAAGAAAGAATGGAAGGAAGGAAGGAAAGAAAGAGAATAGAAGGAAGGAAGGAAAGAAAGAGAATAGAAGGAAGGAAGGAAAGAAAGAGAATGGAAGGAAGAATGGAAGGAAGGAAGGAAAGAATGGAAGGAAGGAAGGAAAGAATGGAAGGAAGGAAGGAAAGAATGGAAGGAAGGAAAGAAAGAATGGAAGGAAGGAAAGAAAGAATGGAAGGAAGGAAAGAGAGAATGGAAGGAAGGAAGGAAAGAGAGAATGGAAGGAAGGAAGGAAAGAGAGAATGGAAGGAAGGAAGGAAAGAAAGAATGGAAGGAAGGAAGGAAAGAGAGAATGGAAGGAAGGAAGGAAAGAAAGAATGGAAGGAAGGAAGGAAAGAAAGAATAGAAGGAAGGAAAGGAATAAGGAACTAAGAATAGAAGGAAGGAAAAGGAAGGGGGGGGATCGTATCAGCATGGGGTTTTGGTCTACTTTTAGGCGGATACGGGGGTGAGATGAGGCCGGTTTAGTGCTCCTCCCCCACACACTTACCAGGAGGGTTTAGATCCACATTTAGGAATATTTAGAAGCTGGAAACTTCTTGACACTTTTTTTGTTCACAGGCCGAGAAGGAAAAACGCTACAAGGAAGGGAAAGACGATCGCCCGTTCCACCTCGGATTCTGAGCCCCGCCTCCCTGCGTCACATGACCTGTATTTAATGTCTGTCCCTGCTGGCACTTACATGCTGAGTAAAGTCTGCTATTGTGTAACCTCGGCCGGCTGTGACCTCATTACTGTCCCAAGATGGCGCCGCCAATAGCTGCTGGACCCCAATATACCCCCCATGTTACTGAATGGGGGTGCATTGCTGCCAGGGGCATCCCGAGTGGTGACTGCTTATATTTCTGAGCAGGGCGGAGCCCACAGGGGGCGTCCCGGAAGGTGCCTAGGTCGGCTATAGGAACAAGGGTGTATCACTAGGGATGGCTGCAAGAGGGGTCCCCGGGGGGGGGGGGGTGTTGTTCAGCAGTGCTGACCGCATGGCTTCCTTTGGGGACAGAGAATAAAGAAAATAGAAAGAATAACAACAACAACATTACTTACCTACACCCTCTGGGGCTCCCCACAGGGAAGCCCCTCCACCTCCAGTTGCTGCTTGCCAGAAAGGCGCTAATGCAAAGTATTCTTTTATTAAAACCGGTTGAATGAATAAACAAATATTAACATTAATTGATAATTAGAGCAGAATAATATTAATATAATAATATACATACACGGTTTCTTATTAATCAGTTAATTGCCATCTGATCTCCGATATTTCTGCCGAAATACCATGAAATTGAATAGAAATAATCCTGGTTAACCAGTTAATATACATAACTAATAATATTAAATATTAGTAATTAGTAAAATGAAAGGGAAGCCCCTCCTCCGCCAGCTGCTGCCAGAAAGGCGAGTGGTGTTATCCCGGCCTGTCAGTAGGACAGAGGGGGCGAGAATGACAGCCGGGCGTTAAAACTCGCCCGGCAACTGATGACGCTGTGTAAACTGTAACACACACACGTCTCAGTACATTGGACAGGCGGCGCTCATTCCGGCGGTCGGAGATCCCTGTTAGGGTCCGGGGGGTGTGATACGGTAAACATTAACAAGTAAAGCAAGTCGGGCACGCATACGTTTCAAAATGTTTGCCAGCTTTAAACATACGGACATCCAACATCCGCTCACAGTATTTGGGCAACGTGCTCACCTCTAGTGCAGTAGAATCCAGAAAGATTGTAGAGCCAGCCAGCTTTACGTAAGCCATAAAATCCAATCTTTATTGTGCCATCACAGCAGCATGAACGGTAAAAGGCATAATCGTGATCGACGCGTTTCGGCCAGTGTGCCCTTACTCATGACAAAAAGCCCGCTCGCAAACACATAATATATACAAAGATAATTAGCGAAAACATTGAAACCCCTGCGTATCAATCAAGACAAATGCGCACATCTGAGATAAATAGAATAGTATGTCTCTCCGGAGTATATCCCCGGAAAGCGCGCTGCTCCTCCTTCCTCCAATCACCATAGGGGGGCATATGTGTCCTCCCACCATAGGCTGGAAGCCTATGATGTCAGACTATTGGCAGCAATAACCTGCATGAAGGCTGCCAGTAAGGGCAGAGACATTGCTAAATCGCAATGGTTCATCTAAATATATCCGTCCCAACCAAAAATGGAAATGCCCCGATTATAATAAAGTAATAGAACGCTGGCTTGCCAGCCGGCGCGCGGCTCGAAAATTATTATAAGTTCCCCATGTACACCACCAGGAAAGCAATTAAGAGGGGATAATATCCCTATTAAGATATTGTCCCGACAGGCAAAGGCATTATTTATAATAAGAAACAATCGTAGTGTGCGATTGTCAGATGGACCCGCATATAAAAATTCCGACTTATTATCTCTGCCAATCCCTACGCTAGCTGCCGGTCCCACAGCCAATCCTGTTCAAAACTCTAACTCTCGCCTACAAAGCTCTCTCCAGCCAGGCTCCTCCCTACATCTCATCTCCAACCAGGCTCCTCCCTACATCTCATCTCCAGCCAGGCTCCTCCCTACATCTCATCTCCAGCCAGGCTCCTCCCTACATCTCGTCTCCAGCCAGGCCCCTCCTTACATCTCATCTCCAACCAGGCTCCTCCCTACATCTCATCTCCATCCAGGCTCCTTCTTACATCTCATCTCCAGCCAGGCCCCTCCCTACATCTCATCTCCATCCAGGCTCCTTCTTACATCTCATCTCCATCCAGGCTCCTCCTTACATCTCATCTCCAACCAGGCCCCTCCCTACATCTCATCTCCAGCCAGGCCCCTCCCTACATCTCATCTCCAACCAGGCCCCTCCCTACATCTCATCTCCAGCCAGGCTCCTCCCTACATCTCATCTCCAACCAGGCCCCTCCCTACATCTCATCTCCAACCAGGCCCCTCCCTACATCTCATCTCCAGCCAGGCCCCTCCCTACATCTCATCTCCAGCCAGGCTCCTCCTTACATCTCATCTCCTGCCAGGCTCCTCCCTACATCTCATCTCCAACCAGGCCCCTCCCTACATCTTATCTCCAGCCAGGCCCCTCCCTACATCTCATCTCCAGCCAGGCCCCTCCCTACATCTCATCTGTAACCAGGCCCCTCCCTACATCTCATCTGTAACCAGGCCCCTCCCTACATCTCATCTGTAACCAGGCCCCTCCCTACATCTCATCTGTAACCAGGCCCCTCCCTACATGTCATCTCCAGCCAGGCTCCTCCTTACATCTCATCTCCAGCCAGGCTCCTCCCTACATCTCATCTCCAGCCAGGCTCCTCCCTACATCTCATCTCCAACCAGGCCCCTCCCTACATCTCATCTCCAACCAGGCTCCTCCCTAAATCTCATCTCCAGCCAGGCCCCTCCCTACATCTCATCTCCAGCCAGGCTCCTCCCTACATCTCATCTCCAGCCAGGCCCCTCCCTACATCTCCAGCCAGGCCCCTCCCTACATCTCATCTCCAGCCAGGCCCCTCCCTACATCTCATCTCCAGCCAGGCCCCTCCCTACATCTCCAACCAGGCCCCTCCCTACATCTCATCTCCAACCAGGCCCCTCCCTACATCTCCAGCCAGGCCCCTCCCTACATCTCATCTCCAGCCAGGCTCCTCCCTACATCTCATCTCCAACCAGGCCCCTCCCTACATCTCATCTCCAACCAGGCCCCTCCCTACATCTCATCTCCAACCAGGCTCCTCCCTACATCTCCTCTCCAGCCAGGCCCCTCCCTACATCTCATCTCCAACCAGGCCCCTCCCTACATCTCATCTCCAGCCAGGCCCCTCCCTACATCTCATCTCCAGCCAGGCCCCTCCCTACATCTCATCTCCAACCAGGCCCCTCCCTACATCTCATCTCCAGCCAGGCCCCTCCCTACATCTCCAACCAGGCCCCTCCCTACATCTCATCTCCAGCCAGGCCCCTCCCTACATCTCCAACCAGGCCCCTCCCTACATCTCATCTCCAGCCAGGCCCCTCCCTACATCTCCAGCCAGGCCCCTCCCTACATCTCATCTCCAGCCAGGCTCCTCCCTACATCTCATCTCCAACCAGGCCCCTCCCTACATCTCATCTCCAACCAGGCCCCTCCCTACATCTCCAGCCAGGCCCCTCCCTACATCTCCAGCCAGGCCCCTCCCTACATCTCATCTCCAGCCAGGCCCCTCCCTACATCTCATCTCCAGCCAGGCCCCTCCCTACATCTCATCTCCAGCCAGGCCCCTCCCTACATCTCATCTCCAACCAGGCTCCTGTACTGAGGGATGCCCCCGTGCCTGTACTGAGGGATGCCCCCGTGCCTGTACTGAGGGATGCCCCATGCCTGTACTGAGGGATGCCCCCATGCCTGTACTGAGGGATGCCCCCATGCCTGTATTGAGGGATGCCCCCATGCCTGTACAGAGGGATGCCCCCATGCCTGTACTGAGGGATGCCCCTTGCCTGTATTGAGGGATGCCCCCATGCCTGTATTGAGGGATGCCCCTTGCCTGTATTGAGGGATGCCCCCATGCCTGTATTGAGGGATGCCCCCATGCCTGTACTGAGGGATGCCCCCATGCCTGTACAGAGGGATGCCCCATGCCTGTACAGAGGGATGCCCCCATGCCTGTACAGAGGGATGCCCCCATGCCTGTACTGAGGGATGCCCCCATGCCTGTACAGAGGGATGCCCCCATGCCTGTACAGAGGGATGCCCCCATGCCTGTACAGAGGGATGCCCCCATGCCTGTACAGAGGGATGCCCCCATGCCTGTACAGAGGGATGCCCCCATGCCTGTACAGAGGGATGCCCCCATGCCTGTACTGAGGGATGCCCCCATGCCTGTACAGAGGGATGCCCCCATGCCTGTACAGAGGGATGCCCCCATGCCTGTACAGAGGGATGCCCCCATGCCTGTACTGAGGGATGCCCCCATGCCTGTACAGAGGGATGCCCCCATGCCTGTACAGAGGGATGCCCCCATGCCTGTACAGAGGGATGCCCCCATGCCTGTACAGAGGGATGCCCCCATGCCTGTACAGAGGGATGCCCCCATGCCTGTACAGAGGGATGCCCCCATGCCTGTACAGAGGGATGCCCCCATGCCTGTACTGAGGGATGCCCCCATGCCTGTACTGAGGGATGCCCCCATGCCTGTACAGAGGGATGCCCCCATGCCTGTACAGAGGGATGCCCCCATGCCTGTACAGAGGGATGCCCCCATGCCTGTAAGAAGCCACCCAGGGACTCTGGGGAAGGGAATTTACATGTTGAAATAAAATCTGATGTTCTTTTACGTTTTATTTGGTGTGCGGAAGAGGGAGCAGTCTTATACGGCGAGTATATAACAAACTCTATATTTTTAGTGGAAATGTTGGGGGGTCGTCTTATACGCCGGCAAATACGGTAGATATGATTTCTCATGACAGAGGTTTAAATCATAACCTATACATCCAGGTCCCTAATATGTCGCTACAAGCAAGGTTATAGCATAGATTCAATCTTTCAGATACAGGTCCACATCCCATCATGAGTTTAGACCTGAGAGGACACGAGTTCTTAACTTAAAAACCCAATAGACCTCTCGCTGAAGTAATCTTTCTTGTAGGTCCCCCCCTCTCGATTGCCATGCACCTGAAGTGTGCTAAATCCCCCCCATGAATATTTCTAAAATGGCGTCCCACATTGGATGAAGAATTTAAACGCTCGGGCACGCATGTGGTGGAGGGATATAAGAGAGGGACATGAGGAGGGACAAAGGAATGGGAAGGGAGAAAAGAGGGATATAGCAAACTGGGAGAGGGAGGGAAACGGCGACAAGCATGAGGGAGAGATTAAAAGAGCAGAAGAGGTGGAAAGAAAAAAAGAGGGGTGGGGGGAAATGAAAAGAGGGACAACCGAAGGCACAAACAGCCCCAGGATGGGATGAGGGGGGAAGAAGGGTGTTTCCAGCAACACCGCAGCGACGTCCGAACCAGTATCGAGAAGCACAGGAAAGGGGAAACCCTGCGTTATGAGAAACCCGTAGCGGTACATAATCCCCAAACGCACAAATTAAGAGGGATAGTTAATGGTGGAGAAACCACAACGCGGGGGGTGACCGACATCGCCGATTATTTTCTGGATCCACAAATTAGATACTGTTTAATCCAGGGGCTTAAATATCTCATTTGGGTTTACGCTGGCGGTGGAGGGTGTAGGTAAGTTGTGTTTTTGTTGCTTTTCATTTCTATTTCCTTCATTGCTATGTGCAATTCGAGTTATCCCTCTTCACTATGTTTGTCATTCACCCGCTGATGACGTCAGGCGGGATTTTTGAACCTTTTTCCTTTTATTGCTTTGCGCTGTTTTGCAGCCCTCCCTGAGGAACGGGGATATTGTACCCCCGAAACGTCGGAACCTGTACGCACTCCTAGATTGGACTAATAATATATAATATATATTAATATATATAATTACTTGATAATGTTCTTGGTATTGCGCTTTCATGCATCGCTGCCTTAATACAATCTTACCTTACTGTCTTCAATTGGAGGGCCGATTCTATCTGTTATCACAGGTTTGTCCTCCCATAATACATTGCAGCCTCCATCATATGCAAATTGCTTTGCCCCTCCCCCCTTGGAACCTACTTAGTGCTCCCTCCACCTTGATGGCTGTCCTCACCACCTCCATATCGACCTCCTCATATGCAAATTACTTGAAGCCCCTCCCCCCAGGAACCTGCTTAGTGCTCCCTTCACATTGATAGCTGTCCTCACCACCTCCATATCAGCCTCCTCATATGCAAATTGCCTGAAGCCCCTCCCCCTTGGAACCTACTTAGTGCTCCCTCCACCTTGATGGCTGTCCTCACCACCTCCATATCGGCCTCCTCATATGCAAATTACTTGAAGCCCCTCCCCCAGGAACCTGCTTAGTGCTCCCTTCACATTGATAGCTGTCCTCACCACCTCCATATCAGCCTCCTCATATGCAAATTGCCTGAAGCCCCTCCCCCAGGAACCTGCTTAGTGCTCCCTTCACATTGATAGCTGTCCTTACCACCTCCATATCGGCCTCCTCATATGCAAATTACTTGAAGCCCCTCCCCCAGGAACCTGCTTAGTGCTCCCTTCACATTGATAGCTGTCCTTACCACCTCCATATCGGCCTCCTCATATGCAAATTACCTGAAGCCCCTCCCCCCAGGAACCTGCTTAGTGCTCCCTTCACATTGATAGCTGTCTTCACCACCTTCATATCGGCCTCCTCATATGCAAATTACCTGAAGCCCCTCCCCCCAGGAACCTGCTTAGTGCTCCCTTCACATTGATAGCTGTCTTCACCACCTCCATATCGGCCTCCTCATATGCAAATTACTTGAAGCCCCTCCCCCCAGGAACCTTCTTAGTTCTCCTTTCACATTGATGGCTGTCCTTACCACCTCCATATCGGCCTCCTCATATGCAAATTACTTGAAGCCCCTCCCCCCAGGAACCTTCTTAGTTCTCCTTTCACATTGATGGCTGTCCTCACCACCCCCAATTCAGCCTCCCCATATGCAAATTACTTGATGCACCTCCCCTCATAGGAACCTTCTGAGTGCTCCCTGCCTCCCCACCTTCCAATCCTGAGCATCCCATCTTCTACCTCTTCCCCTGACCGGGGACTCCTCCAAGGGGCACCTTGAAATGCAATGGCTGCCCGGGCAGAATCCCTCCTCACGTCTAGACCTTAGCGGGTTTCCTGGGTTTGGGATGCCCCACTCTGTAAAACCCTGCAGACCGTCCAGTACAAACTGGCCCTTCCCCGGCCCTACAGCGCATGTGCGGACTCTCATCCAATCAGAGCTGCTTATTAATGTTCAGCATAGAGCTCTGCGATAGGGAGCAAGAGCAGGCGCTCCCGCCAATCTGAGCGTCGGGGAGAATGCTGGGGATGTGGCCCCTCCAGGGGGGGATGACGGAGATGTGACCTCAGATGTGTGAGGGAGCCGCCAGGAGAGGTGGGTTTTGCGGGGATTGGGAGGGGTTCACACAGTGGGGCATCCCAATCCGGGATTCCCCAGCGGTTGGGATTCCGTGGCCGGCCATGTGGGGTTTTGTCCCACTTTAAAAGGACCGTCCAAAACTATATTTAGCCTGATTTGTGCATCTTTCATGCAGCGGCTTTTATTGCTAAGCCCTAGTGAACTCTATCTCTTACACAGGGCCTCCTCAGCAGAAGAGCATGACTCATCCAGGTGCGTGCACAGCAGCTCGCATTGAAAACAAGGGCCTCCTTACTCCAGAGACTTAAAGTGGACCAACACCCAGCAGGATTGGCCCGGGACTCTATAAGATTGCCAGGCTGGTCCAATCCCTCCGCGCGGGGCATCCAAGATTGGGATGCCCCGCCGCGTGAAACCCCCCCAGGACGGCCGCAAGCCTTACCTGGATCCCGATCCAACTGCGCATGCGCGGGCCCCGCCAGCATCTCGCGCTTCTCTCCATTTGTGAATGGCCGGTGCGGGCGCACTCCCTGTTAGAGCCGCTTGGCTAAGACGTCTCATTGACTCGCATACCTCAGCGGCTCCGAGCGTGCGGATTGGACGAGCAGCCGTGCATGCGCCATAGGAGTGGGGTGAGTTTTATGGGGAGATCTAGGGGGGGGGGGGGGTTCCACATAGCGGGGCATCCCCGATCAGGGAAGTGGACCAAAATCCTGGGTGTTGGTCCACTTTAAACCTATGGAGGCGCCCATTGTATTCAATGGAAGCCTGGCATACAGAGGCCACGCCCACGCAACAGCCTAAACCTGGGGCCCTGGGCTTTAGGAGGACTATCGGTGGTGCAGGAGGACTATCGGTGGTGCAGGAGAACTATCGGTGGTGCAGGAGAACTATCGGTGGTGCAGAAGGACTATCAGTGGTGCAGGAGGACTATCGGTGCTGCAGGAGGACTATCGGTGCTGCAGGAGGACTATCGGTGCTGCAGGAGAGCTATCGGTGGTGCAGGAGGACTATCGGTGGTGCAGGAGGACTATCGGTGGTGCAGGAGGACTATCGGTGGTGCAGGAGGACTATCGGTGGTGCAGGAGGACTATCGGTGGTGCAGGAGAGCTATCGGTGGTGCAGGAGGACTATCGGTGGTGCAGGAGAACTATCGGTGGTGCAGGAGGACTATCGGTGGTGCAGGAGGACTATCGGTGGTGCAGGAGAACTATCGGTGGTGCAGGAGGACTATTGGTGGTGCAGGAGAACTATCGGTGGTGCAGGAGGACTATCGGTGGTGCAGGAGGACTATCGGTGGTGCAGGAGGACTATCGGTGCTGCAGGAGAACTATCGGTGGTGCAGGAGGACTATCGGTGGTGCAGGAGGACTATCGGTGGTGCAGGAGGACTATCGGTGGTGCAGGAGGACTATCGGTGGTGCAGGAGAACTATCGGTGGTGCAGGAGAACTATCGGTGGTGCAGGAGGACTATCGGTGGTGCAGGAGGACTATCGGTGGTGCAGGAGGACTATCGGTGGTGCAGGAGGACTATCGGTGCTGCAGGAGTGACGGTAAGAGGATCTCCTACTTACCTCTGCTACTGCTGGCCCTGGAGAACTGTCCAATGTGTGTTTTTAAAGTGGACCAAAACCCAGTGCTATCTTATAGATTCCCCGGCTGATCAATTCCCTCCCCCCGGGGCATCCAGAATCGGGATGCCCCGCTGTGTGAAACCCCTCAGGTCGCCCCATACACTTACCTTGCTTCCCGGTCCAACGGTGCATGCGCAAGCCGCATCCCCGCTATCCCTCTAGCAGGGTGCGCGCCCGTTATCCCTCTAGCAGGGTGCGTGCCTGTTATCCCTCTAGCAGGGTGTGTGCCCGTTATCCCTCTAGCAGGGTGCGTGCCCGTTATCCCTCTAGCAGGGTGCGCGCCCGTTATCCCTCTAGCAGGGTGCGCGCCCGTTATCCCTCTAGCCGGGTGCGCGCCCGTTATCCCTCTAGCAGGGTGCGCGCCCGTTATCCCTCTAGCAGGGTGCGTGCCCGTTATCCCTCTAGCAGGGTGCGTGCCCGTTATCCCTCTAGCAGGGTGCGCGTCCGTTATCCCTCTAGCAGGGTGCGTGCCCGTTATCCCTCTAGCAGGGTGCGCATCCGTTATCCCTCTAGCAGGGTGCGTGCCCGTTATCCCTCTAGCAGGGTGCGTGCCCGTTATCCCTCTAGCAGGGTGCGCGCCCGTTATCCCTCTAGCAGGGTGCGCGCCCGTTATCCCTCTAGCAGGGTGCGTGCCCGTTATCCCTCTAGCAGGGTGCGCGCCCGTTATCCCTCTAGCAGGGTGCGCGCCCGTTATCCCTCTAGCAGGGTGTGTGCCCGTTATCCCTCTAGCAGGGTGTGTGCCCGTTATCCCTCTAGCAGGGTGCGCGTCCGTTATCCCTCTAGCAGGGTGCGCGTCCGTTATCCCTCTAGCAGGGTGCGTGCCCGTTATCCCTCTAGCAGGGTGTGTGCCCGTTATCCCTCTAGCAGGGTGCGCGTCCGTTATCCCTCTAGCAGGGTGTGTGCCCGTTATCCCTCTAGCAGGGTGTGTGCCCGTTATCCCTCTAGCAGGGTGCGCGCCCGTTATCCCTCTAGCAGGGTGCGCGTCCGTTATCCCTCTAGCAGGGTGCGTGCCCGTTATCCCTCTAGCAGGGTGCGCGTCCGTTATCCCTCTAGCAGGGTGCGTGCCCGTTATCCCTCTAGCAGGGTGCGTGCCCGTTATCCCTCTAGCAGGGTGCACGCCCGTTATCCCTCTAGCAGGGTGCGCGCCCGTTATCCCTCTAGCAGGGTGCGTGCCCGTTATCCCTCTAGCAGGGTGCGCGCCCGTTATCCCTCTAGCAGGGTGCGCGCCCGTTATCCCTCTAGCAGGGTGTGTGCCCGTTATCCCTCTAGCAGGGTGTGTGCCCGTTATCCCTCTAGCAGGGTGCACGCCCGTTATCCCTCTAGCAGGGTGCGTGCCCGTTATCCCTCTAGCAGGGTGTGTGCCCGTTATCCCTCTAGCAGGGTGCGCGTCCGTTATCCCTCTAGCAGGGTGCGTGCCCGTTATCCCTCTAGCAGGGTGCGTGCCCGTTATCCCTCTAGCAGGGTGCGCGCCCGTTATCCCTCTAGCAGGGTGCGCGCCCGTTATCCCTCTAGCAGGGTGCGCGCCCGTTATCCCTCTAGCAGGGTGCGCGCCCGTTATCCCTCTAGCAGGGTGCGCGCCCGTTATCCCTCTAGCAGGGTGCGCGCCCGTTATCCCTCTAGCAGGGTGCGCGCCCGTTATCCCTCTAGCAGGGTGCGCGCCCGTTATCCCTGTAGCAGGGTGCGCGCCCGTTATCCCTCTAGCAGGGTGCGCGCCCGTTATCCCTCTAGCAGGGTGCGCGCCCGTTATCCCTCTAGCAGGGTGCGCGCCCGTTATCCCTCTAGCAGGGTGCGCGCCCGTTATCCCTCTAGCAGGGTGCGCGCCCGTTATCCCTCTAGCAGGGTGCGCGCCCGTTATCCCTCTAGAAGGGTGTGTGCCCGTTATCCCTCTAGCAGAGTGCGCGCCTGTTATCCCTCTAGCAGGGTGCACGCCCGTTATCCCTCTAGCAGGGTGTGTGCCCGTTATCCCTCTAGCAGGGTGTGTGCCCGTTATCCCTCTAGCAGGGTGCGCGCCTGTTATCCCTCTAGCAGGGTGCGCGCCCGTTATCCCTCTAGCAGGGTGCGCGCCCGTTATCCCTCTAGAAGGGTGTGTGCCCGTTATCCCTCTAGCAGGGTGCGCGCCTGTTATCCCTCTAGCAGGGTGCGCGCCTGTTATCCCTCTAGCAGGGTGCGCGCCCGTTATCCCTCTAGCAGGGTGTGTGCCCGTTATCCCTCTAGCAGGCGCACCCGTTATCCCTCTAGCAGGGTGTGTGCCCGTTATCCCTCTAGCAGGGTGCGCGCCCGTTATCCCTCTAGCAGGGTGCGCGCCCGTTATCCCTCTAGCAGGGTGCGTGCCCGTTATCCCTCTAGCAGGGTGCGCGCCCTTTATCCCTCTAGCAGGGTGCGCGCCCTTTATCCCTCTAGCAGGGTGTGTGCCCGTTATCCCTCTAGCAGGGTGCGCGCCCTTTATCCCTCTAGCAGGGTGCGCGCCTGTTATCCCTCTAGCAGGGTGCGCGCCCGTTATCCCTCTAGCAGGGTGCGCGCCTGTTATCCCTCTAGCAGGGTGCGCGCCCGTTATCCCTCTAGCAGGGTGCGCGCCCGTTATCCCTCTAGAAGGGTGTGTGCCCGTTATCCCTCTAGCAGGGTGCGCGCCTGTTATCCCTCTAGCAGGGTGCGCGCCTGTTATCCCTCTAGCAGGGTGCGCGCCCGTTATCCCTCTAGCAGGGTGTGTGCCCGTTATCCCTCTAGCAGGCGCACCCGTTATCCCTCTAGCAGGGTGTGTGCCCGTTATCCCTCTAGCAGGGTGCGCGCCCGTTATCCCTCTAGCAGGGTGCGCGCCCGTTATCCCTCTAGCAGGGTGCGTGCCCGTTATCCCTCTAGCAGGGTGCGCGCCCTTTATCCCTCTAGCAGGGTGCGCGCCCTTTATCCCTCTAGCAGGGTGTGTGCCCGTTATCCCTCTAGCAGGGTGCGCGCCCTTTATCCCTCTAGCAGGGTGCGCGCCTGTTATCCCTCTAGCAGGGTGCGCGCCTGTTATCCCTCTAGCAGGGTGCGCGCCCTTTATCCCTCTAGCAGGGTGCGCGCCCGTTATCCCTCTAGCAGGGTGCGCGCCCGTTATCCCTCTAGCAGGGTGCGCACCCATTATCCCTCTAGCAGGGTGCACGCCCGTTATCCCTCTAGCAGGGTGCCCGTTATCCCTGTAGCAGGGTGCGCGCCCGTTATCCCTCTAGCAGGGTGCGCGCCCGTTATCCCTCTAGCAGGGTGCGCGCCCGTTATCCCTCTAGCAGGGTGCGCGCCCGTTATCCCTCTAGCAGGGTGCGCCCCCGTGCCAGGCATTTTCCCTGTTAGAGGGAAGCGGGGGATGCAGCCACCAGCGCGCTTGGAGCTGCTGGCCTTAGACGAAGGCTTAGACGCTGTGACATCACACAAGTGGCCGCACATGCGCCGTAGGACCGGGAAGGGTTGCGCTCAGCGAACTGGGGGGTTGCACGCAGCAGGGCATCCCCGATCAGGGGAAAGGACCAAAACCCAGGATAGTCAAAATCCTGGGTTTCGGGATCAAACCTCCTCGAGTCTTGGGGGGAGGATGTCTTCCTCTTTATGGGGCATCCCGAATTGAAATACCCCATATTGCCCAATCTATTTACCTTTTACATGCCCCGCGTACCTAGGTACGCAGATTACGCAGATAGGGGCGCGGATTCGGCAAGTGGCGTTTGCTTTATTCAGATTTTTACTTGCTGCGCTGTTAAGAAATCTGAATGGAAGAAGCGCCGTGGATTGTGCATGCGCCATGGGTGTGGGGTGAGTGATGCACACAGTGGGCCGTCCCAAATCAGGGTGCTCTGCCTTAAAGGAACGGCACCCAAAAGCTTCCCTGGGGTTTGTACCTCTCTGGCGGGACATTCCGATTTGGGACGTCCCACTTGAACTCACCTTTTCCCCGTTCACACTGAGCATGTGCGGACTGCTCGGCTAACCAGCGGCGCGTATTCCACTCAGATTACGCAGATTGGGATGCCCCGCTGTGTGAGATCTCCGGGGGTTGCCCGATACGCTCACCTCTTCCTCCAATTCTTGCTGCATTTCTGTGCTGCGGCCGCATCAACCCTCTGGCGAGGTGCGCCCCCGCATTAGGCCTTTTTTCCTAATGGCTTCTGATTGGCTGAGCGTCCTGTTCATGTGTGTGTAAGGTGAGGTTACAGGTGATCCCAAGGGGATACGGAAATCGGGATGCCCCCACCATAAGAAGCCAATGTAGAGCAGCACAGTCAGAAGACACTCCCTGTCTGCAGGCAGCCTGAGACTCCATGGGCCACCATCTTGGATGTTTAAAGGCTCAGAAAATGCACTAGGTGCAGGTAGGATGATTATTAATGTGGGCAATCTGTATGTGCAGGGGGAACATACAAGATAGGCTCTTATTCAGGGTGAGGGTCTGGATTAATGTGGGCAATCTGTATGTACAGCGGGGGGGGGGGGGGGCATACAAGATAGGCTCTTATTCAGGGCGAGGGTCCGGATTAATGTGGGCAATCTGTATGTACAGGGTGTGGGAAACATATAAGATAGGCTCTTATTCAGGGTGAAGGCCCGGATTAATGTGGGCAATCTGTATGTATGGGGGGGAGCATACAAGATAGGCTCTTATTCAGGGTGAAGGTCCGGATTAATGCGAGTAATCTGTATGTTCTGGGGGGGGGGGGGGGCATACAAGATAGGCTTTTATTCAGGGTGAGGGTCCGGATTAATGTGAGCAATCTGTATGTACAGGGTGTGGGAAACATATAACATAGGCTCTTATTCAGGGTGAAGGCCCGGATTAATGTGGGCTATCTGTATATATGGGGGGGGGGGGGAGCATACAAGATAGGCTCTTATTCAGGGTGAAGGTCTTCTCCATTACCCAACGTATGAGTCACAGAACTCTATTGAGCGCCAGAAGAATCTCGTCACCAGCAGCAACGTGGTTCTAACCCTTCCCAATCTTTCCACAGTTAATAAAAACTTTTTGCCTAGAATCAGGCTTTAATGATTAACATAACCGGACTAACAATGTTTATTACATTTGTTTGTAATGACATCATTGTTATAGCGAAAGGGGAGGAGCACCAGGGTCACTTCTCGCTCTGCGCCGAGCCGCTGAAGTGGCTCTTTAGAGGCTCCCAACAGCGATAATATTCCTTGTGCAGCCGCTGACACGTCTCCAGACTCCAGCGCGTCACCGACAGCATCAGAGAGGACTCAAACATGAACGCCTGCAAGGGGAGACGCAACAAGTGACATCACAACATGATGACATCACTCTCTCCTATCCTCCCTTATATCCTAATAGAGTGTAAGCTCTTCTCCTCCTGTATCCTCCCTTATACCCTAATAGAGTGTAAGCTCTTCTCCTCCTGTATCCTTCCTTATACCCTAATAGAGTGTAAGCTCTTCTCCCCCTGTATCCCCCCTTATACCCTAATAGAGTGTAAGCTCTTCTCCTCCTGTATCCTCCCTTATACCCTAATAGAGTGTAAGCTCTTCTCCTCCTGTATCCTTCCTTATACCCTAATAGAGTGTAAGCTCTTCTCCCCCTGTATCCCCCCTTATACCCTAATAGAGTGTAAGCTCTTCTCCTCCTGTATCCTCCCTTATACCCTAATAGAGTGTAAGCTCTTCTCCTCCTGTATCCTCCCTTATACCCCAATAGAGTGTAAGCTCTTTTCCTCCTGTATCCTCCCTTATACCCCAATAGAGTGTAAGCTCTTCTCCTCCTGTATCCTCCCTTATACCCTAATAGAGTGTAAGCTCTTCTCCTCCTGTATCCTCCCTTATACCCCAATAGAGTGTAAGCTCTTTTCCTCCTGTATCCTCCCTTATACCCCAATAGAGTGTAAGCTCTTCTCCTCCTGTATCCTCCCTTATACCCTAATAGAGTGTAAGCTCTTCTCCTCCTGTATCCTCCCTTATACCCTAATAGAGTGTAAGCTCTTCTCCTCCTGTATCCTTCCTTATACCATAATAGAGTGTAAGCTCTTCTCCTTCTGTATCCTCCCTTATACCCTAATAGAGTGTAAGCTCTTCTCCTCCTGTATCCTTCCTTATACCATAATAGAGTGTAAGCTCTTCTCCTTCTGTATCCTCCCTTATACCCTAATAGAGTGTAAGCTCTTCTCCTGTATCCTCCCTTATACCCTAATAGAGTGTAAGCTCTTCTCCTCCTGTATCCTTCCTTATACCATAATAGAGTGTAAGCTCTTCTCCTTCTGTATCCTCCCTTATACCCTAATAGAGTGTAAGCTCTTCTCCTCCTGTATCCTCCCTTATACCCTAATAGAGTGTAAGCTCTTCTCCTCCTGTATCCTTCCTTATACCCTAATAGAGTGTAAGCTCTTCTCCTCCTGTATCCCCCCTTATACCCTAATAGAGTGTAAGCTCTTCTCCTGTATCCTCCCTTATACCCTAATAGAGTGTAAGCTCTTCTCCTGTATCCTCCCTTATACCCTAATAGAGTGTAAGCTCTTCTCCTCCTGTATCCTTCCTTATACCATAATAGAGTGTAAGCTCTTCTCCTGTATCCTCCCTTATACCCTAATAGAGTGTAAGCTCTTCTCCTCCTGTATCCTTCCTTATACCATAATAGAGTGTAAGCTCTTCTCCTCCTGTATCCTCCCTTATACCCTAATAGAGTGTAAGCTCTTCTCCTTCTGTATCCTCCCTTATACCCTAATAGAGTGTAAGCTCTTCTCCTCCTGTATCCTCCCTTATACCCTAATAGAGTGTAAGCTCTTCTCCTGTATCCTCCCTTATACCCTAATAGAGTGTAAGCTCTTCTCCTCCTGTATCCTCCCTTATACCCTAATAGAGTGTAAGCTCTTCTCCTCCTGTATCCTTCCTTATACCCTAATAGAGTGTAAGCTCTTCTCCTCCTGTATCCTCCCTTATACCCTAATAGAGTGTAAGCTCTTCTCCTCCTGTATCCTCCCTTATATCCTAATAGAGTGTAAGCTCTTCTCCTTCTGTATCCTCCCTTATACCCTAATAGATTGTAAGCTCTTCTCCTCCTGTATCCTCCCTTATACCCTAATAGAGTGTAAGCTCTTCTCCTCCTGTATCCTCCCTTATACCCTAATAGAGTGTAAGCTCTTCTCCTCCTGTATCCTTCCTTATACCCTAATAGAGTGTAAGCTCTTCTCCTCCTGTATCCTCCCTTATACCCTAATAGAGTGTAAGCTCTTCTCCTCCTGTATCCTCCCTTATACCCTAATAGAGTGTAAGCTCTTCTCCTCCTGTATCCTCCCTTATACCCTAATAGATTGTAAGCTCTTCTCCTTCTGTATCCTCCCTTATACCCTAATAGAGTGTAAGCTCTTCTGTTATAAGCAGGTTGGGCTTAGACACTTACCATGGTCCCGTCTGCCACCCTCTCAGGTACCAGCTTGACCGTACTGCACTTCTCGAAGCACGCCACGTCCGGTCCATGAGGGGTCATGGTGTTGTGCAGCGTCCCCCCGCCGGGCTGCAGACCTTCCTCTTTCGCTTCGTATCGGCCCTTAATCAGCCCCATGAACTCACTCATGCAATTCCCTGAAAAACAGGACAATATGAAGGTTGTCGAGGGGCAGATCAGGGCGTCTACTACAGGATCAGCAGAACTGAAGCCACCGGAGGACTCTATGGTGAGTGTGGATGGTGGTGGAGGCCATGGTTTCAAGATGGCGCTCACAGGGCCTGCTCATCATGAGCTTCAGGAATGGGGTTTCTATGGCCACCCCGGACCAAGACATGAGGTATATGACTTGTTATTTATGACCTTATCCGTCCTCAACCACCAATCAGAAACTGCTAAGTTAGGCCTTCAGTGAGGGTTTGACCATGCACAATGCCTAGTGGAGGCTGGAGATGTGTACACCACCAACGGACTTTAGAGCGGTAGAAACCCTTAACCCCGAGTGATGGATCACACCCCAAAATTTCCCATCTGCAGGGTTTCATGGTGGGAGGATCATGGTCTGGGCATGTGTACTCACCCGCCTGTATTTAGGTTTACTTACTGTGATAATACGGAGGCCGGAAGGTGTGCTCTGCCACTCCCCAGCGCGGAGGAAAGATGACAAAATCGGCAATGGCCACCCCGGGCCGGTTGGACTTAGCCGTCAGCACTGTGAAGATGGACGGGTCCTGCAAGCAAACACGTCAGGGCGTTTAACATCGCTCGGACGGAGTTGCGGAAAGTTCTCACGTTATCGTCGCACTCACCGCATGGTCAAACGCAACACAATTCACCGTCATGAAGTTGTCCAGGTTGTATTTGTAGGGGACGTAGTTCCCGTGCCAGGCCACCACGTTGAATGGAGAATTGTCCTTCAGATACCAAGACATGAAATATATGATATTATATGATATGATATATGTTATTCATGACCTTATCCGTCCTCAACCACCAATCAGAAACTGCCAAGTTAGGCTTTCAGTGGGGGTTTGACCTGGATTAAGGACTTCAGGAGAACTTACCTTTCAGGACAAGGTTGGAGCCTTTAAGGCCTGATCAGAAGGCTTTACTTCGGGTGAAGGTCATGGGTTTTCTTCAGGACAACAAAGCATCTTTAGGAAGCACCGATACTTTTTCTAGAAATACTATTGGGATCGGCATTGAAGACATTAACTTATTATTAGCTTGGTAGGTATGGGGCCCTACGATCAACTGAAGTAACGCCTTCCAACCAGGCCTTGAAGGCACCAAATTGGTCCTTTATTGTCAAACTCACCGTAAACGCCTGGTCAGAAGGCTTTATTACGGGTGAAGGTCATGGGTCTTCTATCAGGACAATGAAGCCATCTCTAGGAAGGAATCTTTAGCACTGATACTTCTTCTACAAGTACTTTTGGGATCGGCATTGAAGACATTGACTTATTATTAGCTGGGTGGGTGCGAGGCCCTACATTCAACTGAAGTAACGCCTTCCGATTAGGCCTTGAAGGCCCCAAACTGGTCCTTTACTGTCAAACTCACCGTATGAGTACGCCACACAGTCTAATGGCATAAAGTTGTCCAGGTTGTATTTGTATGGGAAGTTTCTGGGCAAGCCACCACGTTGAACATAGAATTGTCCTTCAGAGACCATGACACGAGATAAAGTTCAGTTTTCAGTGAGGGTTTGACACGGATTAGGGACTACCAGGGGAGCTGACCTTTTAGGACCAGTTCGGAGCCTTTATGGCCTGGTCAGAAAGCTTTACTTCGGGTGAAGGTCATGGATCTTCTATCAGGAAAATGAAGCCATCTCTAAGAAGGAGTCTTTAGCACCGATACTTTTTCTACAAGTACTTTTGGGATCTGCAGTTTTCAGTGAGGGTTTGACACGGATTAGGGACTACCAGAGGAGCTGACCTTTCAGGACCAGTTTGGAGCCTTTAAGGCCTGGTCAGAAGGCTTTACTTCGGGGGAAGGTCATGGGTCTTCTGTCAGGACAATGAAGCCATCTCTAGGGAGGAATCTTTAGCACCGATACTTTTTCTACAGGTACTTTTGGGATTGGCATTGAAGACATTGACTTATTATTAGCTGGGTGGGTATTGGGCCCTACATTTAACTCAAGTAAAACCTTCCGACCAGGCCTCGAAGGCACCAAACTGGTCTTTTATTGTCAAACTCACCCCATGGGTAAGCGCCACACAGTTTACTGACATAAAGTTGACCAGGTTGTATTTGTATGGGCAAGCCACCACATTGAACACAGAATTGTCCTTCAGAGACCATGACACGAGATAAAGTTCGGTTTTCAGTGAGGTTTGGACTCTGATTAGGGACTACCAGGGGAGCTGACCTTTCAGGACCAGTTCGGAGCCTTTAAGGCTTTACTTCGGGTGAAGGTCATGGGTCTTCTATCAGGAAAATGAAGCCATCTCTAAGAAGGAGTCTTTAGCACCGATACTTTTTCTACAAGTACTTTTGGGATCGGCATTTAAGACATTGACTTATTGTTAGCTGGGTGGGTATTGGGCCCTACGTTGAAGTAAAGTAATGCCTTCTGACCAGGCCTCAAAGGCACCAAACTGGTCCTTTATTGTCAAACTGATCCTGATTAGGGACTACCAGGGGAGCTGACCTTTCAGGACCAGTTTGGAGCCTTTAAGGCCTGGTCAGAAGGCTTTGGCTGAAGGTCATGGGTCTTCAATCAGGACAAAGAAGCCCTCTCCAGGAGGGAATCTTCAGCACTGATACTTTTTCTACAAGCACTTTTGGGATTGGCATAGAAGATTTCAAGATGAAACTGACCTATCAGCAACTGGGTCCATCTACCCACCCAGCTGATTATAGGTCAGTTTCAAAAGTATTTGTGCTAAAGCTTCCCACCTGGAGATGGCTTCACTGTCCTAACAAAGACCTACAACTAAAATGAAGCCTTCTGACAAGGGCACCAAACTGGTCCCGAAACTCAGATCTACAAAGACCATGGAGATGATCTACAACTGTCCAAAGCACAGTAATCTTGAGTAGATAGGAGCCAGACACAAAGACTTACCTGAACCGCTGAGAACAATTTGCCTTGGAACTTGCCGATCACTGTGTAGCCGCCAATCACAGTCCGGTCTTCGTACCAGGCCACGGGGGTCAGGAAGTCCCTTGGGTTTGCCAGGCCATTGGCCCCTGTCAGAACACGTTAGGGCATTAGCACATCTGCTCATAGAAGACGCACTGAAGATATTGACCACAGGTTGCACCACAGATGGCGGCAGAGATGAGGAGTCCAGAAATCTAGGGCCTAGCTGACAACCAGGTTGATACCTACAGTACATCAGCACTGATCCCTCATTTAGGTGGGTTTCAGAGGCCGCCATTGGATGGTATATGCTGAAATGTATTTAGCTTTTGTCTGTTTCGGAGAGAACATTGTTCCTGATTCTCGTTGCTGACCTTCGACTGGTTTACCAAATAGGCCTCTCATGCTCAATTTTTGTACTGGGGGAGGGGAGGGGAAAAGAGGGAATGGGGGAACGTGGGTAGTCTGGGAAGAGTAAGTGGGTATTGATGCGTTGAAGGTTTAGGCGCTTCTGACTTTTAGTCAGAAAAGTTTAAAGGGGGACCGGCCGCACTGTGACAGCAGGAACCCCATTTATTGTAGAAAGAGGCCAGCCAAAGGTAAAATTTCCAACGCTTTATTCCATCAAAGTTTAAAAGTCCATCCAAGGTAAAGCGGTTTAAAAAGACAATACAGAAGCTGAAGTTGTTGTCTACGCGTTTCAGACTGACCAGTCCTTACTCATGACATCACAATCTGGCTTCATGAGATGTTTAAATAGATCAAGCATGCGCTCTACACACCTAACCCAAAGGCCGGTCAGGTGTAGTAGATTAGATTGCGGCTGGACACTCCCTATTGGCAAAGCCGAGGGGGTGAACAGACGCACCAAATCCCAGGCAAGAAATTAAGAAGAATATAACGTGCGCATGTTGACACATTCATAAGGATAGAAGTGAAGCATTAATATACATATATTCTAACAATTAATTGATATAAGAATATACCCAAAATATAATTCGTTGGTAATCAACAAGGAACCCCATTTACCCCAAGGTATGTTACAAAATAAATGCACTATAGACCCTATGTAAGAAACTTACCTGCGGGTTGTTCCTGCGGCGCGGCTCCGGTCTACTGGTGGCTGCACGGGGCGGCCGCCTCTCTCTCCTCCCCCCCTCGCTGGAGCTCCGGCTTCCTCCTCCTCCTCGTCGTTGGCGGCAGCGGCTGGGGTTTCTGGCAGCGACTCCTCCGCTGCTTCGGCCGGCGCTGGGGGGGGCGCGCCCGGTGGCGCTGCTCCCAGCGCATTCGCCGGGGGCAGGTTTGAGTGGACCTATCCGGGTCCGGGGGGGGGGTCCTCTGGTTCTGATGAACCCAGAGACTGGACAGCCTGGCTGGTCAGGGCGGTCCAGTCCCTGGGGGGCTCCTATCAGGAGCTAGTTATGCACCAACCATGTTGCACCAATGATTACATTCCCCCCTTCCCATTGGCCAGTTCCCCTTTAAAGTGGACCAACACCCAGGATTTTGACTATCCTGGGTCTTGGTCCACTTTGGTGGGGCACCCCCGATCGGGGTGCCCCGCTGTGTGAAACCCCCCCGAACCCCCCGAAAAACTCACCTCTCCCCGCTCCCAGCGCCGACGGACAAGCCGCGGACAAGCGGCTCCTCCGCCTCCCGCGTGTCCCTCTTGACGCGCCCGCGCCTGCCATTCGCAGACGGCCGGCGCCGGCCATTCGCAGACGGCCGGCGCGGGCGCGCGCACGCCTAGTGGGTGTTGGTCCACTTTAAATTTGTCCTTGACCTGACCATCAGTGCCTGTTATAGACATTATTAGCTTGGGTGTGCTGTTGGAATTGCGTTCTGTGTGTATTGACCTGGCTTCGTCCTTGACCTCTCCTGTCCGCTGCCCGCACCAACCTTCTGCCTGTCTGACCTTGCTTCTGATTACCCCTTGGATACCGCGCTTCTGTGACCTCCCGGCTTTGACCCCTGCCCGTCTCGACTATTCTCTGCCTAACCCCTTGGATTGACGTTCCGGACTCTGTTCGCTTTAACCCCTGATTTGGGATACCCCGCAGTTCGCCCGTCTTCTCCATAAGTCAGCAATCTTTGCGCCGGTAAGTCCTGGGGGGCAATTGAGTCTCAAGAGGCATAACCCGTGTCTCCAGCAAGCAGGGGCTTGTCTATAGGCACAAGAGGCGGTGGAGATTGGGGATTGTTGGCTCACGAGAGAAGGGTGTCCAGCGATCCCTGACACCCTACTCTTAGACACATTAGGCACACTAGATACAAACGCTGATTGAGAACTACCCTATTACTTTCCTACAGATTAGCTACAACACACAACAATACCCTGGAAGGCTAGCAGGCATCAGTCCATTCCTATATACACAGTGAGTACAACACAATCGACTTATGTAACAGGATTGCTTTACCCAAATGTGGCATCATTACTTACCTACCCCTCATGAACCCCCACCAGGCGTAGGAGGAAGCTCCCAGAGCGAAACGCGTTTGCAACTTAATACACTTGCTACAAACGAGGGACACTGAACCCTAAATTGGACAACTTGCTACAAACAGGGGTACCAAGAAAAGGACTTTATGGAAAGTGGCGGTGCCTAGGTGCTCACCTTTTTCCCACCCAGACCCCCAGCTTGTCCTGAAAAGAAGGCAACACGGTGCTCTGTGCCATTTGAGTTTATCACTGTTGTATATATTTTTCTCTACTGTTTTTTAATTTCATTATTATTTTCAAGTTTAACCAAATTGAATAAAGGATTGGTTATATAAGTTATAAAAGAAGATGAAAAAGTCTATCACACAGTGTGCTCACTAAGCTTGGCAAAACAGTTGCGACAGCAAGGAAAACAAAAAATGGGGTTCCCACACACCCCCAGATTATAAAAAAGTGGCACTACCCTCTAGAATCCTGTAAAAATATATTTTATTGGAAATACATATAGCTACAAAACATGAAAAACAATACATTTAAAGTGGACCAACACCCAGGATTTTGACTATCCTGGGTTCTGGTCCACTTCGGTGGGGCATCCCCGATCGGGGGTGCCCCGCTGTGTGAAACCCCCCAGAAAGCCCCGAAAACTCACCCCGCTCCCACGTGACCGCTCCAGCGAATCACCGCTGACGGACAAGCAAGGCCTGTCGACGGACAAGCGGGCTCGCCCGCCGCCGCCTCCCGCGCGTCACTCTTACAGGGAGCGCGCCCGCGCTGGCCATTCGCAAGCGGCCGGCGCGGGTGCGCGCCCTGCTAGAGGGACGCGCGGGCGGCGGCGGCGGCCCGCGCTGGACTGGGGAGAAGGTAGGATTGTGGGCTTCCTGGGGGGTCCTGATTTCGGATGCCCCGTGGGGAGGGATCTGATCGGCCCGGGAATCTTATAGATCCGATCCCCCCTGGGTGTTGGTCCACTTTAAAACAACATCACATTAACACAATAGACACCGGGGGGCGCCAGAGATCCATCCGAAAATTAATATTAATACAAATCAATGCGTAAAAGCCCAAGAGCTGGAAATTATGAATCCTATAAAGATATCAGGACCGGCCGAGGTAGATGAAAAGACATACAACAAATAATACATAAAGGTACAAACCAACCGGACCACCCCCCGTCAGGATGCCCGGGGATACTGGCCATAGGATCAATACAGTTTCTGCACAGCACTTTATTACTTGTTTACAGGATAGGTATTTGCACAATTTGCACATTATTACATATGATATATTTTCACTAGATGAGTTTAGTAATAGTATCTTCTGTGTTGTTTATCCAATAAGCGCTGGTATTTATTATTTCCAGCTCTTGGTCTTTTACGCATTGATTTGTATTAATATTAATTTTCGGATGGATCTCTGGCGCCCCCCGGTGTCTATTGTGTTAATGTGATGTTGTTTTAAATGTATTGTTTTTCATTATTATTTTCAATGTAATCTTTATGATTATGTCCATATATTACACTTTGAATATAAACCAATTGTTAACATACTGACATAAATTGTGAAGTAAGGAATTAGGCGCACTGGCCACCCATTAGGGCCCCTGAGACACCTGAAGAAGGACCAACCCCCGTCTCTTGCCCACCCATGACCTTTACTACGAAGCTTCCATTCCAATTCTTCCTGCCAGGCTGTGACCTCTTGCTATGGACTTCCAATACATTTATTGCCTGTCCTCGCTCTTACCTTCACCTCTATGTCGGGATCACGGCTTGTCTACCCTGACCCTCAACTCCTCAGTAGAACGGCCTGAAATGTCAGTGCGTCTTATCGTGCGAATGTTAAAAAAAAAAATAAAACTCACATTTCCATGGTTCCTGGCTGCTGGCCGGGCTGCCACCGCCATGGGAGGCCAGAAGATGGAGGAGCGTCAGGTGAGCAGCCAGGGCAACTGTTCACTGCCCAATGTCTCCACCGTCCATGATGTCAGCAGCGCAGTAGTGGTGGGAACGTTGCCTTTTTTTTCCGTTGCCCTATGGGAATGGAGGGGGAGTGCCACACTGCCTGTGGGCAATCTGTATGTACGGGTTGGGGGGGGGGGAACAAGACAGGCTCCTATTCAGGGTGAGGGTCCGGATTAATGTGGACAATATGTATGTACAGGGTGTGGGAAACATACAAGATAAGCTCTTATTCAGGGTGAAGGTCCGGATTAATGTGGGCAATCTGTATGTACAGGGGGGAAACATACAAGATAGGCTCTTATTCAGGATCAGGATCCGGATTAATGTGGGCAATCTGTATGTATAGGGGGGAAACATACAAGATAGGCTCTTATTCAGGGTGAAGGTCTGGATTAATGTGAGCAATCTATGTACAGGGGGGAAACATACAAGATAGGCTCTTATTCAGGATAAGGATCCGAATTAATGTGGGCAATCTGTATGTATAGGGGGGAAACATACAAGATAGGCTCTTATTCAGGGTGAAGGTCCAGATTAATGTGAGCAATCTGTATGTACAGGATGTGGGAAACATATAAGATAGGTTCTTATTCAGAGTGAGGGTCCGGATTAATGTGGGCAATCTGTATGTACAGGGGAGAAACATACAAGATAGGCTCTTATTCAGGATGAGGATCCAGATTAATGTGGGCAATCTGTATGTATAGGGGGGAAACATACAAGATAGGCTCTTATTCAGGGTGAAGGTCCGGATTAATGTGAGCAATCTATGTACAGGGGGGAAACATACAAGATAGGCTCTTATTCAGGATAAGGATCCGGATTAATGTGGGCAATCTGTATGTATAGGGGGGAAACATACAAGATAGGCTCTTATTCAGGGTGAAGGTCCAGATTAATGTGAGCAATCTATGTACAGGGGGGGGGGGGAAACATACAAGATTGTCTCTTATTCATAGTGAAGGTCCGGATTAATGTGGGCAATCTGTATGTACAGGGAGGGGGGGTATACAAGATAGGTTCTTATTCCGGGTGAAGGTCCAGATTAATGTGAGCAATCTGTATGTACAGGGGGGAAACATAGAAGATAGGCTCTTATTCAGGATGAAGGTCCGGATTAATTTGGGCAATCTGTATGTACAAGGGGGGGGGGAACATACAAGATAGGCTCTTATTCAGGGTGAAGGTCTGCTTTACTATCATCTCACCTATCGGTCCCAAGTCCGGAAGCTCGAAATGGACCCCGAAGACCTCCAGGATGTATCCTCTGGACTCGCCAAAAACTTCCACACTGAAGCGCATGCCTTGCTGTGAAGGAAGATTCCAGAAATTGAGTAAGACGCCCAGAAAATGGATAAGGCCCCCCAAGATGGAGCGAGCACCCGGAGGAACGTCTTATCACCTGAATCACACAGATCTCATTCGGCTCCACCTGAATCTTTCCGAACTCGGTGAGGATGAGGAGCTTCCCCTGCTGAGGAACTGCCGGAGAAACACGTGAACAGGCTTTAATGGCTGTTTATTGGCAAATGTTTTCCAGACATTGTGTAACGTCTACCGCTGTCTACCCGGGATGGCTGTTTAAAGTGGACCAAAACCCAGGATTTTGACTATCCTAGGTTTTGGTCCTTTCTCCCGGGGCACCCCGATCAGGGACGTGTGAAGCCCCCCAGATGGCCAATGCCAACTCACCTCTCTCCGGTCCTACGGCGCATGTGCGGCCGCTCGTCCAATCAATGCGCTCGGAGCCGCTGACTTCACATTGTCTAAACCTTCGTCTAAGGCTAGCGCCTCCAAGTGCGCTAGCAGGCGCATCCCCCGCTTCCCTCTAACAAGGAGAATGCCTAGAGGGATAGCGGGGATGCCGCTCGCACATGCACCGTTGTTCCGGGAAACAAGGTAAGTGTTGGGTGGTTTCACACAGTGGGGCATCCTGATTTTGGATGCCCTGGGGTGACGGAATAGCCAATCGGCATGGGTTTTGGTCCACTTTAAAGTTGACCAAAACCTAGGATTTTGCCTATCTTGGTTTCTGGTCCCTGTTACCGGATTTGGGATGCCCCACTGCGTGAAACCTTTTCCTATGATTCTACACACACAGGCTTGGCAGAAGTACCCGCACCCGGCAGACGCTGGACAGCTGGGGCAGGGGATGCCACCGGCGCTCTCAGCTGCACCGTGCATGTGCCCTAAGACTGAGTAAAAGGTTTCACACAGAGGGGACAGATCAATGGTTAGCCCTAGTGTCACCCTCTTTAAACCTTTGGCATCCCAGTCTGGGTTGTCCTGGCAGTGAGGGTGTAAGTGGACCTCCAGTAATTTTTAATTGGGGGTCCTCTTTAAACCTGGGGCCCTTTTGCATTACACTCTGGGATGTCCTGTTGGTGGGGGTGTAAGTGGACCTCCAGAAAATTTTGACTGGAGGTCCTCTTTAAATATGGGACACTATTGCATTCCAGTCTGGGATGTCCTGTTGGTGGGGGTGTAAGTGGACCATCAGTAATTTTGAATTGGAGGTCCTCTTTAAAGTGGACCAACACCCAGGGGGGATCGGAAAGGGAATCTATAGGATTCCCTGGCCGATCAGATCCCTCCCTGCGGGGCATCTGAAATCGGGATGCCTCGCTGTGTGACACCCCGCAGGACGCCCAGAAACCTTACCTTAACCCCGTTCCAACGGCGCATGCGCAGGCCGCATCTCGCGCTTTCCTCTAGCAGGGCGGCCGTCTGTGAATGGCTGGCGCGGGCGCGCTCCCTCTTAGAAGGAAGCGTGAGACGCGGCCTCCGGCGCTCAGAGCCGCTGTGGTTGGACGCCACTTGTACGTGCATACCACAGCGACTCTCCCCTCGATTCAAAGAGCAAAAGTTAATTGATTTCGGATCGAGAATCGTAAGTTTGGGTGGGTGTTAGTCATTTTTTCCTGTTTTTTTGGCCATTTCCGACTCGCACGAGCCTACGTTCGAATGCGTATATGCTCTTACGATCATCGCAAGTTCGTTCCTAAATTTTAGGATCAAATCCTAAAACTTAGGATGAAAACGTAAAACTTAGGATAATTGGATGTGTTTCCGTGTGATTCAGAGAACAGTTTTCAAACCTCTAAATACGTTTTAAAAGAAAGCCACTGGCGACACCTTTTAGCAGTCGTATTGCTGTTCTTGAACAGGTTTTTTGGCTATGTGGAGGAGTCTGCGCGTCTTGAGCTGCAATGAACTGCATGTATCAGCATGGCCGAGGCCATAAATTGTATGGCAATGCATACCTGATTCATGTATGCCTTATAAAAGCATTTTAATGTGGACCTTAATTAGTCCTTTGCATGTAAACCTTTATTTGCCAATATATTTGCGTTAATTAAAGAAACTTATGTCCTTTGGTATTTATTTTTAAATTGATGTACTAGAATAATATTTTTAGATTGCATTTATTGGTGTAGTTGTTTACCTTTGCTTTGTTTAATTATTTAAGCACATCTTTGGTCAGATGCATCACACTTACTGAGGAGAGGAGAGCGGGATAAAGTGCAGGATGTGGGTTACTGCTGTATTTTGCACAGACACAGCAGAGCTGGGGGCACGGAAAGGTCAGAAATCAAAGAATCCCGAGCAACACAGTCACAAGGCCCTTTCTGTTTGCAGGCTGCCCGATAATACCTGAGCCGCCATCTTGGCTGTTTCTAGGCTCATAACATGCAGAAGTTGCTGGGTGTTTTTTTATATTTGAGAGCAATCTGTATGTAGAGGGTGTGGGTAACCACACACAAAATTTAAAGTTGTACCATTTGAAGCATAAATATTAAAATTAAATCCACAAGTAAAAAATGCAAGTTAACTAAAAATTAAACAAAGTAAGATTTACTTATGCAAATGCATTCATTAATGGTTGGTTACTACAAAATGAATGAAATAAAGAAAAATAAAAGACCAAATATTTAGAATGCACTTTAATGAGGTAAGTTTGTAGTGCGCAGCCGCAAGATCAGAAGGATTTACGTCCAGACAAAAAAGGAAAAAGGGCAAAACCAATGTTGCAACCTGAGAAATGAAACGGAAAATTCAGGATGGAAACTGACATAGGTCTGATTCCCGAACTGCCATACGAACGGACGGACATTTTAGGATAGAAATGTATTTGCTTATAGAATCACTCGCAAGTTCATACGAACGCACGAGCGTACGGGAAAAATAGGATGATCGGCACCCAAATCCAAGCTGTTACATGTTTCTTTGAATCGACCTATCTGAGCGCTCTGATTGGATGAGCGCTCGCGTAGGAGCGTGGTGAGGTGAGTGTTTCCGGGCTTTCTGGGGGGTTTCACACAGCGGGGCACCCCCGATCGGGGTGCCCCACCGAAGTGGACCAAAACCCAGGATAGTGAAAGTCCTAGGTGTTGATCCACTTTAAACATGTGTTGTAATTCGCTGCTGTATATAATTACACAGTTTTCATAGTTGACATTTCTGCAGCTGTGCTCATTGGCCCATAGGAGGCGCCAGAGGACCAATCCTGTAAATGTAAACAAATGGATCTGCACAATACTATATAATCACTAGGTGCTACTCCCAGAGCTTATCCAAGCTCACCTCAAGATCACAAAATTGTAAAGGGAGGCAAAAAAACATTTGTCAAAGAAGATTTTGTTCCATTTAATCACTACACATAATATACATTAATAAAAACCCTTAAAAACACATAATAAGACAATACATATAAAACAAACCAACATAAAAGTGCCTAGGTGATGGGGATTACCAAGTGAATAAATATCCCATAAAAATCTAATAAATAACAACACAATGCTTCACCAATATAGATACTCTAATCAATCAGATCATAGAAGCCAATAAATAATGAATATACCAAAAAATATAATAAATAACACAATGCTTCACCAATGTAGATACTCTAATCAATCAGATCATAGATGCCAATAAATAATGAATATACCAAAAAAATATAATAATTATTATTATTATTATTTATTGGCGTCTATGATCTGATTGATTAGAGTATCTATATTGGTGAAGCATTGTGTTATTTATTATATTTTTTGGTATTTTCATTATTTATTGGCTTCTATGATCTGATTGATTAGCGTATCTATATTGGTGAAGCATTGTGTTATTTATTATATTTTTTGGTATATTCATTATTTATTGGCTTCTATGATCTGATTGATTAGCGTATCTATATTGGTGAAGCATTGTGTTGTTATTTATTAGATTTTTTATGGGATATTTATTCACTTGGTAATCATGTAGGTCTTGGTTTTTGATCACATATTGTATATATATATCTATTTACTGATTGGTTGCACTTTGCACTTTAGAGTTACTTAGGATCCGGATCATAGGCAGGATTTGCATTGTTAGATCACTTATATATATATTTTCCTTATTTTAATTGTATCTTTACATGCTGATTGTTATTTATATGTGGCAGCGCTCTCCACGTCACTTACGCACCTTTATGTTGGTTTGTTTTATATGTATTGTCTTATTATGTGTTTTTTAAGGGTTTTTATTAATGTAGATTATGTGTGATGATTAAATGGAATAAAATCTTCTCTGACAAATGTTTTTTGCTTCCCATTACAATTTTGTGGTGTAGAGAGGATGAGTCCTGAGCACATTCCCACCATATAATATAACATGTGAGGGATTTATATGTGTTATATTTACTCACCGATCAGAAAATCCCCGTCTGCATTGTACAAGCACCTGAAAAAGACCGAGAGAGGGGAGGTCATGTGACAGGAGGGCGCAGGGATTTACAAAGGGGTCCAGGTAAAGCGTCTGATTAGAGAGCAGAGTGTGGACACGGCGACAGATTAGAGAGCAGAGTGTGGACACAGCGACAGATTAGAGAGCAGAGTGTGGACACACTGACAGATTAGAGAGCAGAGTGTGGACACAGCTACAGATTAGAGAGCAGAGTGTGGACACAGCGACAGATTAGAGAGCAGAGTGTGGACACAGTGACAGATTAGAGAGCAGAGTGTGGACACAGCTACAGGTTAGAGAGCAGAGTGTGGGCACAGTGACAGATTAGAGAGCAGAGTGTGGGCACAGTGACAGATTAGAGAGCAGAATGTGGACACACTGACAGATTAGAGAGCAGAGTGTGGACACAGCGACAGATTAGAGAGCAGAGTGTGGGCACAGTGACAGATTAGAGAGCAGAGTGTGGGCACAGTGACAGATTAGAGAGCAGAGTGTGGACACAGCGACAGATTAGAGAGCAGAGTGTGGGCACAGTAACAGATTAGAGAGCAGAGTGTGGACACACTGACAGATTAGAGAGCAGAGTGTGGACACAGCGACAGATTAGAGAGCAGAGTGTGGACACAGCGACAGATTAGAGAGCAGAGTGTGGACACAGTGACAGATTAGAGAGCAGAGTGTAGGCACAGTGACAGATTAGAGAGCAGAGTGTGGACACAGCGACAGATTAGAGAGCAGAGTGTGGACACAGTGACAGATTAGAGAGCAGAGTGTGTGCACAGTGACAGATTAGAGAGCAGAGTGTGGACACAGTGACAGATTAGAGAGCAGAGTGTGGACACAGTGACAGATTAGAGAGCAGAGTGTGGGCACAGCGACAGATTAGAGAGCAGAGTGTGGACACAGTGACAGATTAGAGAGCAGAGTGTGGACACAGCGACAGATTAGAGAGCAGAGTGTGGACACAGCGACAGATTAGAGAGCAGAGTGTGGGCACAGCGACAGATTAGAGAGCAGAGTGTGGACACAGTGACAGATTAGAGAGCAGAGTGTGGACACAGTGACAGATTAGAGAGCAGAGTGTGGACACAGCGACAGATTAGAGAGCAGAGTGTGGACACAGCGACAGATTAGAGAGCAGAGTGTGGGCACAGCGACAGATTAGAGAGCAGAGTGTGGACACAGTGACAGATTAGAGAGCAGAGTGTGGACACAGCGACAGATTAGAGAGCAGAGTGTGGACACAGCGACAGATTAGAGAGCAGAGTGTGGGCACAGCGACAGATTAGAGAGCAGAATGTGGACACAGTGACAGATTAGAGAGCAGAGTGTGGACACGGTGACAGATTAGAGAGTAGAGTGTGGACACAGTGACAGATTAGATAGCAGAGTGTGGACACAGTGACAGATTAGAGAGCAGAGTGTGGACACAGTGACAGATTAGAGAGCAGAGTGTGGACACAGTGACAGATTAGAGAGCAGAGTGTGGGCACAGCGACAGATTAGAGAGCAGAGTGTGGACACAGCGACAGATTAGAGAGCAGAGTGTGGACACAGTGACAGATTAGAGAGCAGAGTGTGGACACAGTGACAGATTAGAGAGCAGAGTGTGGACACAGCGACAGCTTAGAGAGCAGAGTGTGGACACGGTGATAGATTAGAGAGCAGAGTGTAGACACAGTGACAGATTAAAGAGCAGAGTGTGGACACAGCGACAGATTAGAGAGCAGAGTGTGGACACAGTGACAGATTAGAGAGCAGAGTGTGGACACAGTGACAGATTAGAGAGCAGAGTGTGGACACAGTGACAGATTAGAGAGCAGAGTGTGGACACAGTGACAGATTAGAGAGCAGAGTGTGGACACAGTGACAGATTAGAGAGCAGAGTGTGGACACACTGACAGATTAGAGAGTAGAGTGTGGACACAGTGACAGATTAGATAGCAGAGTGTGGACACAGTGACAGATTAGAGAGCAAAGTGTGGGCACAGTAACAGATTAGAGAGCAGAGTGTGGACACAGTGACAGATTAGAGAGCAGAGTGTGGGCACAGTAACAGATTAGAGAGCAGAGTGTGGACACAGTGACAGATTAGAGAGCAGAGTGTGGGCACAGTGACAGATTAGAGAGCAGAGTGTGGACACACTGACAGATTAGAGAGTAGAGTGTGGACACAGTGACAGATTAGAGAGCAGAGTGTGGACACAGTGACAGATTAGAGAGCAGAGTGTGGACACAGTGACAGATTAGAGAGCAGAGTGTGGACACAGTGACAGATTAGAGAGCAGAGTGTGGACACAGTGACAGATTAGAGAGCAGAGTGTGGACACAGCGACAGATTAGAGAGCAGAGTGTGGACACAGCGACAGATTAGAGAGCAGGGTGTGGACACAGTGACAGATTAGAGAGCAGAGTGTAGGCACAGTGACAGATTAGAGAGCAGAGTGTGGACACAGTGACAGATAAGAGAGCAGAGTGTGGACACAGTGACAGATTAGAGAGCAGAGTGTGGACACGGCGACAGATTAGAGAGCAGAGTGTGGACACAGTGACAGATTAGAGAGCAGAGTGTGGACACAGTGACAGATTAGAGAGCAGAGTGTGGATACAGTGACAGATTAGAGAGCAGAGTGTGGACACAGTGACAGATTAGAGAGCAGAGTGTGGACACGGCGACAGATTAGAGAGCAGAGTGTGGACACGGCGACAGATTAGAGAGCAGAGTGTGGACACAGCGACAGATTAGAGAGCAGAGTGTGGACACAGTGATAGATTAGAGAGCAGAGTGTGGACACGGTGACAGATTAGAGAGCAGAGTGTGGGCACAATGACAGATTAGAGAGCAGAGTGTGGACACAGTGACAGATTAGAGAGCAGAGTGTGGACACAGTGACAGATTAGAGAGCAGAGTGTGGGCACGGTGACAGATTAGAGAGCAGAGTGTGGACACACTGACAGATTACAGAGCAGAGTGTGGACACAGCGACAGATTAGAGAGCAGAGTGTGGACACAGTGATAGATTAGAGAGCAGAGTGTGGACACGGTGACAGATTAGAGAGCAGAGTGTGGGCACAGTGACAGATTAGAGAGCAGAGTGTGGACACAGTGACAGATTAGAGAGCAGAGTGTGGACACAGTGACAGATTAGAGAGCAGAGTGTGGGCACAGTGACAGATTAGAGAGCAGAGTGTGGGCACAGTGACAGATTAGAGAGCAGAGGGTGGACACCGAGACAGATTAGAGAGCAGAGGACACAGTTAGTGACTGCAGAGGATTCATAAATATTAGAGAGCGGCCAGGCAGTGAGATTACTGGCTGGGGATAGGCCGCAGGTTTAACTACCTGTCAGTCATGGAGGTGTTACAGGTGTAGATATGGACGGCGATTCCATTGCGAGATCTGGCGTCCCCGGCTCCGCAGACCGTGTGCAGCCCCTGCAGAGACACAGAGGCCCCGCCCATTAGCTATGACATCACAGCTATGACATCACATGACATTGCTGGGAAGAGGCAGGCGGATATTGGGAGGAAAACAATGACTTTAAGGTCACTCACATCCACAAAGTCGTGCTTCTTCCCCTCGATCTGGAATGGCTTCCACATGAGCTGTGGGGAGGTACAAAGCAGCGTAAGGTGAGCGACAGGTGATTATACAGGTGATAATCTGTACATACGACGCTCCTGCTCATGGCGGCTCCTCATCATTACCAGCTGCCTCATTTATAGCTCTGCTCCTATTCAGCTGTATGATGTCACAGGACACACCAGAGCAGATTATTTTTTCAGAAAGCATAGAATGGCAAAAGGACCAATGTGTGTGATGGGAAGGAGAAGGAAGGAGAATAGTAACATGAGCAAGAGCACAAGAAGGGAGGAGACAATGCGAGGATGACAATGAGTATGAGCATGCGCTAGAGAAAGAGCATCAAGGTAATAAGTATGAGTATGATGAAAAGCAAGAGTCTGAGGTCGAGCATGAGAAAGAGCATTAGCAAGAGCATGAGCAAGTGCATGCAGATGAACAAGAGCATGAGCAAGAGCATGCAGATGAACAAGAGCATGAGCAAGAGCATGCAGATGAACAAGAGCATGAGCAAGAGCATGCAGATGAACAAGAGCATGAGCAAGAGCATGCAGATGAACAAGAGCATGAGCAAGAGCATGCAAATGAACAAGAGCATGAGCAAGTGCATGCAGATGAACAAGAGCATGAGCAAGAGCATGCAGATGAACAAGAGCAAGAGCATGCAGATGAACAAGAGCATGAGCAAGGGCATGTAGATAAACAAGAGCATGAGCAAGAGCATGCAGATGAACAAGAGCATGAGCATGCAGATGAACAAGAGCATAAGCAAGGGCATGCAGATAAACAAGAGCATGAGCAAGAGCATGCAAATGCACAAGAGCATGAGCAAGAGCATGCAGATGAACAAGAGCATGAGCAAGAGCAAAGTAGCTTAAATGGGTGCCTGCACCCCGCTATAGCCTAAATGGGTCCCTGTGCCCCACAGCAACCTAAACCTAAGCAACCCTGCAACCCTGCGCCCCACAGTAGCCTAAATGGGTCCCTGCACCCCGAAGTAGCCTAAATGGGTCCCTGCACCCTGCTATAGCCTAAATGGGTCCCTGCGCCCCACAGTAGCCTAAATGGGCCCCTGCACCTTGCTATAGCCTAAATGGGTTCCTGCACCCCACAGTAGCCTAAATGGGTCCCTGCGCCCCACAGTAGCCTAAATGGGTCCCTGCACCCTGCTATAGCCTAACTGGGTCCCTGCGCCCCACAGTAGCCTACATGAGTTCCTGCGCCTCACAGTAGCCTAAATGGGTTCCTGCACCCCACAGTAGCCTAAATGGGTCCCTGCACCCCACAGTAGCCTGAATGGGTCCCTGCACCCCACAGTAGCCTAAATGGGTCCCTGCACCCCGAAGTAGCCTAAATGGGTCCCTGCACCCCACAGTAGCCTAAATGGGTTCCTGCACCCCACAGTAGCCTAAATGGGTCCCTGCACCCCACAGTAGCCTAAATGGGTCCCTGCACCCCACAGTAGCCTAAATTTGTCCCTGCACCCCACTATAGCCTAAATGGGTTCCTGCACCCCATAGTAGCCTAAATGGGTTCCTGCACCCCATAGTAGCCTAAATGGGTCCCTGCACCCCACAGTAGCCTAAATGGGTCCCTGCACCCTGCTATAGCCTAAATGGGTCCCTGCGCCCCACAGTAGCCTAAATGGGCCCCTGCACCCTGCTATAGCCTAAATGGGCCCCTGCGCCCCACAGTAGCCTAAATGGGTCCCTGCACCCCACAGTAGCCTAAATGGTTCCCTGAACCCTGCTATAGCCTAACTGGGTCCCTGCGCCCCACAGTAGCCTAAATGGGTTCCTGCGCCCCACAGTAGCCTAAATGGGTTCCTGCACCCCACATTAGCCTAAATGGGTCCATGCACCCCACAGTAGCCTAAATGGGTCCCTGCACCCCACAGTAGCCTAAATTTGTCCCTGCACCCCACTATAGCCTAAATGGGTTCCTGCACCCCACTATAGCCTGAATGGGTTCCTGCACCCCATAGTAGCCTAAATGGGTCCCTGCACCCCACAGTAACCTAAATGGGTTCCTGCACCCCACTATAGCCTAAATGGGTTCCTGCACCCCACAGTAACCTAAATGGGTTCCTGCGCCCCACAGTAGCCTAAATGGGTCCCTGCACCCAACTATAGCCTAATTGAATTCCTGCGCCTCATAGTAGCCTAAATGGGTCCCTACACCGCACAGTAGCCTAAATGGGTCCCTGCACCCCACAGTAGCCTAAATGGGTCCCTGCACCCCACAGTAGCCTAAATGGGTCCCTGCACCCCACAGAAGCCTAAATGGGTCCCTGCACCCCACAGAAGCCTAAATGGGTCCCTGTACCCCACAGTAGCCTAAATGGGTCCCTACACCGCACAGTAGCCTAAATGGGTCCCTGCACCCCACAGAAGCCTAAATGGGTCCCTGCACCCCACAGTAGCCTAAATGGGTCCTTTTGCCCCACAGTAGCCTAAATGGGTCCCTGTACCCCACAGTAGCCTAAATGGGTCCTTTTGCCCCACAGTAGCCTAAATGGGTCCCTGAGCCCCGCAGCAGCCTAAATGGGTCCCTGTATCCCAGCTTAAATGGGCCCATGCACCCCACTGTAGCGTAAATAGGTCAATGTGCTCCACAGTAGGCTAAATGTGTCCCTGCGCCCCACAGTAGCATAAATGGGTCCCTGATCCCCACAGTAGCCTAAATGGGTTCCTGCGCACCACAGTAGCCTAAATGGGTCGATGGGCTCCAAGGTAGCCTAAATGGTTCCCTGATCCCCACAGTAGCCTAAATGGGTCCCTGAGCACCACAGTAGCCTAAATGGGTCGATGGGCTCCAAGGTAGCCTAAATGGGTCCCTGCACCCTGCTATAGCTTAAATGGGTCCCTGCACCCCACACTGCCCGTTCCTATAGCAGCCTAAGCAGGACATTATTGTTGTATAGGGGCCCAGGAATTCCTGATGGTGGCCCTGCTCCTGGATCTTTACTCACCCTAGAGGCCACCTCCCCTCTACCCGCGGCCCCATGATTTGACTGACAGTGACACAGTGTTTCTTGTCCTTTTAGAGTTTATTATTACAGAGCGATTGTTGCCCTTTATGCTCTGAGCCAGCAGACAAGGCTGAAATAAAGCCTTAAATAAATCTGGTCACTCCGGGATCTGTTACCTGGTTGGGATCCGGCTCCACCTCATCCCAGTTGTGGGTCAGGGGACTCTGCTGCTTGTACGGCTGGAATGGCTTGTGCCGAACAGATGGCAAGATACGGTACAGCCAGCTGCCGATAGAAAAAACATCATGACAGTGCCACCCTTTAACTGCTATATCAGGACTTCTCACAGTGCCTACCCCCTTCTCTGGAACTCCCTTCCCCCAGACCATTTACCGCTTCCCAACCCTCCCAAACTTACCTGTTCACTGGTGACACCCAGAGGAGTTCTGAGGTGTTATTAAGCTGCAGTGGGAAAGTCAACGCAACCTACTAACACCTTATAGCCCCAGTCATGCTGATGCCACATCATCTCCATACAGTTAATGGTAGACAGAGTGTGTGAATTGGAGCTATTACTTATTGCTGCCAGGTTCCTGTGCATATCATTTGGAATTGAGGAAGCTGGTCATTGGACCGTTGCCCCTAGGCCTCCAGAGCCACCATTGCTTCTGTGACCCCTAGGCCTCCAGAGCCACCATTGCTTATGTAGCCCCTAGGCCTCCAGAGCCACCATTGCTTATGTAGCCCCTAGGCCTCCAGAGCCACCATTGCTTATGTGGCCCCTAGGCCTCCAGAGCCACCATTGCTTATGTAGCCCCTAGGCCTCCAGAGCCACCATTGCTTATGTAGCCCCTAGGCCTCCAGAGTCACCATTGCTTATGTGGCCCCTAGGCCTCCAGAGCCACCATTGCTTATGTGACCCCTAGGCCTCCAGAGCCACCATTGCTTATGTGGCCCCTAGGCCTCCAGAGCCACCACTGCTTATGTGGCCCCTAGGCCTCCAGAGCCACCATTGCTTATGTGGCCCCTAGGCCTCCAGAGCCATCATTGCTTATGTGACCCCTAGGACTCCAGAGCCATCATTGCTTATGTGACCCCTAGGACTCCAGAGCCACCACTGCTTATGTGGCCCCTAGGCCTCCAAAGCCACCATTGCTTATGTAGCCCCTAGGCCTCCAGAGCCACCATTGCTTATGTAGCCTCTAGGCCTCCAGAGCCACCATTGTTTATGTGGCCCCTAGGCCTCCAGAGCCACCATTGCTTATGTGGCCCCTAGGCCTCCAGAGCCACCATTGCTTATGTGGCCCCTAGGCCTCCAGAGCCACCATTGCTTATGTGGCCCCTAGGCCTCCAGAGCCACCATTGCTTATGTGGCCCCTAGGCCTCCAGAGCCACCATTGCTTATATGGCCCCTAGGCCTCCAGAGCCACCATTGCTTATGTGGCCCCTAGGCCTCCAGAGCCACTATTGCTTATGTGGCCCCTAGGCCTCCAGAGCCACCATTGCTTATGTGGCCCCTAGGCCTCCAGAGCCACCATTGCTTATGTGGCCCCTAGGCCTCCAGAGCCACCATTGCTTATGTGGCCCCTAGGCCTCCAGAGCCACCATTGCTTATGTGGCCCCTAGGCCTCCAGAGCCACCATTGCTTATGTGGCCCCTAGGCCTCCAGAGCCACCATTGCTTATGTGGCCCCTAGGCCTCCAGAGCCACTGCCCGTAGTCTAAATGGAAATTCAGAAATACTCACTGTTGCTCATCTCCACCTCTATGGACTTACCTAATCCAGCACTGATGTTTGCTGGGGGACCAGAAGCTGCTGTGCACACTGGCAGAGGCCAACCTACCTCTACACCAGTGTGAGTAGCAGGTCGGTGGCTTCTGGTCCCCCCGAGAAGGGTATCCCCGACTGTATCTCATAGAAGAAGAGACAGGTGGGGGAAGGGGCATTGAACTGCCAAGAGATAGAAACGTGTCCCCTCTATTTGTATATGATGGGCACCTACCTTCTCCTATTGGTGCTCCGGGGACAGGTGAAGGCCGAGCCCGACAGCTGCTCAGCATACAGACCGTACGGGCAAACCTGCGGATTGTTCTGGAACACAAATATAGAGCGATCAGACTGTCAGTCATGTGACTGCTTCTATGTACAGCGCTGTGGTATATGTCAGCGCTATAATGTATAATAACAGTGTGTGAGTGTGGGGGAGACATTAGAGTGTGAGCTCTGAGGGACAGGAGGTCATGTGACTGCTTCTATGTACAGCGCTGTGGTATATGTCAGCGCTATATAATGTATAATAACAGTGTGTGAGTGTGGGGGAGACATTAGAGTGTGAGCTCTGAGGGACAGGAGGTCATGTGACTGCTTCTATGTACAGCGCTGTGGTATATGTCAGCGCTATATAATGTATAATAACAGTGTGTGAGTGTGGGGGAGACATTAGAGTGTGAGCTCTGAGGGACAGGAGGTCATGTGATTGCTTCTATGTACAGCGCTGTGGTATATGTCAGCGCTATATAATGTATAATAACAGTGTGTGAGTGTGGGGGAGACATTAGAGTGTGAGCTCTGAGGGACAGGAGGTCATGTGATTGCTTCTATGTACAGCGCTGTGGTATATGTCAGCGCTATATAATGTATAATAACAGTGTGTGAGTGTGGGGGAGACATTAGAGTGTGAGCTCTGAGGGAGAGGAGGTCATGTGACTGCTTCTATGTACAGCGCTGTGGTATATGTCAGCGTTATATAATGTATAATAACAGTGTACTTACCTGTCCCTCAGGTAAGGAGCCGGGGCAGCGCGGATCCTCTGAAGCGAACTCGTTGTTGAATCCGGTCATATACTGGGAAGAGAGACAGTCACGCTTATAGAAGGTCACATGACTGGGAGCGCCATAGCACGGACGCATTTCGCCCACTGGCGGCATCCCATGCATTCCTCTATCAGCAAGCAGCATCGCTCAATATTGGGGGCTAGCCCTGGACTCTAGGGACTGGTCTAAAGCCCTCCTCTGGAGTATCCTGATTTGGGATGCTCAGCTGTGGGAAACCCCTTGGTTTTGCCAGATACTCACTTTAAGCCTCGATTCCTCCATGTAAGAAAGGACCAGTTTGGGATGCCCCTAAATGTGAAACCCCATTAGTAACCTTACTTCTTGCTTCCATTGCACATGCGCAAACTCTTATCCAATCAGAATAGATTGTGGTGCATATTAATGCTGGCCATGGGAGCGGGGATCAAGGTACGTTTACGGGCGATCCTGAAGGGCATCTCAAATCGGGATACCCCAGGAAAGGACGTCCACCTTTTTCTTTTAGACTCTAGGGCCTGGGTGCATAGACATACCTACCAACTTTTCAGGGTGGGAAGTATTTGTTGAATTAGGCCACACCCCCCACTGAAGGATGGATGAAGTCACGCCCCCTAATTGAGGGTCGGATGAAGCCACGCCCCATCATTGAGCGATGGATGAAGCCACGCCCCCTCATTGAGGAATGGATAGGAGATACATTGTAACAGTTACAACAATGGAAACACTTTGAATAGGCAAATTAATCATTTATTGCTGCAGATCTGCATGTTACACCTCAAAGAGGGACAATATGTAAATGAGGCCACGCCTCCTCATTGGGGGATGGATGAAGCCACGCCCTCATCAATGAAAGTATGAGGCCACACCCCCATTGAGGGATGGATGAAGCCACGCCCCCTCATTGAGGAATGGATACATTGATACATTGTAACAGTTACAATAATAGAAACACTTTGAATAGGCAAATGAATCATTTATTGCTGCAGATCTGTGTGTTACACCTCAAAGAGGGACAAAGGAGAACAATGAGGGACAATGAGGTAAAATCAGGGACACTTGGGAGGTATGGCATAGGGTTGTGGTCCACTTTAAGGGAGAAGGTAACTGCATTATTCAGAAGTGCCCTATGACATCACAAGGATGTCATCATACTAACAGAGTGGCGGATGCATTTTAAATACAAGCAGCTCTCTATGACATCACCATAATGTCCCCATATTATAATCCTCTACTCATCAGATTTCAGGTCGGGGGTCAGAGCCCAGCAGCAGCAGCTTACTTACCTGTCCTGCAGGTGCTCACCTGCCAGGTGTGTAACACTCTGCAAGGGTCCGGCAGCAACGTCGGCCTGATTTCAGCTTTCACCTGGTATGCAGCAGCCGCTCAGTCCATAGCCAGGGGATGCTGCGCTGACATTTGCTGATGTCACTCCCACGCTGGGCGCTGAAATATTCAGCAGCCACCCCTGGGCTCACCTGTTACCCCCCTCCTAAGACCCCCAACCCCGGGCCTGTGACCTTTCCCCCGCGGCTCGCTGCTGGAGCGCCCCCGGAGCCCATCACTTATTTATAAAGGGCAAATTGTCTCCTACAGACCAGGAAAATTAATACTGTGCTCAGACAATGCAACAGAATTAACCCCGAACATGCACAGGCAGCCATACAACCCTAAACCAGATATCGGCTGAACCCCTAAAGCTAGCATTAATCTAAACCCCTAAACCTAACATTAATCTAAACCCCTAAACCTAACATTAATCTAAACCTCTAAACCTAACATTAATCTAAACCCCTAAACCTAACATTAATATAAACCCCTAAACCTAACATTAATATAAACCTCTAAACCTAAGCCTAATATTCAACATTACCCTTAAACCTAACCTTAATCTAAACCTCTAAACCTAACCCTAATATTCAACATTTCCCCTAAACCTAACATTAATCTAAGCCCCTAAACCTAACATTAATCTAAACCCCTAACCCTAACATTAATCTAAACCCCTAAACCTAACATTAATCTAAACCCCTAAACCTAACATTAATCTAAACCCCAAAACCTCACGCTGATATCAAACTTACCTTCTAAACCTAACATTAATCTAAACCTCTAAACCTAACATTGATCTAAACCCCTAAACCTAACATTAATCTAAACCTCTAAACCTAGCCCTAATATTCAACATTACCCTTAAACCTAACATTAATCTAAACCCCTAAACCTAACATTAATCTAAACCTCTAAACCTAAGCCTAATATTCAACATTACCCCTAAACCTAACCTTAATCTAAACCTCTAAACCTAACCCTAAAATTCAACATTACCCCTAAACCTAACATTAATCTAAACCCCTAAACCTAACATTAATCTAAGCCCCTAAACCTAACATTAATCTAAACCTCTAAACCTAACCCTAATATTCAACATTACCCCTAAACCTAACCCCTAAACCTAACATTAATCTAAACCTCTAAACCTAACCCTAATATTCAACATTACCCCTAAACCTAACCCTTAAACCTAACATTAATCTAAACCCCTAACCCTAACATTAATCTAAACCCCTAAACCTAACATTAATCTAATAAATCTATAAATCTAAACCCCCTAAACCTGACCTAACCCTAATATTTAACATTACCCCTAAACCTAACATTAATCTAAACCCCTAAAACTCAAGCTGATATCAAACTTGCCTTCAAAATCTGCACCTTACACTTAAACTAAACCCTGAACCGAGGCCTTACCCTTAAACTAGACCCTAAACCAAATCCCTATCCAAACCCCCTAAACCTGACCTAACCCTAATATTCAACATTACCCCTAAACCTAACATTAATCTAAATCCCTAAAACTCAAGCTGATATCAAACTTACCTTCTAAACCTACACCTTACACCTAAACTAAACCCTGAACCTAAGCCTTACCCTTAAACTAGTCCCTAAACCATACCTCCCAAGTGTCCCTGATTTCGAGGGACTGTCCCTCGTTGTTCCCATTTGTTCCTCTTTGAGGTGTAACATGCAGATCTGCAGCAATAAATGATTCATTCTCCTATTCAAAGTGTTTCTATTGTTGTAGCTGTTACAATGTATCTCCTATCCATCCCTCAATGAGGGGGCGTGGCTTCATCCATCCCCCGATGAGGGGGCGTGGCTTCATCCATCCCTCAATGAGGGGGCGTGGCCTAATTTAACAAATGTCCCTCTTTCCCACTCTGAAATTCTGGTAGGTACGCTGAACCCCCTAAACCTGACCCTGAGATACAATATAATTCCTAAACCCAGCATCTATCCAATCAAAGGGGTGCACCTCTACTGAGGCTGGGTGAGGCGGTTGCCTCGGGTAGCACAAGACAGAAGGGCAGCAGGCTTGGCGGGAATGGGCGTGTGACTTGGCATTGGCCCCTGTGGCACAATCAGGCGCTGCAAGGCCATACTTACTTGGGGCAGGTGCTGCGGCATCTGGTCCCCTGCCCCATGTAGAGCTGCACTGGATCAGCTGACAGTGTTGGCAAAGGAAGAGGCGGGAGGAGGCAGAGGAAGGTGCGGGAGGAGGCAGAGGGAGGAGGAGATGGAGGGAGGGGCAGGAGGAGGCAGAGGTAGGGGCGGGAGGAGGCAGAGTATGGGGCGGGAGGAGGCAGAGGTAGGGGCGGGAGGAGGCAGAGTATGGGGCGGGAGGAGGCAGAGGTAGGGGCGGGAGGAGGCAGAGTATGGGGCGGGAGGAGGCAGAGGAAGGGGTGGGAGGAGGCAGAGGGAGGGGCGGGAGGAGGCAGAGGAAGGGGCGGGAGGAGGCAGAGGAAGGGGCGGGAGGAGGCAGAGGGAGGGGCGGGAGGAGGCAGAGGGAGGGGCGGGAGGAGGCAGAGGAAGGGGCGGGAGGAGGCAGAGGGAGGAGATGGAGGGAGGGGCAGGAGGAGGGAGGGACCAGCAATCCTGTCCCACTCTGTTGAGCTCATTGGGGGACGGGATGAAAATAGACATTGTCATTGGCAGAACCTGTAAACCTCGATATCTTGGCCATTTCTGCTTTAATTTAAAAACAGAAAACAGTTTAGGACAGCGCCAGACGTAACCCAATGCAATGCTGTATCACTTTAAGGCAGACCATTAAGGGGCTCAACCACTAACGGTGCCTAAGGCAGCATGAACCCTAAACCAACTTACCTACCGACCCAAGACCCTAAAACTGACCCCTTCATCTACCATAACTCCTAAACCCCTACAGTAAACCTAATCTATGTCCAAACCCCTAAACCTGACCCTAATATCTAATGCAACTCCTAAACCTGAGCTTTACTACTAAACTATCCCCTACAGTAAATCTAATCTATGTCCAAACCCCTAAAACCTGACCCTAATCTCCCACTTTACTCCTGAACCTAAGCCTCACACCTAATCTACACCCTAAACCTAAAACTTATCCAATCCCCTGAAACTGACACTAATATCCAATGTAACTATTAAACCCAAGCCGAACACCTAAACTAACTCCTAACCCTATTACTTACCTACTTATCCAAGACCCTAAACCTGAGCCTTACATAACTCCTGAAACTAAGCCTGAGACCCATAAATCCGACCCCGACGACTAACATAAATCTAAACCTTACATCTAAGCTATCCCCTAAACCCAACACTTATCCAAACCCCTAAAACTGACCCTAATATCTAATGCAACTCCTAAACCTGAGCTTTATTACTAAACTATCCCCTGCAGTAAACATAATTCATGTCCAAACCCCTAAACCTGACGCTAATATCTAATGCAACTCCTAAACCTGAGCTTTACTACTAAACTATCCCCTACAGTAATCCTAATCTATATCCAAACCCCTAAAACCTGACCCTAATCTCCCACTTTACTCCTGAACCTAAGCCTCACACCTAATCTACACCCTAAACCTAAAACTTATCCAACTCCCTGAAACTGACCCTAAAATCCAACGTAACTATTAAACCCAAGCCGAACACCTAAACTAACCCCTACAACTATTACTTACCTACTTATTCAAGACCCTAAACCTGAGCCTTACATAACTCCTGAAACTAAGCCTGAGACCCATAAATCCGACCCCGACGACTAACATAAATCTAAACCTTACATCTAAACTATCCCCTAAGCCCAACACTTCCAAACCCCTAAACCTGACACTAATATCTAATGCAACTCCTAAACCTGAGCTTTACTACTAAACTATCCCCTAAATCCAACACTTATCCAAACCCCTAAACCTGACCCTAATATCTAATGCAACTCCTAAGCCTGAGCTTTACTACTAAACTATCCCCTACAGTAAACATAATCTATGTCCAAACCCCTAAAACCTGATCCTAATCGCCAACATTACTCCTGAACTTAAGCCTTGCACCTAATCTACACCCTAAACCCAACACTTATCCAAACCCCTAAACCTGACACTAATATCTAATGCTAATATAAACATAATCTATGTCCAAACCCATAAAACCTGACCCTAATCTCCAACATTGCTCCTGAACTTAAGCCTTGCACCTAATCTACACCCTAAACCTAAAACTTATCCAAACCCCTAAACCTGACCTTAATATCTAATGCAACGCCTAAACCTAAGCTTTACTACTAAACTATCTCCTTCAGTAAACCTAATCTATGACCAACCCCCTAATCCTGACCCTAATAATGCAACGCCTAAACCTGAGCTTTACTACGGAACTAACTTCTACAGTAAACCTAATCTATGTCCAAACCCCTAAACCTGACCCTAATATCTAATGCAAATCCTAAAGCAGGGATAATTTTATGAGCGGGTAATGGCAGGCAGCGTGTGAGTGGAAGGCTGCGGCCAGCGCGGGGTTAACGCCAGACAAGGACAGGAAGCTGTGTTGGATGTTTTGCTGGAATTCCATGTGATCATACAGATGGGAAGATGTGAGATGGGAGCCTGTGATTGGCCGGGAGCAGACACGCCCCCGCCACCACCCTACACATGATGGGCCTTCCAAAGTGATTCCAGAGCCGGCAGCTTCCAAAGGTCGGGAGCCTCCCCTAACTGAACCCCCCCCCCCCCCGACATAAGCCCTGACTGTCAGCTCTGCGGCCCAGGGGAGGGCCATGTCCCCGATCTTATGGACCCGGGTTACGCAACCTAAACTCTGCCCCTTAGGGCCATACCTCCCAAGTGTCCCTGATCTGGAAGGACTGTCCCTCTTTTGACTCCATGTCCCTCTGTCCCTCGTTGTTCTCATTTGTCCCTCTTTGAGGTGTAACATGCAGATCTGCAGCAATAAATGATTCATTTGCCTATTCAAAGTGTTCCTATTGTTGTAACTGTTACAATGTATCTCTTTTCCATCCCCCAATGAGGGGGCGTGGCTTCATCTATCCTTTAATGAGGGTGTGTGGCTTCATTTACATATTGTCCCTCTTTGAGGTGTGACATGCAGATCTACAGCAATAAATTATTAATTTGCCTATTTAAAGTGTTTCTATTGTTGCAACTGTTACATCCTATCTCCTATCCATCCCTCAATGAGGGGGCGTGGCTTCAACATTGCTCAATTTGGAGGCGTGGCCTAATTTAATAATTGTCCGTCTTTCCCACCCTGAAAAGTTGGAGGGTATGGACCTGACTTAACCTACCTAAAGCTGGAGCAGGAATGGGGGGGGGGGGGGGGTAAGTCGAGCTGGAAAGGGGGGTGGATCAAATGAACTTGAAGGCTGGGTGGAAAGGGAGCCCAGACTGTGAGACTGTAGGGAAAAGAGGATCAGACAAGAAGGTGCGGGAAATTAGGAGGACACTGTGACACTGTGAGGAAAGAAGGATCAGACTGGGGGCAAAAAAACATAGCGGCCAAGGCCCCCACTACAGTGTGGTCCTGTAGCAAGTGCTCCACTGCGCTACTGGATCATATACTTACATAGGAACCATATCTTACCTCTAGGCATTTAACCTAAACCCTAATCCTGCATACCTACCAACTTTTCAGGGTGGGAAAGAGGGACATTTGTTAAATTAGCCCACGCCCCCTCATTGATTGATAGATAGGAGATACATTGTAACAGTTACAACAATAGAAACACTTTGAATAGACAAATGAATCGCTGCAGATCTGCATGTTACACCTCAAAGAGGGACAATATGGAAATTAAGCCAAGTCCCCTCATTCAGGAATGGATGAAGCCACGCCCCGCATTGAGAGATGGATGAAGCCACGCCCCCTTATTGAGGGATGGATGAAGCCACGCCCCCTTATTGAGGGATGGCTGAAGTCACGCCCCTCATTTAGGGATGGGTGAAGCCCCGCCCCCTCATTGAGGGATGGATGAAGCCACGCCCCCTCATTGAGGGATGGATAGGAGATACATTGTAACAGTTGCAACAATAGAAACACTTTGAATAGGGAAATGAATCATTTATTGCTGCAGATCTGCATGTTACACCTCAAAGAGGGACAAAGGAGAACGACGAGGGACAGGGGGACATGGACTCACATGAGGGACAGTCCCTCTAAATCAGGGACACTTGGGAGGTATGATCCTGACCCAGCTAGGTCACAATCTTGCCCCTAAGAACTAAGGCCTAAAAGTGATCCGAGCAGATCCCAATTGTCCATAATACTTACCCTGAACTCTCTTTCTGACCCTGTCACCTAGACTGATTTAATCGATGACGGTTAGATAATGATACATAATCCTCAAAATGAAGCTTACAACCCACTTTAAAGGGGAAGAAAACCCTGCTGTGTGAAACACACCCTGTAAAACTCACCTCTTCCCGGTCCAATGGTGACTATCAGACTGATTCATTACTAGCGCAAGGTACCGGCAGATGAGCGTCTGTACAGCGGCGCTAAGAGCGACCGCTAGTGGTTGCTCTGATCGGCCGTGAGTCGCTATTACAGAGCACCTCAGTCGCTGTAGTAACATTGCCGGCATTGATGAATTTGATGTGTGAGTCGCTCTAACTCCAGTACAGCGCTGTATGGGAGCGAACAGTATCGACTGGTCAGTGTGAGCGACTCAAACCCATCCCCACTGTACCCACAAGCCAGGGAACCCCAGACCCAGACCCATACCCATCCCCACTGTACCCACAAGCCAGGGAACCCCAGACCCAGACCCCTACCCATCCCCACTGTACCAACAAGCCAAGGAAGCCCAGACCCCTACCCATCCCCACTGTGCCCACAAGCCAAGGTACCCCAGCTTCCAATGCTATAGCCCCAGAATCATGGATAGGGGCCTCAACGGGGACGTCTTGGGCCAACCAGGGGCTGGTAAAATCCAGTGCTGATTTTTGGCCCTAGTGGCTGCCACTGGGCTCTTCCGTACCTCCCTGGCCTTTGGGGATAAGGCTAATGGGGCTAATGGCAAGTTATCCGCCATGACAGCAAGTAACTTGCTGCCCCCCTTCAAACCAGTATAGGCATACCTCGCCACTGTCCCCAATTTGGAGGGACTGTCCCTCTTTTGACTCCATGTCCCCCTGGCCCCCAATGTTCAGTGTTTCTATTGTAACTGCTACAATGTATCTCCTATCTATCCCTTAATGAGGGGCGTGGCTTCAGCCATCCCTCAATAAGGGGGCGTGGCTTCATCCATCTCTCAATGAGGGTGTGTGGCTTCATTTATATATTGTCCCTCTTTGAGGTGTAACATGCAGATCTGCAGCAATAAATGACTAATTTTTCCTATTCAAAGTGTTTCTATTGTTGTAACTGTTACAATGTATCTCCTATCCATACCTCAATGAGGGGGCGTGGCTTCATCCATTCCTGAATGAGGGGACTTGGCTTAATTTACATATTGTCCCTATTTGAGGTGTAACATGCAGATCTGCAGCAATAAATGAGTAATTTGCCTATTCAAAGCGTTTCTATTGTAATTATTACATCCTATCCATCCCTCAATGAGGGGGAGTGGCTTCATCCATCTGTCAATGAGGGGGCGTGGTTTCGTCCATCCTTCAATGAGGGGGTGTGGCTTCACCCATCTGTCAATGATGGGCGTGGCTTCCTCCATCTGTCAATGAGGGGGCGTGGCTTCATCCATCCCTTAATGAGGGGGCATGGCTTTATTTAACTATTGTCCCTCTTTTTCACCCTGAAAAGTTATTAGACATGAGTATAGGGGTCCCCTGGAAACCTCACTATCAGTATTTGGATGGAAAAGGGTCCCCCTTCCTCCCAGACTGGCACTCTTCCAGGCTCTTAGCGCTCTTCCGCCGCTGGGCGTGGCTTCACAGGAATCCCCCTAGCTGTCAAATGACCAGCTGAGAGGGGGGACCTTACTTTTTTTTTCTTTTTAAAGTGGAACAAAACCTGGGATTTTGACTACCCTACTATCTTGGTCCTTGTCACCGGGGCACAGCAATGAGGGATGCACCGCTGTGTGAAACCCCCCAGGTCATCCCATACACTTACCTTGCTTCCTGGTCCAATGGCGCATGCATGAGCCGCGGCCGCATCACCCGCTTCCCTCTAGCAGGGCGCATGCCTGGGCCAGGCATTTGTGAATGGCCAGTGTGGGCACGCTCCCTGTTAAAGGGAAGGGGGGGGGGTTGCGGCCGCCAGCGTGCTTGGAGCCGCTGGCCTTAGATGAAGGCTTAGACGATGTGACATCAGCGGCCGCGCATGACCCATAGGATCGGGAAGAGGTGAGTTGGTTTTGGCGATCTGGGGGGTTTCACATAGCGGGGTCTCCCTGATCGGGGTGCCCCGGGGGCAATGACCAAAACCCAGGATAGTCAAAATCCCGGGTTTTGGTCCACTTTAACTGTTCACAACCTATCTCCTATCCATCCCTCAATAAGGGGGTGTGGCCTAATTTAACAAATGTCCCTGAAGTTGGTAGGTATGTCTTATAGACTTTTTCACCGCTTTTGGTCCACTTTAATAAGAAAAAAAAAAACTCACACACCCCACAACCTCCTAACGCAAGCCATTAACGCAAATGTGGCCAGACAGGTGTGAACGTGATGGGGCCCTGGTGCAAATATTCAATGGGGCCCTGTCCAGGCTCATACAGTAAACTCCAACCATCTTTTATATCAATTGGGTGCCATTAAAGAGTGAAACAGCCAAGACGAGCGCTGCTTCCTTTCTCTAAATGATGCCAAGTGAGCACAGATCTGATAAATAAAGTGGAGGAGCAGCAATGATGGGCCCCCCTGACCTCCTGGGCCCCGGTGCGGTCGCATTCCCCCGGGGTGACACTTTATAAGAGCAATGATGGGCCCCCTTGACCTCCTGGGCCCCGGTGCAGTTGCATCCCCCCGAGGTGACACTTTATAAGAGCAATGATGGGCCCCCCTGACCTCCTGGGCCCCAGTGCGGTTGCATCCCCCCGGGGTGACACTTTATAAGAGCAATGATGGGCCCCCCTGACCTCCTGGGCCCCGGTGCAGTTGCATCCCCCCGAGGTGACACTTTATAAGGCAGTGAGGCGCATCCTACCTTGAGCTCGGCCATCTCTGCTGACGCGGCTCCTCTGCTGCACAGTGCAGTGCAACCGCTCTCTCCCGACTTTTAACCGGTGTGTCAATGTGTGTTTGATTAAATAGAGGGCGACGGCCTCTTGCACAATCCCGCTTGGCGATGCTGATGGGGGGCGTGTGCACGAGCAAAATACAAACTACAAACACACAAATCGATAACAGCCACCCTGCAAAATACTGAAGCGAATAAAACTTTTCTGATCCCGTGAATGGATGCGGCTGCAAAACAATTCGTTGTACGATCTGAACGTTCAACCTCCAATCTTGTCGCTCTTCCAAGTGTTTCTATTGTTGTAACTGTTACAATGTATCTCCTATCCATCCCTCAATGAGGGGGCGTGGCTTCATCCATCCCTGTGAGGGATGTGGCTTAATTTACAGACTGTCCCTCTTTGAGGTCTGCAGCAATAAATTATTCATTTGCCCATTCAAAGTGTTTCTATTGTAACTATTACAATGTATCTCTTATCCATCCCACAATGAGGGGGCGTGGCTTCACCATCCCTCAATTAGGAGGCGTGGCTTCATCCATCCCTCAATGAGAGGGCGTTACCTAATTTAACAAATTTCCCTCTTTCCCACCCTGAAAAGTTGGTAGGCATGGTGACAGCAGAGGGAGACCATACGGTCCATCTAGTCTGCCCTTATGTGTATACTATATGTTCTCTGTATCTTATGTGTATACTAAATGTTCTCTGTATCTTATGTGTATACTGTATGTTCTCTGTATCTTATGTGTATACTGTATGTTCTCTGTATCTTATGTGTATACTGTATGTTCTCTGTATCTTATGTATATACTGTATGTTCTCTGTATCTTATGTGTATACTGTATGTTCTCTGTATCTTATGTGTATACTGTATGTTCTCTGTATCTTATGTGTATACTGTATGTTCTCTGTATCTTATGTGTATTCTGTATGTTCTCTGTATCTTATGTATGTACTGTATGTTCTCTGTATCTTATGTGTATACTGTATGTTCTCTGTATCTTATGTGTATTCTGTATGTTCTCTGTATCTTATGTGTATACTGTATGTTCTCTGTATCTTATGTATATACTGTATGTTCTCTGTATCTTATGTGTATACTGCATGTCCTCTGTATCTTATGTATATACTGTATGTCCTCTGTATCTTATGTATATACTGTATGTTCTCTTTATCTTATGTATATACTGTATGTTCTCTGTATCTTATGTGTATACTGTATGTTCTCTGTATCTTATGTGTATACTGTATGTTCTCTGTATCTTATGTGTATTCTGTATGTTCTCTGTATCTTATGTGTATACTGTATGTTCTCTGTATCTTATGTGTATACTGTATGTTCTCTGTATCTTATGTATATACTGTATGTACTCTGTATCTTATGTATATACTGTATGTTCTCTGTATCTTATGTGTATTCTGTATGTTCTTTGTATCTTATGTGTATACTGTATGTTCTCTGTATCTTATGTGTATACTGTATGTTCTCTGTATCTTATGTGTATTCTGTATGTTCTCTGTATCTTATGTGTATACTGTATGTTCTCTGTATCTTATGTATATACTGTATGTTCTCTGTATCTTATGTGTATACTGTATGTTCTCTTTATCTTATGTATATACTGTATGTTCTCTGTATCTTATGTATATACTGTATGTTCTCTGTATCTTATGTGTATACTGTATGTTCTCTGTATCCTATGTGTATACTGTATGTTCTCTGTATCTTATGTGTATACTGTATGTTCTCTGTATCTTATGTGTATACTGTATGTTCTCTGTATCTTATGTGTATACTGTATGTTCTCTGTATCTTATGTGTATTCTGTATGTTCTCTGTATCTTATGTGTATACTGTATGTTCTCTGTATCTTATGTATATACTGTATGTTCTCTGTATCTTATGTGTATACTGTATGTTCTCTGTATCTTATGTGTATACTGCATGTCCTCTGTATCTTATGTATATACTGTATGTTCTCTTTATCTTATGTATATACTGTATGTTCTCTGTATCTTATGTGTATACTGTATGTTCTCTGTATCTTATGTGTATACTGTATGTTCTCTGTATCTTATGTGTATACTGTATGTTCTCTGTATCCTATGTGTATACTGTATGTTCTCTGTATCTTATGTGTATACTGTATGTTCTCTGTATCTTATGTGTATACTGTATGTTCTCTGTATCTTATGTGTATACTGCATGTCCTCTGTATCTTATGTATATACTGTATGTTCTCTTTATCTTATGTGTATACTGTATGTTCTCTGTATCTTATGTATATACTGTATGTTCTCTGTATCTTATGTGTATACTGTATGTTCTCTGTATCTTATGTGTATACTGCATGTCCTCTGTATCTTATGTATATACTGTATGTTCTCTTTATCTTATGTATATACTGTATGTTCTCTGTATCTTATGTGTATACTGCATGTCCTCTGTATCTTATGTATATACTGTATGTTCTCTTTATCTTATGTATATACTGTATGTTCTCTGTATCTTATGTGTATACTGTATGTTCTCTGTATCTTATGTATATACTGTATGTTCTCTGTATCTTATGTGTATACTGTATGTTCTCTGTATCCTATGTGTATACTGTATGTTCTCTGTATCTTATGTGTATACTGTATGTTCTCTGTATCTTATGTGTATACTGTATGTTCTCTGTATCTTATGTGTATACTGTATGTTCTCTATATCTTATGTATATACTGTATGTTCTCTGTATCTTATGTATATACTGTATGTTCTCTGTATCTTATGTGTATACTGTATGTTCTCTGTATCTTATGTATATACTGTATGTTCTCTGTATCTTATGTGTATACTGTATGTTCTCTGTATCCTATGTGTATACTGTATGTTCTCTGTATCTTATGTGTATACTGTATGTTCTCTGTATCTTATGTGTATACTGTATGTTCTCTGTATCGTATGTGTATACTGTATGTTCTCTGTATCTTATGTGTATACTGTATGTTCTCTGTATCTTATGTGTATACTGTATGTTCTCTGTATCTTATGTATATACTGTATGTTCTCTGTATCTTATGTATATACTGTATGTTCTCTGTATCTTATGTGTATACTGTATGTTCTCTGTATCTTATGTGTATACTGTATGTTCTCTGTATCTTATGTGTATTCTGTATGTTCTCTGTATCTTATGTGTATACTAAATGTTCTCTGTATCTTATGTGTATACTGTATGTTCTCTGTATCTTATGTGTATACTGTATGTTCTCTGTATCTTATGTGTATACTGTATGTTCTCTGTATCTTATGTGTATTCTGTATGTTCTCTGTATCTTATGTGTATACTAAATGTTCTCTGTATCTTATGTGTATACTGTATGTCCTCTGTATCTTATGTGTATACTGTATGTTCTCTGTATCTTATGTGTATACTGTATGTTCTCTGTATCTTATGTGTATACTGTATGTTCTCTGTATCTTATGTGTATTCTGTATGTTCTCTGTATCTTATGTGTATACTGTATGTTCTCTGTATCTTATGTGTATTCTGTATGTTCTCTGTATCTTATGTGTATACTGTATGTTCTCTGTATCTTATGTGTATACTGTATGTTCTCTGTATCTTATGTGTATACTGCATGTCCTCTGTATCTTATGTATATACTGTATGTTCTCTGTATCTTATGTATATACTGTATGTTCTCTGTATCTTATGTGTATACTGTATGTTCTCTGTATCTTATGTGTATACTGCATGTCCTCTGTATCTTATGTATATACTGTATGTTCTCTGTATCTTATGTATATACTGTATGTTCTCTGTATCTTATGTGTATACTGTATGTCCTCTGTATCTTATGTGTATATTGTATGTCCTCTGTATCTTATGTATATACTGTATGTCCTCTGTATCTTATGTGTATACTGCATGTCCTCTGTATCTTATGTATATACTGTATGTTCTCTGTATCTTATGTATATACTGTATGTTCTCTGTATCTTATGTGTATACTGTATGTTCTCTGTATCTTATGTGTATACTGTATGTTCTCTGTATCTTATGTATAAACTGTATGTTCTTTGTATCTTATGTATATACTGTATGTTCTCTTTATCTTATGTATATACTGTATGTTCTCTGTATCTTATGTGTATACTGCATGTCCTCTGTATCTTATGTATATACTGTATGTTCTCTGTATCTTATGTATATACTGTATGTTCTCTGTATCTTATGTGTATACTGTATGTTCTCTGTATCTTATGTGTATACTGTATGTTCTCTGTATCTTATGTATAAACTGTATGTTCTCTGTATCTTATGTATATACTGTATGTTCTCTGTATCTTATGTATATACTGTATGTTCTCTGTATCTTATGTGTATACTGTATGTTCTCTGTATCTTATGTGTATACTGCATGTCCTCTGTATCTTATGTATATACTGTATGTTCTCTGTATCTTATGTATATACTGTATGTTCTCTGTATCTTATGTGTATATTGTATGTCCTCTGTATCTTATGTATATACTGTATGTTCTCTGTATCTTATGTGTATACTGTATGTTCTCTGTATCTTATGTGTGTACTGTATGTTCTCTGTATCTTATGTGCGTACTGTATGTTCTCTGTATCTTATGTGTATACTGTATGTTCTCTGTATCTTATGTGTATACTGTATGTTCTCTGTATCTTATGTATATACTGTATGTTCTCTGTATCTTATGTATATACTGTATGTTCTCTATCTTATGTGTATACTGTATGTTCTCTATATCTTATGTGTATACTGTACGTTCTCTGTATCGTATGTATATACTGTATGTTCTCTGTATCTTATGTATATACTGTATGTTCTCTGTATCTTATGTGTATACTGTATGTTCTCTATATCTTATGTGTATACTGTATGTTCTCTGTATCTTATGTATATACTGTATGTTCTCTGTATCTTATGTATATACTGTATGTTCTCTGTATCTTATGTATATACTGTATGGTCTCTGTATCTTATGTATATACTGTATGTTCTCTGTATCTTATGTGTATACTGTATGTTCTCTGTATCTTATGTATATACTGTATGTTCTCTGTATCTTATGTGTATACTGTATGTTCTCTGTATCTTATGTATATACTGTATGTTCTCTGTATCTTATGTGTATACTGTATGTTCTCTGTATCTTATGTGTATACTGTATGTTCTCTGTATCTTATGTGTATATACTGAATGTTCTCTGTATCTTATGTGTATTCTGTATGTTCTCTGTATCTTATGTGTATACTGTATGTTCTCTGTATCTTATGTGTATTCTGTATGTTCTCTGTATCTTATGTGTATACTGTATGTTCTCTGTATCTTATGTGTATACTGTATGTTCTCTGTATCTTATGTGTATACTGCATGTCCTCTGTATCTTATGTATATACTGTATGTTCTCTGTATCTTATGTATATACTGTATGTTCTCTGTATCTTATGTGTATACTGTATGTTCTCTGTATCTTATGTGTATACTGCATGTCCTCTGTATCTTATGTATATACTGTATGTTCTCTGTATCTTATGTATATACTGTATGTTCTCTGTATCTTATGTGTATACTGTATGTCCTCTGTATCTTATGTGTATATTGTATGTCCTCTGTATCTTATGTATATACTGTATGTTCTCTGTATCTTATGTGTATACTGTATGTTCTCTGTATCTTATGTATAAACTGTATGTTCTCTGTATCTTATGTGTATACTGTATGTTCTCTGTATCTTATGTATATACTGTATGTTCTCTGTATCTTATGTATATACTGTATGTTCTCTGTATCTTATGTATATACTGTATGTTCTCTGTATCTTATGTGTATACTGTATGTTCTCTGTATCTTATGTATATACTGTATGTTCTCTGTATCTTATGTATATACTGTATGTTCTCTGTATCTTATGTATATACTGTATGTTCTCTGTATCTTATGTGTATACTGTATGTTCTCTGTATCTTATGTATATACTGTATGTTCTCTGTATCTTATGTATATACTGTATGTTCTCTGTATCTTATGTATATACTGTATGTTCTCTATCTTATGTGTATACTGTATGTTCTCTATATCTTATGTGTATACTGTATGTTCTCTGTATCTTATGTATATACTGTATGTTCTCTGTATCTTATGTATATACTGTATGTTCTCTGTATCTTATGTGTATACTGTATGTTCTCTATATCTTATGTGTATACTGTATGTTCTCTGTATCTTATGTATATACTGTATGTTCTCTGTATCTTATGTATATACTGTATGTTCTCTGTATCTTATGTATATACTGTATGTTCTCTTTATCTTATGTATATACTGTATGTTCTCTTTATCCTATGTATATACTGTATGTGCTCTGTATCTTATGTGTATACTGTATTTTCTCTATATCTTATGTGTATACTGTATGTTCTCTGTATCTTATGTGTATACTTTATGTTCTCTGTATCTTATGTATATACTGTATGTTCTCTGTATCTTATGTGTATACTGTATGTTCTCTGTATCTTATGTATATACTGTATGTTCTCTGTATCTTATGTGTATACTGCATGTTCTCTGTATCTTATGTATATACTGTATGTTCTCTGTATCTTATGTGTATACTTTATGTTCTCTGTATCTTATGTATATACTGTATGTTCTCTGTATCTTATGTATATACTGTATGTTCTCTGTATCTTATGTATATACTGTATGTTCTCTGTATCTTATGTGTATACTGTATGTTCTCTGTATCTTATGTGTATACTGTATGTTCTCTGTATCTTATGTGTATACTGTATGTTCTCTGTATCTTATGTGTATACTAAATGTTCTCTGTATCTTATGTATATACTGTATGTTCTCTGTATCTTATGTGTATACTGTATGTTCTCTGTATATTATGTGTATACTGTATATTATCTGTATCTTATGTGTATACTGTATGTTCTCTGTATCTTATGTATATACTGTATGTTCTCTGTATCTTATGTGTATTCTGTATGTTCTCTGTATCTTATGTGTATACTAAATGTTCTCTGTATCTTATGTACATACTGTATGTTCTCTGTATCTTATGTGTATTCTGTATGTTCTCTGTATCTTATGTGTATACTAAATGTTCTCTGTATCTTATGTATATACTGTATGTTCTCTTTATCTTATGTATATACTGTATGTTCTCTTTATCCTATGTATATACTGTATGTGCTCTGTATCTTATGTGTATACTGTATTTTCTCTATATCTTATGTGTATACTGTATGTTCTCTGTATCTTATGTGTATACTGTATGTTCTCTGTATCTTATGTGTATACTGTATGTTCTCTGTATCTTAGGATAGATGTGTGCTTATCCCAGGCATGTTTAAATTCAGTGACTGTTGATTTTTCACCTACCTCTGCTGGAAGTTTGTTCCCAGCATCTACTACTCTTTCTGTAACATAATATTTTCTAACATTGCTCCTGATCTCACCCCCCCCCCAACCAGCTTCAGGTTGGGTCCCTTGTTCTATCATTAAGTCTCTTCCCTCCTGTCACATATATAAAGGTCTCCATTATCTCCCCCTCTCCCTTCTTTCCTCCAGACCGTACAGATTAAATACATTTTGTCTGCATTCAAAGTGCTACAGAAGACTAAGGTAAGTGTTACGCCATTGCGTCGGGCTCCGTTTGGTGCTGTCCTAAACGGTTTTCTGTTTTTTCAATTGAAGAAGAAATGGCCGTGATATCGAGGTTTACAGTTTCACCTTATGATTTACCTTTGGAAATATTTGGGCGTAGTTCTCGCCTCTGTGATGCTGCATAATAATCAGCATAATGGGTGCGGTCCTTAAACCGAACCTACAGCCTGGCACAGTTGGAAAAAGAAAGGTATCGGCCATTTTGGAGCTTCCTCTCCCAGCATCTCAGCCATGCTGCTGCCTGGATTCAACGAATATAACTGACAATGCACAGTAACAGGAAGCCAGGGGCGTAGCTAGAAGAGGGGGCACATGCCCTGGGTGCAGCGGGTCAGGGGAGTGCCAATGGGGGGCCTGAGCACAGGTGGGGGGGGGGCACCATTTCAAATCGTTGCCCCAGGTGCCAGAAAGCCCCGCTACACCTCTGCAGGCACTTCCTGTTTGCAGACAGCCTGCAGATCCATGAGTCATTTTGTTTCTAAAATTTACTACAGCAGGAGTTAGAAAAAGGTAAATAAATTTTTATGTGCAGCAATGTAAATTGCCCCGGGCAGGGATGCGTGTGAGCACTGTTTGTTGCGTTGGTCTGGTTTAAAGCGGACCAAAACCCACTGAAAATACAAAACTCACCTGTAGAATTGGTTTTGCCTGTGTTCGGTCCGGGCTGTCCATATCATATACGTGTGGGTATTCCGCCACCAGGTGGCGCCAGTTACTGCAAGATCCAAAGCTGTAACTCCTCCTGGCCTCCTATAAAAGGGATCAGTCACCATAGAGTTCCCAGAATGTCAAAAAGCAGCAAACGAGACAGGCCGGGAGGCCAAGAAAAAACATGTTAACTAACATGCTACATAAAAGGCAAACAGCAGAAATGAACCCAGGGTGGGGTGGGACAGCCTGGACCGAACACATGCAAAACCAATTCTACAGGTGAGTACTCACAGAATTGTATTTTTCCCTGTGTTCGGTCCGGGCTGTCCCAATCATATACGTGTGGGACATCCAAAAGCAGTGTCCATAATAGGGCGGGATCTCCAGAGCGGAACAGCATGTAGTTCATTTCACTACCGCCTGAAGCACCTTTCGGCCAAAAGCAGCATCAGCTGATGCCAAAACATCAACCTTGTAAAACTTAGTAAAGGTATGAACTGAAGACCAGGTAGCGGCCTTACAAACTTGTTCAACAGAGGCCTGGTGCTGAAAAGCCCAAGAAGCACCAATAGCTCTAGTAGAGTGAGCGGTAACACGAAAAGGGGGTTTCTTCCCCCTGGCAGAGTAGTCTTGCACCACCGCCTGTGTAATCCACCTACTAAGAGTGGACAAACCCTTCCTAACACCTTCAGAGAGGACAAAAAGGGAATCCGACTTCCTGAAGGATTCAGTCGCAACCAGGTAGTACTTAATGGCTCTGACCACATTCAAGGAACGAAGGGCCCTTTCCTTAGAGTTAGACGGATCCAGAGAAGGTAAAATAACCTCCTCATTAAGATGAAAGGGAGACACGACCTTAGGCAAAAAATCAGGTTTAAAGCGAAGAACCACCTTATCCTTATGCCGCTCAAAGTAAGGAGGCTTCATACAAAGTGCAGCCAGTTCTGACACCCGGCACACCGAGGTGATGGCTACCAAAAAGACCACCTTGAGTCAAGATAGACAATGCACCATCGCACAAAGGCTCAAAGGGCGGACCCTGGAGAGCAGAAAGCACCAAATTCAAATCCCACACCGGTAGCTCAGGCTTATGCGGTGGACGAACATGGGTTACTCCTTGGAAAAAAGTCCTGATCAGCCTATGCTAGGCAAAGGATCTTTGGAAGAAGATGCCCAAGGCCGAGACCTGGCCCTTAAGGGTGCCCAACTGTAGACCCAAGTCCAAGCCATGTTGTAGGAATTGTAGGTACGACAGGGAAAACTCTTGGATTCACACCAAGAAATGTAAGCACGCCAAACTCTGTAGTAAATCATGGAGGAAGACTTCTTCCGTGCCTGAATCATGGTCTGAATAACCGTGCCCGACAGCCCCTTCTCCGTTAGGATTGAGGATTCAATAGCCAGGCCGTCAAAGCCAGCGTTTGTAAATTGGGGTGCCGCAGCGATCCCTGAGTGAGAAGCCCTGGGTCGTCGGGCGTGACGTAGCGATCGACCGACATTTGGATTATGTCCGCGAACCAACTCCGCCTCCACCAGCAAGGAGCCACCAGAATGGTTGGTACCCCTTCCTGGGCTATCTTGCGCAGCACTCGGCCCAGGAGTGGAAACGGAGGGAATGCGTTAAGGAGCCTGAACTCCGTCCACGGAATCATCAGAGCGTCTGTGGCGAAGGCCAGAGGATCTCTTGACAGGGAGACGAACCTTGGGAGCTTGTGATTGTGTCTGGACGCAAACAGGTTCACGTCCGGCTGACCCCAGCGGAGACACAGAGCGTGAAGGATCTTTTTGCTGAGAGACCATTCCCCCAGACGAGTCCCCCTGCTCAGGGAATCTGTCTGGTTTTCTACCCCGCGGATGTAAACCGCCGAGATGCAGGGAACATTCTCCTCCGCCCAAGTCAGAATCTGAGACACTTCCTGAAGGGCTCGCTAGCTCCGAGTCCCGCCCTAGTGATTGATGAAGGCGACAGCCGTCTGATTGTCTGAGCGGACCTGGATCGCACGACCTCTTAGATGCGGAGTCAATTGAAGAAGTACCAACCGAATCGCTCTCAGTTTCAGGAGATTGATGGGTAGATGAGCATCCTGTGGGCCCCACTGACCCTGGAACTTCAGCGCTTGCCAAAACCCCCCCCAGCCGCACAGTCCGTGGTAACTATCTCCCACTGGGGAGTCAGAAAGGACTTGCCCACCAGCAGATTTCTGGAGTCCAACCACCACAAGAGGGACTGTCTGAACCTGGGGGACAGTGAAAATTCCTGATCCAGGGACTCCTGCATCCGATCCCAACCGGACAACAGATTCAATTGAAGAAGCCTCATGTGGAACTGGGCGAAGGGCACTGCCTCGAAGCAGGACACCATGAGGCCCACCAGTTGCATCCCCAGATGGATCGAAGGTCGCTGACAAGCCAGTAGAGCCTGCACCTGCATCTGGAGGCCCTCCACCTTCTGCTGGGGGAGGAACACCTTGACCTGAGAGGTGTCCAGCATCATGCCCAGGAAGGACCTCACCATTGAGGGAGTGATAGACGACTTGGGGCAATTGATTACCCATCCGAAATCCTCGAGAGTGGATAACACCGTCCGGGTGTCGCTCTCGGCCTGCTGAAAGGACTGAGCCGCAATCAGCAAATTGTCCAGATAAGGAAGGACCCGAATGCCCCGGTACCTCAGAATGGCCATGACACCAGCCAGCACCTTGGTGAACACGCAGGGAGCAGAAGCTATCCCGAACGGTAGTGGCCCAAACTGGTAATGCTGATCCTCCAGCACAAACCTCAGTAACTTCTGATGTCCGTGAAAAATCGGGATGTGCAGATAAGCATCCCTGATGTCCACCGTGGTCATAAAGTCGCCAGGCCAAAGCGAACTCACCGCGGACCGTAAGGTCTCCATGCGGAAATGTCTGACCCTGACAAACTTGTTGAGGCCCTTCAGATCCAAGATAGCTCGCAGAGTTCCGTCCTTCTTGGGCACTGTGAACAGATTGGAACATGCAGGGTCTCAAAAACAGCAGCCAGCAATTTTTCTGTGTCGTCAGGGAGCCACATATCCTCATCGGAGGAGGAGCCAAGCTCGCTGTCATAACCAACCGACCGATCCCCTGAAGAAGCGGAGTCTCTAAAAAGCTCTCCCTCCTCCATGGAATCCCGACCGCCAAAAAGTTCATCATCGTCAGCAAAATTCAAATAAGCCGGCTCTATGTGCCGCTTCTTACACGTGGCCTTCCCCCGTAGCCGAACGAGATAGCTGTCTCTCGATGCTGGCCACCCGGTGTGCCAAATCGGCCTGGCACCCCCTGCTGGTTTCCCCCTGACTGAGGGCTGACTGCAGCACTGGGGGGGGGGGGGGTAGGTGAGACCACAGGCAACGGCGGGTTAGGGGCAAGGACGCCCGCCCTATCATGCTCCAAATATACGCTCCTGGCGCAAGTGACACAAACAGTGCTAAGTCCGCCCAGGGGGCAGGTGCCGCACATGGGGCAGAACTTCACCCGCCCGGTATACAATATATATGATAAAATCAGCCACAAAAGAGGGACTCACGGACCGCAGAGGCGTTCGAGGGACCGAGGTAGCGGTGGAGGGCACAGGAGCCCGCTGTATATCAGCCCAGCGAGCCTATTCCTGCAGAGCGCACAGCAGTGTATATTTTCATGTGGCCGTCCAGCAGGATTCCCCACAAGGGCAGAAAATGGCGCCCACAGGTCCCTCGAAGGGGCCGCACTAGCTATGACGCGTAACGTGTCATCGCGTGGCCCCGCCCCCCCCGGCTGCGGCGCGAAAGAGCGCCCGCAGCTGCAGCACAAGATGGCGCCCAAGCGAGGAAAGGGAGGGAGGGCGACCCAGAAGGCCTCCCCCTCCCTCCGGAGCGGAGCGCAGCGCACCCCGCCATAACCGAAGCCGCAGCCTCATGAGAAGTGCCCGCACGGCGCCGCCGTCGCAACTCCCCCCCCTCACAGCAGCACCTGACAGCTGGAGAAGAGGAGCGAGAAGCCGAGGGAGGTAAGTATAAGTGAGTAGAGAACACACACAACATAACAATAATAAAGCTGTGGGATACATTGGGATACCTGGGCATAGTGGTTCCCCCCCCCCCATTAGGCTCACCATCGCCTATGGCCGGCTACCCATTATGGAGGCTCTGCGGCCCAGAGCCTAGCTCTGTGAACGCCCGACCCCGGCGTTATCCCTACCTTCCCGTCAGCTGAGGCTGGGAGGCAAACTGGGTCACAGGAACAGAGGCAATAGGGCGGTAGCGGAAGACAGGCTAGAAAATGCCCCGCTCACCTGCCATGATCCAGAGAGAGTTTCCAGACGATCTTCGCAGCAGCTACTGCAAGACGAATCTGGGGTTTCTATGGAGACTGATCCCTTTTATAGGAGGCCGGGAGGAGTTACAGCTCTGGATCTTGCAGTAACTGGCGCCACCTGGTGGCGGAATACCCACACGTATATGAATGGGACAGCCCGGACCGAACACAGGGAAAATAATAACAGCTGATAACGTTCTACAGAGGAACTATTGAGTAATTACTCACCATTCCTCGGTCGTCCAATCAGAGCACCCGCTGAACTGACATAATTCAGCAAAGCAGCTCTCCCGTCCCACCCATTCAGAGCGCAGGGGCAGCAGGGGATGCGCCCGCTTTCGCTCCCTATTCGCACAAATCAGAGCTCCTCGTCGAATTACGTCACTTCAGAGGACGGCTCTGATTGGACGAGAGCCCACACGGACGGCGTTGGACCGGGAAAAGGTGAGTCTGCACGCACCGATCTGAGGGGGTTTAATTCAAATTTTTTAACATTTTTAATGCATAGATGGCCATTGTATGCTTGCGCACACATAGGAATTCGTCCTCCGCATTTAACCCATCCGTGCAGTGAGTGTACACATGCCCGGAGCGGTGGGCTGCACTATTTATGGCGCCCGGGGAGCAGTTGGGGGGGTTAGGTGCCTTGCTCAAGAGCACTTCAGTCATGTCCAAGGACCGGGATTCGAACCTGCAACCCTCCGGTCACAAGTCCGCAACCTTTACCTCTAGGCCACAACTTCCCCTTACACAGCGGGGCATCCCAAATCTGGATGGAATCTAGCAGGCCCTGGAATCCATCGGGTGTGGGTTTCGGTCCACTATAAAGGGGGAAGAAAGTTCTGAAAGGATTCTTCTCGGCCCGATTTTTTTGCATGATAAACACCCGACACTGTAACGGGGCGCGAAGGCTTCTAATATCCTCTGAAGATGAAGCATTGGATGCCGGTTTTTAGCCCATGAGAGCGGCCGCCATGTACACACACCCGTGGGTTTAGTAAGACTTTATTTACCCTTCACATAATAAAAATGACATGATTCCATATTACAATATCGCCCCCTGCGTATGCATGAGGACCCTTTAAGGGACGGTCCCTTTAAGCTTGCTGCCTTATTACTGGCATTGCCCGGACTGGCCCTTTAAATTTAAAATGGAAAAAAAATTCTATAGTATAGATAACGTGAGACATTTTATACAACTTAAAGTGGAGCAAAACCCAGGATTTTCACTACCCTTGATTTTTGTCCTTGCCCCCCCCCCCCCCGTGCGTGAAACCCCCCCAGGCCGCCGAAATCAACTCGCCTCTTCCCGGTCCTACGGTGAATGCACGGCCGCTCGTCCAATCAGCGCGCTCGGATCCGCTGACATCACATCGTCTAAGGTCAGCGGCTGGCGGCCGCATCCTCCACTACCCTCGAACAGTGCCTGACGCGGGTACGCGCCCTGCTAAAGGTACAGTGGGGATGCGGACGCTGCTCGCCCGGGAAGCAAGGTAAGTGTCTGGGGTGACCTGGGGGGGGGTTTCACACAGCGGGGGCATCCCGATTTTGGGGGAGGGAATCGATCAATCCCTTTGTTGCTGTCCTTCGGCTGCCCATGGCAGTAATTTAGGGGGAGCTGGTATCAGACGGATGGATGCTGAGGAAGCTGCGCATGCACCTCGGGATCCTCGGGATCATCCAGCCTGGCAGGTTAACGGCGGAACCTCCCAATGCGATCCATCAGGGCCCCCCCCCCCCCCCGTTCCCTTTCTATCGAGGCCTCCAGCGCGTGGACGCGGCGCGCTCCGGCAACATGTCCCACCGCGGCCGGGCGCCTCAGTCGTAGTGCAGGCTCTTGAATGTTCCTCCGCCGAATCTCTTCCGATCAGTGAACCCCGGAATCTGCAGGAGAGAAGAGACCGGCCATGAAGGGGTTAAAAAAAGGAGGCGACAAAGGGGTTAAAAAAGGAGGCGACAAAGGGGTTAAAAAAGGAGGCGACGAAGGGGTTTAAAAAAGAAGGCGACAAAGGGGTTAAAAAAGGAGGCGACAAAGGGGTTAAAAAAGGAGGCGACAAAGGGGTTAAAAAAGGAGGCGACAAAGGGGTTAAAAAAAGGAGGCGACAAAGGGGTTAAAAAAGGAGGCGACAAAGGGGTTAAAAAAGGAGGCGACAAAGGGGTTAAAAAAAGGAGGCGACAAAGGGGTTAAAAAAGGAGGCGACAAAGGGGTTAAAAAAAGGAGGCGACAAAGGGGTTAAAAAAGGAGGCGACAAAGGGGTTAAAAAAGGAGGCGACAAAGGGGTTAAAAAAAGGAAGCGACAAAGGGGTTAAAAAAGGAGGCGACAAAGGGGTTAAAAAAAAGAGGCGACAAAGGGGTTAAAAAAAAGGAGGCGACAAAAGGGTTAAAAAAGGAGGCGACAAAGGGGTTAAAAAAGGAGGCGACAAAGGGGTTAAAAAAGGAGGCAACAAAGGGGTTAAAAAAGGAGGCGACAAAGGGGTTAAAAAAGGAGGCGACAAAGGGGTTAAAAAAAAGGAAGCGACAAAGGGGTTAAAAAAGGAGGCGACAAAGGGGTTAAAAAAGGAGGCAACAAAGGGGTTAAAAAAGGAGGCGACAAAGGGGTTAAAAAAGGAGGCGACAAAGGGGTTAAAAAAAGGAAGCGACAAAGGGGTTAAAAAAGGAGGCGACAAAGGGGTTAAAAAAAAGAGGCGACAAAGGGGTTAAAAAAAAGGAGGCGACAAAAGGGTTAAAAAAGGAGGCGACAAAGGGGTTAAAAAAGGAGGCGACAAAGGGGTTAAAAAAGGAGGCAACAAAGGGGTTAAAAAAGGAGGCGACAAAGGGGTTAAAAAAGGAGGCGACAAAGGGGTTAAAAAAAGGAGGCGACAAAGGGGTTAAAAAAAAGAGGCGACAAAGGGGTTAAAAAAAAGAGGCGACAAAGGGGTTAAAAAAAAGGAGGCGACAAAGGGGTTAAAAAAAGGAGGCGACGAAGGGGTTTAAAAAAGGAGGCGACAAAGGGGTTAAAAAAGGAGGCGACAAAGGGGTTAAAAAAGGAGGCGACAAAGGGGTTAAAAAAGGAGGCGACAAAGGGGTTAAAAAAGGAGGCGACAAAGGGGTTAAAAAAAGGAAGCGACAAAGGGGTTAAAAAAGGAGGCGACAAAGGGGTTAAAAAAGGAGGCGACGAAGGGGTTAAAAAAGGAGGCGACAAAGGGGTTAAAAAAAAGAGGCGACAAAGGGGTTAAAAAAAAGGAGGCGACAAAAGGGTTAAAAAAGGAGGCGACAAAGGGGTTAAAAAAGGAGGCGACAAAGGGGTTAAAAAAAAGAGGCGACAAAGGGGTTAAAAAAAGGAGGCGACAAAGGGGTTAAAAAAGGAGGCGACAAAGGGGTTAAAAAAAAGAGGCGACAAAGGGGTTAAAAAAAAGAGGCGACAAAGGGGTTAAAAAAAGGAGGCGACAAAGGGGTTAAAAAAAAGAGGCGACAAAGGGGTTAAAAAAAGGAGGCGACAAAGGGGTTAAAAAAAAGAGGCGACAAAGGGGTTAAAAAAAAGAGGCGACAAAGGGGTTAAAAATAGGAGGCGACAAAGGGGTTAAAAAAAAGAGGCGACAAAGGGGTTAAAAAAAGGAGGCGACAAAGGGGTTAACAATTGATAACAGCATTGCGCAATAGTTTGCGATCATGTCTAGACCCTCCCTCCATTACCCATAAGCCCCTGGGAGATCTGTGCCAGTCTCAATAACAGCGTAGCCCCCCCATAGCCACTACTCACCATGTTGGAGTCCCGGGAGTAATACCTCTTCTCTATCACCTGAAAGACAAAGCCACACCGGGCATGAGACTCGGGTCGCGGGGGCGCGCAGGGGGTAGATTCAGGGATTCAGAGTTGGGGGGGGTCTGGACTGGGGGTTGCCAGGGAGGTTTAAAGTGGACCAAAATCCCCAACAGCCCTGGAATATTCAAGGGGCGCTAGACTCCCTTCCCCCCGATTTTGGATGCCCCAGGGGGAAGTAAACTAGCAGCCCTGGAATCTTATAGACTCCAGGGCCATTGGGACGTGATTCGAGCGCTCTAATTGGACGAGAGGCTGCACATGCGCCATAGGACTGGGGAAGGGTGAGTCAGATTGGGCGACTGGGGGGGGGGGGGTTCCACACCTGATTGGGATGCCTCAGGACAAGAACCTAATCCCAGTAGTGTCATTAGCAGGTGACATTAGCTGCTCTCTGCTTGCACCATGGTGGCTGTCAGGGGGCGCCATCTCTCACTCGCCAGCACTTTGCATTGCCTGATTATATAGATATAACTTGCTAAACCCATGATAGTCAAAACCCTGGGTTTTAGTCCACTTTAAAGGGGCACAACAGGCAGCAGGTGACATTAGCTGCTCTCTACTTTCCCCATGGTGGCTGTCAGGGGACGGCATCTCTCATTCACCAGCACTTTGCATTGCCTGATATATATATATATATATAAAATTTGCTAAACCCAGGATAGTCAAAATCCTGGGTTTTGGTCCACATTAAAGGGGTACAACAGGCAGCAGGTGACATTAGCTGCTCTCTGCTTGCCCCATGATAATCTGATGAGCCTGTGATGATATGGTGGCTGTCAGGGGGCAGCATCTTTCATTCGCCAGCACTTTGCATTGCCTGATATATATATATATCAAACTTGCTAAACCCAGGATAGTCAAAATCCTGGGTTTTAGTCCACTTTAAAGGGGCACAACAGGCAGCAGGTGACATTAGCTGCTCTCTACTTTCCCCATGGTGGCTGTCAGGGGGCGGCATCTCTCATTCGCCAGCACTTTGCATTGCCTGATTATATAGATATAACTTGCTAAACCCATGATAGTCAAAATCCTGGGTTTTGTTCCACTTTAAAGTAGCACAATGGCAGCAGGTGACATTAGCTGCTCTCTACTTGCCCCATGATAATCTGATGAGCCTGTGATGATATGCTGGCTGTCAGGGGGCGGCATCTCTCATTCTCCAGCACTTTTCATTGCCTGATATATATATATATATATATATATATATATAACTTGCTACACCCAGGATAGTCAAAATCTTAAGTTTTGGTCCACTTTAAAGTGGCACAACAGGCAGCAGGTGACATTAGCTGCTCTCTGCTTGCCCCATGATAATCTGATGAGCCTGTGATGATATGGTGGCTGTCCGGGGGCGGCATCTCCCACTCGCCAGCACTTTGCATTGCCTGATATATATATATATATATATATATATATATATATATATATATATATATATATATATATATATATAATGTGCTAAACCCAGGATAGTCAAAATCTTGAGTTTTGGTCCACTTTAAAGCGGCAGAACAGGCAGCAGGTGACATTAGCTGCACTCTGCTTGCCCCATGATAATCTGATAAGCCTGTGATGATATGGTGGCTGTCAGCATCTCTCATTCACCGGCACTTTGCATCGCCTGATAAACCCTATAGAACTTGCTCCCTCGCCTGATAAACCCTATAGAACTTGCTCCCTTCTATCTTTTCGGGGTCCCCAAAACTGGAATGGACCTCTGAACAGGTGAGTAACCGGCTGCTTCTGAGGAGGCCCTGCAGAGGGGAGTTACTGAGAAATATAAAGCAGGCTGAATGAGAGACGCCGCCCCTGACAGCCGGCAATGGGGAGAGCAGAGAACAGGAGCATTTAACCCCGTTCCTTGGACGGTCTCTTTAAGGTCCACTTTATAGATTATGGGCCTTATTCCTGAAGGGACAGCGTCAGGTAGCGCCTCGTAAGCGACAGGTAGCGCCAGGTGAACGTCGGACACGGCAGTAATTACACATTTATGAAGCAGAATCTGGTGAGCGACTGGAACAGCGCCATGTAGCGTCCGATTCATCATTATCCCAGGCTCTTGACCATCTGTGATCGGAGTCAGGAGTCCTTGGAGCAGGAATTCGCTGTGTCCCCTCTGGCCAGACAGTCCCTCTGGTGGTGGTTGGACTCGAGGAATCTTCTAGTGGGCAGGACCTTTCTGCCTCCGTGCTGGGAGATTGTCACCACAGACGCCAGTCTGACTGGTTGGGGAGGGGTTTGGCAATCGCTGAAGTTCCAGGGCCAGTGGGGCCCTCAGGAGGCCCACGCGCCTATCAATCTCCTGGAGTTGAGGGCGATCAGGTTGGTTCTCTTCCAGTTGACTTCCCACCTTCGGGGTCGGGCTATACAGGTCCACTCGGACAATCAGACGGCGGTCGCTTACATCAATCATCAGGCAGGGACTCGGAGCAAGCGAGCCCTCAAGGAAGTGTCCCTGATATTGTTTTGGGCGGAGGAGACGGTTCCCTCCATCTCGGCGGTTTCCATCCCCGGGGTGGAGAACCAGGAGGCAGACTCCCTGAGCAGGGGGACGTCTCATCTGGGGGAATGGTCTCTCGACAACAAGATCTTTCTCGCCCTGTGTCGCCGCTGGGGTCAGCCGGACGTGGACCTGTTTGCGTCCCGTCACAATCGCAAGCTTCCGAGATTCGTCTCCCTGTCAAGAGATCCTCTGGCCTTCGCCATGGATGCGCTGGCATTTCCTCGGAGGGAGTTTCGACTCCTTTATGCCTTTCCTCCCTTCCCTCTGTTGGGTCGTGTGCTGCGCAAGATAGCCCAGGAGGGGGTACCGACCATCCTAGTGGCCCCCCGCTGGCCGAGGAAGGTATGGTTTGCAGACGTCGTCCAGATGGTGGTGGATCACTTCGTCCTGCCCGACGTTCCAGAGCTCCTCACTCAGGGACAGCTGCACCACCCCAATTTACAAACGCTGGCTTTGACGGCTTGGCTGCTGAAACCTCCATCCTGATGGATAAGGGTTTGCTGGCTTCGGTCGTCAGTACTATGATTCAGGCTCGGGAAAAATTCCTCTTCTATGATTTATTACAGGGTCTGGCACGCTTACATTGCCTGGTGTGAAACATAGAAGGTTGACGGCAGAAGGAGACCATACGGTCCATCTAGTCTGCCCTTGTGTGTATACTGTATGTTCTCTTTAGTCTAAGGCTTTCCCTTGCCGCACCTTCTCCCTTTCCAGGATTCTGGAGTTTCTTTAACACGCTCTAGAGTCAGGTCTACAGCTGAGTACCCTCAAGGGACAAGTTTCTTCCTTGGCAATTTTTTTTCTAGAGATCTTTCGCTAATCATAGGCTGGTCAAAACCTTTTTCCAGGGAGTTACTCATGTACGTCCACCGCGTAAGCCTCTGCTACCGGTGTGGGATTTGAACTTGGTGCTTTCCGCTCTCCAGGGTCCCCCCTTCGAGCCCCTGTGGGATGCTGCTCTTTCTAATCTGACTCTTAAGGTGGCCTTTTTGGTTGCTATCACTTCGGTGCGTCGCATCTCTGAGCTGGCGGCGCTTTCCATGAAACCTCCTTATTTTGAGCGGCATCAGGATAAGGTGGTGTTCCGTCTTAAGCCGGAATACTTGCCCAAGGTTGGATCTGCCTTTCATCTCAATGAGGACATTGTCTTACCTTCCTATTGTCCTGCCCCTGCTAATTCCGAGGAACGAAACCTTCATTCTCTGGATGTGGTCAGGGCGCTCAAGTATTATTGAGTAATTTCGGAAGTCTGATTCTCTTTTTGTCCTTCCTTCCGGACCTAGGAAGGGTTTGCCTCCAGCCAAATCCACTATCAGCAAGTGGATCAGACAGGCGGTGGTGCAAGCATACTCACTCCACAGCTCACTCCACTAGGGCTATTGGTGCTTCTTGGGCTTTTCAGCACCAGGCTTCAGTTGAACAGGTTTGTAAGGCTGCCACTTGGTCTTCTGTTCATACTTTTTACAAGGTTGATGTTAAGGCCTCAGCTGATGCTGTTTTTGGCCGCAGGGTGCTTCAGGCGGTAGTGGCTTGAACTGCCTGCCATTGCTCTCTGGGGATCCCACCCTTCATTTTTGGAGACTGCTGTTGGATGTCCCACATGTAAAGAATTGAAATGAAGCAAGCCATGCTGTACACCTGGAAAAATACAATTCTGTGATTACTCACCTGTAGAATTGGTATTCTAAGTATGTCACACACCCCGCTTCAAACATTAATAATTGCACTTGGGTTAACCCACCTCTAGATGGCGACGTTGCAGAGAAGTCTTGAAAAAAACAAGCCCCTCCTGGTCTATACATACCTGGGACCTCCCACTTATCTCCCAGTGTTCTTCTCTGCAAGATGGCGACAAGACAGAAGAATGAAGTCTCCTGCTTGCAGGTAGCCGGGGTGAGACCCCGCCCCCCCTTCTGGTCTATTTCTGCCCGGCTTGTTTTATCTATTTGCCTTTGGTCAGGACTTTTTTCCAGGGGGTTTCGCATCTGCGGCCTCCTAGGAAGCCTTTGCTCCCTGTTTGGGATTAGAATTTGGTTCTCTCTGCTCTTCAGGCTCCTCCTTTTGAGCCTTTGCAGGATATTGCTCTTTCTACTCTGACTCAGAAGGTTGCCTTTTTGGTGGCCATCACTTCGCTCCGGCGCGTTTCGGAGTTGGCAGCCTTGTCGATTCAGGCCCCTTATTTTGAGAGACATCAGGACAAAGTGGTTTTCCGCTTCAAACTGGACTTTCTTCCTAAGGTGGTCTCTGCTTTTCATCTTAACCAGGACATTGTTACAGTTTGAGGGTTACCAATGGTTTTTTCCTGGTACCTTGTCTTTACTGCTGTTTGAAAACTGGGAGATAAGTGGGAGGTCCCAGGTATTATGGATCAGGAAGGGCTCGTTTTTCAAGACTTCTCTGCAACGTCGCCACCTGCTGGTGGAGTAACCCAAGTGTAATTATTAATGTTTGAAGCGGGGTGTGTGACATACTTATAATACCCATTTTACAGGTGAGTAATCACAAAATGGTATTTATACGGTGTACAGCACAGCTTGCTTCATCCCACCCTTGTTATCGTTGTTCTCTTTTGCCTTGTTATGGTGATTTTTGTTGAGAGAGTTTCCTTTTAGTGGGCTGTGTTTTACTAACATGGTCCTTGCCTCCCGGCTTCTTGCATTACTGCTTTCAAGCACTGGGGTCTTCTGGGTAATTCTGGCCCTTTTATGGGCCGGGAGGGGCCACAAGTCTTCCTGCAGTCGATTGCGCCACCTTGTGGCGGATTACCCACATGTAAAGAATTGAAATGAAGCAATCCGTGCTGTACACCGTAATCACAGAATTGTATATTTTTGATGAATGTGGTGTGAGTCGGTCGCACTGAGCTGGTGTTACCGTTCGCTCCCATACAGCGAAGTACTGCGACTCACACATCATATTCATCAATGCCGGCCAGTGACTGAGGCGCTATGAAACAATGATCCATGGCCGAGCACAGCGACTACTAGCGGTCGGTCTGAAATCCGCTCTACAGACGCTCGTCTGTCGCTACCTGGCGCTAGTAATGAATCAGCCTGTATGTATGACTATCGTGCACAGAATACTACTTACCTTGTCGAAAAATCGGCTGAGTTTGACGGCGTTGGACGAGCCGGCGGCGAGGTAGCGCGTGCTGGTGCAATCCTGCGGGTGGAAACGCAAAACAGTTATGCTCAGGTATGGCTCCCTGGAATGATTTACGCAGATTTAAAGCGAACCATAACCTGTAAAAGACTCTAGGTCCGGTTAAACAAAAATGACTTTCTCAGGCCCTGTTACCTTGCCCTGGGGGCATCCCGATTGCCCACATTAATCCGGACCTTCACCCTGAATAAGAGCCTATCTTGTATTTTTCACTCCCTGTACATACAGATTGCCCACATTAATCCGGACCTTCACCCTGAATAAGAGCCTTTCTTATACGTTTCCCACACACTGTACATACAGATTAGCCACATTAATCCGGACCCTCACCCTTAATAAGAGCCTATCTTGTACGTTTCCACCCCTGTACATACAGATTGCCCACATTAATCCGGACCCTCACCCTGAATAAGAGCCTATCTTATATGTTTTCTACACCCTGTACATACAGATTAGCCACATTAGAAATTATCCTACCCGCATCTACTGCATTTTCCGAGACTTTAAACATCCAAGATGGCGGCCCATGGAGGTGCAGGCTGCCTGCAAACAGGAAGTGTCTTCTGTGTCGCTCTGCATTCTGGGATTGCTGACCTTTCCCTGACCCCAGCTCTGCTCTGTCTGTGCAAAGCACAACTATAACCCCACCCCCTGCACTTTATTCCACTCTCCTCTCCTCAGTATGTGATGCTTCTGAGGCAAGATGGCGGCGCCCGTATCCTAGAGTCCTGAACAGAGTTGCAGCTCGGTGGGGGAAAGAATAATAAGTGACTAAAAACGTTAAATATATTAATTTTAGATGCTGGGGAATCGTTTTATAAGGGTTTGGGCTTTTGATTAAATGATGCTGAAGATCCGGTTTAAGCTATTATTATATTATTATTATATATTTTATTCTTATTATAATTATTATATATTATATTATTATTATTGTTTATTTATATAGCGCCATCATCTTCCATAGCGCTGTACAAGGTGTGATTACAGACAGGAAGGGACGGATGTGGGAGATATACGCTCCAAATCTTCCCACTACTGTAACTGCACTGAAAGGGGAACTATGTGGTCGTATGGCTGCCGATCATGTGACTGTCTGTGCCCAATCGGGTTTCCCGGGTGGGCCGGCAGTCACATGATCGGCGGCCATAGAAGTGAATGAGGAAGCGTTGACCTGACTTTAGTCGATCATGTGACTGTCTGTAGCCAATCAGGTTTCCATGGTGGGCTCGCACATCAAACTGGCAGTCACATGATCAGCGGCCGTACAAGTGAATGAGGAAACGTTGACCTGACTTTAGTCGATCATGTGATTGTCTGTAGCCAATCGGGTTTCCCGGGTGGGCCGGCATGGTAGGCGGCCATAGAAGTGAATGAGGAAGCATTGACCTGACTTTAGCCGATCATGTGGCTGTCTGTAGCCAATCGGGTTTCCATGGTGGGCCGGCAGTCACATGATCGGCGGCCATAGAAGTGAATGAGGGAGCATTGACCTGACTTTAGTCGATCATGTGACTGTCTGTAGCCAATCGGGTTTCCATGGTGGGCTCGCACATCAAACTGGCAGTCACATGATCGGCGGCCGTGCAAGTGCATGAGGAAGCGGTGACCGGACTTTAGTCGATCATGTGACTGTCTGTAGCCAATCGGGTTTCCATGGTGGACCGGCAGTCACATGATCGGTGGCCATAGAAGTGAATGAGGAAGTGTTGACCTGACTTTAGTCGATCATGTGACTGTCTGTAGCCAATCGGGTTTCCATGGTGGGCTCGCACATCAAACTGGCAGTCACATGATCGGCGGCCGTACAAGTGAATGAGGAAGCGGGGACCGGACTTTAGTTCCTCTTTAGAGTTCTGAACCCGCCTACCAGATTGATCTCCTCGGCATTGAAGTCCTCGGCCAGGAAGGCGGTTCGGGTCAGGACCTCTGTTCGCTTGGCTTCTGGGATCTGGTCCAGTTTGGTGCCGATGACCAGCAGTGGAATCTGGTTATCGGCGAATTGTTCCCGGTCATAGTCCCTGCGGGGGAAAGATTAAAGGAGACCGTTATTGCCCCGAATCCATTCCTGCGGCATCCCGAATCAGGACGCCCCGCCGGGGAGAAAAGTAACCCAAGAATTTCATTTAATATAGGTTTTAGGGTTCCTCCCTGGCGGGGGCATCCCAATCTCCTGAAAAAATTCAACACAGCGTTTAGATTCCAGGGCCGGCTACTGACCTACTCCCTGGGCTATCCCAAATCGGGACGCCCCGCCAAAGAGAAAGGTAACCCAAGAATTACACTGTATTTGGGTTTTAGGGTTCCTCCCCAGCGGGGCATCCCCGATTTCCTGTACTGCTTTACAGCGAAACAAAACCAGACACAGGCTTCAGACTCCAGGGCCGGCTGCAGGCCATTCCAAATCGGGATGCCCCCCTGCTGTTTTGAAACCTTGCAAAACGCACCTTTTCCGGCAGCTCCCTCTCCAATGTAAACAATGGGAGCATCCCCAGCATCTCTGGGCTGAAGCGCTCCCTATTCACATAGGCTGGGGGCGGCAGCGCGCCCACGTTTGGCGAGCATTGGTACGCCCAGCATACGGCTCCAACAGGACAAGAGCCCAGCATACATCATAGGGCTGGGGATAGGTGAGCTTTTCTGGGTGATCTGGGGTCACACTCCCCAATTGGAATGCCCGGGGACAAGGAGCAAAATCCTTGGTTTTGTTCTGCTTTAACCAGACCTAGAGTCTAATATGGTCCAGCTTATAATCCTCACAGGCGGCCATATCTGAGGATAACCGCTGCATGGCTTCTATTCCCAGGGCGGGGGCGGGGCATCCCAAGGGAGGAACTAAATCCACAAATTTCTCTTTATTTATTTTATTTTTATTTTATCATTTTATTTTTATTTATTTATTTTTGTTTATATTTTATTATTTTATTTGTATTTATTACTTTTTTGTTTATATTTTATTGTTTTATTTGTATTTATTACTTTTTTGTTTATATTTTATTGTTTTATTTGTATTTATTTATTTTTGTTTATATTTTATTATTTTATTTGTATTTATTTATTTTTATTTATATTTAATTATTTTATTTCTGCTTTAACCAGACCTAGAGTCTAATATGGTCCCGCTTTCAATCCTCACAGGCGGCCATATCGGAGGATAACCGCTGCATGGCTTCCATTCCCAGGGCGGGGGCGAGGCATCCCAAGGGTGGAACAAAACCCTTAAATTTCACTGTATTTATTTTATTTTTATTTTATTATTATTTATATTTTATTGTTTTATTTATTTTTATTTATATTTTATTATTTTTTTTTATTTTATTATTTTTTTATTTGTAGTTTTATTCATATTTTATTATTTTATTTTTATTTATTTATTTTATTTCTGCTTTAACCAGACCTAGAGTCTAATATAAGCCCGCTTTCAATCCTCACCGGTAGCCATATCTGAGGATAACTGCTGCATGGCTTCAATTGCCAGGGCGGGGGCGAGGCATCCCAAGGGAGGAACAAAACCCCTAAATTTAACTGTATTTATTTTATTTTTATTTTATTATTTTTATTTATATTTTATTATTTTATTTTTATTTATATGTTATTTTTTTATTTTTATTTATATTTTATTATTTTATTTTTATTTATATGTTATTTTTGTATTTTTATTTATATTTTATTATTTTATTTTTATTTATATGTTATTTTTTTATTTTTATTTATATTTTATTTTATTTTTATTTATATGTTATTTTTTATTTTTATTTATATTTTATTATTTTATTTTTACTTATTTATTTATTTTATTTCTGTTTCCCACAGCTGAATTGGGATGCCCCCGGATCTCCCCATTTACTCACCTCTTCATACAGAGGGAGACCGCTGGCCCTCGAGTCTATAAGCTCCTGCTCCTATTTAACCTGCAGCTAGGAGATACTCGGCAAACGTGGGCGCGCTGCCATCACCAGCCTATGTGAATGGCTCAAAAATGGCCCGAAAGAAAAAGAATAGGAAAGAGAAAAAAGCGAGAAAAAAATGGAATAGCAGAACAAACAAATGGAAGAAAGAAACATAAAATAGATGGAAGAAAGAATGAATCAAAAAGAATAGAAGGAAAGAAACCAAGAATAGAAGGAAAGAAGAAAAAATAAAAGCGCAAAAAAAAAGGAACAACAAAACAGATGAAAGAAAGAAACAAAAAAATGGAAAAAAGGATAGAAGGAAAGAAACAAAGAATAGAAGGAAAGAAACAAAGAATAGAGGGACTGACAGATAAAAAAATTGAAGGAAAGAAGAAAGAAAGAGAAAAAAAGCGAGAAAAAAGGAACAAAACGAACAGATGAAAGAAAGAAACAAAAAAATGGAAAAAAGAAAAGAAGGAAAGAAACAAAGAATAGAAGGACTGACAGAAAAAAAATAGAAGGAAAGAAGAAAAAATAAAAGCACAAAAAAGGAACAACAAAGCAGATGAAAGAAAGAAACAAAAAAAAATGGAAAAAAGAATAGAAGGAAAGAAACAAAGAATAGAAGGAAAGAAACAAAGAATAGAAGGACTGACAGAAAAAAAATAGAAGGAAAGAAGAAAGAAAGAGAAAAAAAGCGAGAAAAAAGGAACAAAATGAACAGATGAAAGAAAGAAACAAAAAAATGGAAAGAAGGAAAGAAACAAAGAATAGAAGGACTGACAGAAAAAAAATAGAAGGAAAGAAGAAAAAAGAATAAAAGCGTGAAAAAAGGAGCAACAAAACGAACAGATGAAAGAAAGAAACAAAAAAAATGGAAGAATAGAAGGAAAGAAACAAATAATAGAAGGAAAGAAACAAAGAATAGAAGGACTGACAGAAAAGAAATAGAAGGAAAGAAGAAAGAAAGCGAAAAAAAGCGAGAAAAAAGGAATAATAAACGAACAGATGAAATAAAGAAAGAAACAAAACAAAAAAAAAACGGAAAAAAAAAATAGAAGGAAAGAAAAAAAAAGAATAAAAGCATGAAAAAAGGAACAACAAAACGAACAGATGAAAGAAACAAACAAACAAAAAAATGGAAAAAAGAATAGAAGGAAAGAAACAAAGAATAGAAGGAAAGAAACAAAGAACAGAAGGACTGACAGAAACAAAATAGAAGGAAAGAAGAAAAAAGAATAAAAGCGTAAAAAAAGGAACAACAAAACGAACAGATTAAAGAAAGAAACAAAAAAATGGAAAAAAGAAAAGAAGGAAAGAAACAAAGAATAGAAGGACTGACAGAAAAAAAATAGAAGGAAAGAAGAAAAAATAAAAGCACAAAAAAGGAACAACAAAGCAGATGAAAGAAAGAAACAAAAAAAAATGGAAAAAAGAATAGAAGGAAAGAAACAAAGAATAGAAGGAAAGAAACAAAGAATAGAAGGACTGACAGAAAAAAAATAGAAGGAAAGAAGAAAGAAAGAGAAAAAAAGCGAGAAAAAAGGAACAAAATGAACAGATGAAAGAAAGAAACAAAAAAATGGAAAGAAGGAAAGAAACAAAGAATAGAAGGACTGACAGAAAAAAAATAGAAGGAAAGAAGAAAAAAGAATAAAAGCGTGAAAAAAGGAGCAACAAAACGAACAGATGAAAGAAAGAAACAAAAAAAATGGAAGAATAGAAGGAAAGAAACAAATAATAGAAGGAAAGAAACAAAGAATAGAAGGACTGACAGAAAAGAAATAGAAGGAAAGAAGAAAGAAAGCGAAAAAAAGCGAGAAAAAAGGAATAATAAACGAACAGATGAAATAAAGAAAGAAACAAAACAAAAAAAAAACGGAAAAAAAAAATAGAAGGAAAGAAAAAAAAAGAATAAAAGCATGAAAAAAGGAACAACAAAACGAACAGATGAAAGAAACAAACAAACAAAAAAATGGAAAAAAGAATAGAAGGAAAGAAACAAAGAATAGAAGGAAAGAAACAAAGAACAGAAGGACTGACAGAAACAAAATAGAAGGAAAGAAGAAAAAAGAATAAAAGCGTAAAAAAAGGAACAACAAAACGAACAGATTAAAGAAAGAAACAAACAAAAAAAAAATGGAAAAAAGAATAGAAGGAAAAAAACAAAGAATAGAAGGACTGACAGAAGAAAAAAAATAGAAGGAAAGAAGAAAAAAGAATAAAAGCGTGAAAAAAGGAACAACAAAACGAACAGATGAAAGAAACAAACAAACAAACAAACAAACAAAAAATGGAAAAAAGAATAGAAGGAAAGAATCAAAGAATAGAAGGACTGACAGAAAAAAATAGAAGGAAAGAAGAAAGAAAGAGAAAAAAAGGAATAAAAAAACGATGATTTTGCTGGTGTTGGGTCCGGGCTGTCCCAGTTATCCATATACGTGTGGGTAGTCCACCACAAGGTGGCGCCAGTCACTGCAAGATACAAAGCTGTAACTCCTCCCGGCCTCCTATAAAAGGGATCAGTCTCCATAGAAACCCCAGAAAGTTAAAAAGCAGTAAATGAGACAGGCCGGGAGGCCCAGAAAAAAACACGTTAACTAACATGCTACAGCAAGAACTCTCTCCAAAAAAGATAAGGACAAAGGTCCAATACAAACGATAATAATCGCCATAAAAGGCAAAAGAGGAAATGAACCAAGGGCGGAGTGGGACAGCCCGGACCGAACACAGGCAAAACCAATTCTACAGGTGAGCACTCGGATTGTATTTTTCCCTGTGTTCGGTCCGGGCTGTCCCAGTTATCCATATACGTGTGGGACATCCAAAAGCAGTGTCCAAAATAGGGCGGGATCCCCAGAGCGGAAAAGCACGTAGTTCATTTCACTGCCGCCTGAAGCACCTTTCGGCCAAAAGCAGCGTCACCTGAGGCCAAAACATCAACCTTGTAAAGGTATGAACTGAAGACCAAGTAGCGGCCTTACAAACTTGTTTAACAGAGGCCTGGTGCTGAAAAGCCCAAGAGGCACCAATAGCTCTAGTAGAGTGAGCGGTGACACGAAAAGGGGGATCCTTCCCATTGGCAGAGTAGGCTTGCACCACCGCCTGTCTAATCCACCTACTAAGAGTGGACTTAGCCGGAGACAAACCCTTCCTAACAGGACAAAAAGAGAATCCGACTTCCTGAAAGATTCAGTTGCAACCAGGTAGTACTTAATGGCTCTGACCTCATCCAAGGAACGAAGGGCCCTTTCCTTAGAGTTAGACGGATCCGGACACAGAGAAGGTAAAATAACCTCCTCATTAAGATGATTAAAAAACCTGATTAAAAAAAAATCAGGTTTAAAGCGAAAAAACCACAAACCACCTTAACCTTATACCACTCAAAGTAAGGAGGCTTCATACAAAGTGCAGCCGGTTCTGACACCCGGCGTACCGAGGTGATGGCTACCAAAAAGACCACCTTTAGAGTCAGGATAGACAAGGCAGAATCGCACAAAAGCTCAAAGGGGGGATCCTGGAGAGCAGAAAGCACCAAATTCAAATCCCACACCGGTAATACAGGCTTACGCGGTGGACGTACATGGGTAACTCCTTGGAAAAAAGACCAAAGCAGTCTATGATTGGCAAAGGATCTTTGGAAAAAGACGGCCAAGGCCGAGACCTGGTCCTTGAGGGTGCCCAGCTGTAGACCCAAGGCTAAGCCGTGTTGTAAAAATTCCAAAATCCTAAAAAAGAGAATGTGCGACAAGGGAAATTCTTGGACTCGCACCAAGCAATGTAGGCATACCAAACTCTGTAGTAAATCATAGAAGAAAACTTCTTCCGCGCCTGAATCCTGGTCTGAACAACCTAAGCAGACAACCCCTTCTCCGTAGGATTGAGGGTTCAAAAGCCAGGCCGTCAAAGCCAGCGTCCGTAAATTGGGGTGTCGCAACGACCCCTGTGCGAGAAGCCCTGGGAGCTTGTGATTGTGTCTGGACGCAAACAGGTCCACATCCGGTAGACCCCAGCGGAGACGCAGAGCATGAAAGATCTTGTTGCTGAGAAATCATTCCCCCAGACGATAGACCCCCCGGCTCGGGGAGTCTGCCTCCTGGTTCTCTACCCCGGGGATGTAAAACGCCGAGATGCAGGGAACATTCTCCTCTGCCCAAGTCAAGATCTGGGTCATCTCCTGGAGGGCTCGCTTGCTCAGAGTCCCGCCCTGGTGATTGACGTAGGCGACAGCCGTCTGATTGCCCGAGCGGATCTGGATCGCACGACCCCTGAGATGGGGAGTCAAGTGAAGAAGCACCAACCGGATCGCTCTCAGCTCCAAGAGATTGATGGGCAAGTGGGCCTCCTGCAGCCCCCACCGGCCCTGGAACTTCAGCGTTTGCCAAAAACCTCCCCCAGCCGGTCAGACTGACGTCCGTGGTGACAATCTCCCAACGGGGAGTCAGAAAGGACTTGCCCACCGACAGATTTCTGGGGTCCAACCACCACAAGAGGGACTGTCTGGCCAGGGGGGACAGTGAAAATTCCTGTTCCAGGGACTCCAGCGTCCGGTCCCAACCGGTCAACAGATTCAATTGAAGAGGTCTCATGAGGAACTGAGCGAAGGTCACTCTCGGCCTGCTGAAGGGACTGAGCCGCAATCAGCAAATCGTCCAGATAAGGAAGAACATGAATGCCCTGGTTCCTCAGGATGGCCATGATGCCCGCCAGCACCTTGGTGAACACACGGGTGGCTGAGGATATTCGGAACGGCAGTGCCACAAACTAGTAATGCTGATCCTTCAACGCTAACCTCAGGCACTCCCTGAAAAATCGGGATGTGCAGATAAGCATCCTTGATGTCCACCGTGGTCATGAAGTCGCCCGGCCGAAGCGAGCTCACCACGGACCGTAAGAAATGTCTGATCCAGGATAGGTCTCAGCGTTCCGTCCTTCTTGTCCACCGTAAACAGATTGGAGTAGAACCCTCGACCCCGTGTCTGGCGAGGCACAGGACAAATCACACCTGATAGCAAAAGGCGTTGAACGGCCATTCTTAGGCCCTGCGCCGTCAATGTGTTCTGGGAAATCCGCGACCGAAGAAATATTGAGGGCGGCCAAACTGCCAGCTCAATTTTGTACACGGAGGAAACCACCTCCTGAATCCACCGATCCGAGACGTGCTGTGTCCAGATGTGAGCAAAAAGCAGAAGCCGTCCCCCCACCCAGGTGGGTAAGGGCGCACCCTCATGCCTGAGAGGGCTTGGCAGGGGGTATGGATTTAGCTCCCCAGGAGGGATTGGATCGGCCACGAGACCTACCTCGTCCCCAGGAATATCTGCGGCCACCAGAAAATGAAGAGCCTCTTCCTCCTCGAAAGGAGCGATAGGCAGATGAATCCCGAAAGGGCCACGCTGGCTTCCGTCGCTGAGGCCTTGGTCTTCCATCCTTGGCCAGAAGGTCCAGCCGCTCCCTGAATAACCTGAGCCCCAGGAAGGGGATACTAGTGAGCGACAAAGCGCAACAAGCAGGGCCGAAGCCCTGGCGCCAAGCCGGACACTATCGTCCATGGCCGAGACTACAAAAGCAATAAAATCCACACAGGCTTTGAGGTCTTTATACTCCTCAGCTGATCCATGCGCCTGTCAGCAGGTCGCGCAAGGAAATAGTATCAGGTGACGGCATAACCGTAGTGTTGGATGACCCCGACACAGGGGCATCCACATCAGGGGGACGGGACCAGAGGCAGATCAGCTCCTCAGGGAAGGGATACCGCCTGTCCAGGCCCTTAGGCACCGATGGCAATTTGTTAGGTCTTTCCATTCCTTAAACACCATATTGGAAAAGTGGGCCTGTTCCGGGAAGACAATCCTCTGTCACCCTGCTTCCTCTTAGCCACTTTAGGAGGGACAATATGCAAAGTCTCAAACACAGAAGACAGCAACTTTTCCGTGTCGTCAGAGAGCCACATATCCTCGTCAGAGGAGGAACCAGGCTTGCTGTCATAGCCGACCGACCGATCCCCTGAAGAAGTGGAGTCCTTCAACTCTCCTTCCTCTATGGAGTCCCGACCTCCAAAAGGATCATCATCATCGTCAGCAAAATCTGAGTAACCTGGCTCGATGTGCCTCTTCTTACTCGTGGCCTTCCCAATAGCCGTGCGAGATAACTGTCTCTCCAGGCTGGCCACCCGGTAAGCCAAATCAGCTTGGGACCCTTTGCTAGTTTCCCCCTCGCAGAGGGCCGAATGCAGCAGCGGGGGTGTTGGCGAGGCCGCAGGTTAAAGAGAGCTAGGGGCACGGACGCCCGCCCTAACATGTTTCAAAAGTACACTCCCAGCGCAAGTGACACAAACCATGCTGAGTCCGCCCAGAGGGCTGGTACCGCACATGGGGCAGAGCTTAACCCGCTCATATGGGGCCCCTAGCTCACTATCCCCAGAAGCCTCCATTATGGTGATGATGGTGATAAAAAAAATACAGGTTACAAGGCACTAACGGCCCAAACCTAAGTGACCCCCAATTTTGTCCCTCTTTAAGGGGAGAGGGTGCGGAGAGATGGGGGGGTGTAGGAGACCGGGAGGAACCACAACCCTCAGCTGGCAATGGGAGGGGGGCCCACCTAGAAGACACAAGCGGAAGGATACATGAGCATCCCACAGCACATGCACATGCACATAAAAAATTACACCTGACCGACGAGGTAGCGGGGAGTCCGGAAGGCAGGCACCAGAAAAAAATGCAGGCAGTGAGTGGTAAAACTGATGCCCGTCAGCCCGCAATTGACAAAAAGAGCAGCACAGAAAATGACGCCCGAGCGCAGCAAAGACGAAACTCGAGGGGCGGGCCACGCAGCAATGACGCAAAACGCGTCTCCGCGAATAGGGGCGCCACGCAGTGCCTAAAATGGCACCGAGAGCGCAGGAAGGGGGGGGGGCACGGACGAGCCCCCGCGGACGCGGAGCCCCGTACCACATGCCGAGGCCTCGCCTCAAATGCTGCTCCCGGCCCCCCCCCCCTCACAGCCTCAAGATGGAGGAGAAGAGGAAGAGGTAAGGGAATGAGGGAAGGTGAGTATGCACACAGCTGCCAGCAACAACAAAGTCTGAGGTAAAAATGAAGTAAAAGTGAAGTAAAAAGCACAACATTTGAAAATAAAGCATGTGGGCACAGATAAGGACATAAACCCGGGGCGATTAGGTGATTCCCCCCCCCCCTATAGGCTCACCATCGCCTATGGCCGGCTACCCTTTATGGAGGGTCTGCGGCCCAGAGCCTAGCTCTGTGAACACCCGACCCCGGCGTTCTCCCTACCTTCACCTGTTCCCGCCAGCCGAGGCTGGGAGGCAAAACTGGGTCACAGGAACAGAGGCAATAGGGCGGCAGCGGCAGACAGGCTTAAAAATGCCCCGCTCAGCTGCCATGACCAGAGAGAGTTCCAGACGATCTTCGCAGCAGCTACTGCAAGACGAATCTGGGGTTTCTATGGAGACTGATCCCTTTTATAGGAGGCCGGGAGGAGTTACAGCTTTGTATCTTGCAGTAACTGGCGCCACCTGGTGGCGGATTACCCACACGTATATGGATAACTGGGACAGCCCGGACCCAACACAGGGAAAAATGGAAAAAAGAATAGAAGGAGAGAAACAAAGAATAGGAGCGACAGAAAAAAAAAAATAGGAAATAGAAAAAAGCGAGAAAAAATAGCAGAATGAACAGATGAAAGAAAGAAAGAAACATAAATCAGATGGAGGAAAGAATGAATGAAAAATAATAGAAGGACTGACAGAAAGAATGTCTCTCCCAATGGCCAATCTCTGTGTCCTGCATAGGGGCTGCCCAGGGTACAGGAAATGAGGTGGGGCCCTCTGAGGGTGCAGGGGCCCCCGAATCTGCCCAGGTATGCCACTGCTTGAAATACCAATGGGTGCTAACCTAAAGAGGACCCACATACAAGTGTATCAGTATGAACACAACAGGATACAGAGCCGCCAGGTCGCCTCAGTTTGGTCCCAAAGAGAAGGCCGCACAATCCATAATATAGTAATATAAAAATAATCTATGCCTTTAAACCGGACCTTCACCATGATTTAATGAAAAGCCCAAACCCTTATAAAACGATTCCCCAGCATCTACAATTAATATATTTTAAGTTTTTAGTCACTAACTTATTATTCTTTCCCCCACTGGGCTGCAACTCTGTTCAGGACTTTAGGATACGGGCGCCGCCATCTTGACTCAGAAGCATCACACTTACTGAGGAGAGGAGAGTGGGATAAAGTACAGGAGGGCGGAGTTATAGCTGTGCTTTGCTCAGACAGAACAGAGCTGGGGTCAGGAAAAGGTCAGCAATCCCAGAATGCGGAGCAGCACAGTCAGAAGGCACTTCCTGTTTGCAGGCTGCCTGATGTTCCATGAGCCGCCATCTTGGATGTTTAAAGGCTCGTAACATGCAGTAGATTCAGGTAGGATGATTTTTAATGTGAGCAATCTGTATGTACAGGGTGTGGGAAACATATAAGATAGGCTCTTATTCAGGGCGAAGGACCTCTTTAATGTCAAATCAAGTAATAACATACACACACAATTAAAAATTGACATTGTATACCTTGCCCTGAATTGTTATTTATGTATGATGACGCCTTTTTAGGTTCAGTTTACATTTGCCTTTTTTTTTGCACAGATTTTTGCTCGCACTTTGCACTTTATACAATGTTTCAACACCAATAGTAATAATGTGTGTTACACGTTTTTGTAGTTATGTGATATTCATTGGAAAACTTGTTAGCACTTTATATTACACACATAGTATAGATGATGGATTCAGTGGTGGATAGATTTATGACACACATAATTATAAGGGCATGGTGTAATAATTATTTGAGAGAGTCATATTGCTCCACATCTCTTGGCAGTGTCTTATATGTTTTTTAATGAGTCCATTGTTATTTGTACTTATTGTGTGTGTACGTTATTACTTGATCTGACATTAAAGGCATAGATTACTTTATATTATTAAATTATGGATTGTGGGTGGCGGCTCTGTATCCCATTATCTGCCCGGCTCTGCCTAGTGCTGACACCTGCCCTGGCGCCCAGCACCCCCCTCTATTGGCACAAACCAGTTGCAGCAGCTTCCGGTCTTTAGTCAGATAGAGGCCCTGCACGGAATAGGTGCCCGTTTCCTCCCTGCGGAGGTGCCCTTTATGATTATTATTTGCCCCCGGTCTGGGGTAAGTACTTACCCGTTGGTGACCAGCACGCTGGTTGCTCATAGATGCCCATTTCCTCCCTGCGGAGGTGCCCTTTATGATTATTATTTGCCCCCGGTCTGGGGTAAGTACTTACCCGTTGGTGACCAGCACGCTGGTGGGTTGCTGGTCCCGGTTGAGGGCCTCCAGCAGCCAGCGGTACAGGTTCTGGGAGGATTTCTTGTTGGTGAGGTCGTGAATGAGGATAATACCTGGAAACAACGGGCACAAGAGTTACTAACGAGCTGAGGGGGCGGAGCTGGGCTAAGTGGTGGCACAGCAATGGGCGGAGCTGGGATAGGTGGTTGCACAGCAATGGGTGGAGCTGGGATATGTGGTGGCACAGCAATGGGTGGAGCTGGGATAGGTGGTGGCACAGCAATGGGTGGAGCTGGGATAGGTGGTGGCACAGCAAAGGGTGGAGCTGGGATAGGTGGTAGCACAGCAATGGGTGGAGCTGGGATAGGTGGTAGCACAGCAATGGGTGGAGCTGGGATAGGTGGTAGCACAGCAATGGGTGGAGCTGGGATAGGTGGTGGCACAGCAAAGGGTGGAGCTGGGATAGGTGGTAGCACAGCAATGGGTGGAGCTGGGATAGGTGGTAGCACAGCAATGGGTGGAGCTGGGATAGGTGGTGGCACAGCAATGGGCGGAGCTGGGATAGGTGGTAGCACAGCAATGGGTGGAGCTGGGATAGGTGGTTGCACAGCAATGGGTGGAGCTGGGATATGTGGTGGCACAGCAATGGGTGGAGCTGGGATAGGTGGTGGCACAGCAATGGGTGGAGCTGGGATAGGTGGTGGCACAGCAAAGGGTGGAGCTGGGATAGGTGGTAGCACAGCAATGGGTGGAGCTGGGATAGGTGGTAGCACAGCAATGGGTGGAGCTGGGATAGGTGGTGGCACAGCAATGGGCGGAGCTGGGATAGGTGGTGGCACAGCAATGGGCGGAGCTGGGATAGGTGGTGGCACAGCAATGGGTGGAGCTGAGATAGGTGGTGGCACAGCAATGGGCGGAGCTGGGCTAAGTGACATCACAGCAATGGGCGGAGCTGGGATAGGTGGTGGCACAGCAATGGGTGGAGCTGGGCTAAGTGACGTCACAGCAATGGGCGGAGCTGGGATTGGTGGTGGCACAGCAGTGGGTGGAGCTGGGATAGGTGGTGGCACAGCAATGGGTGGAGCTGGGCTAAGTGACATCACAGCAATGGGCAGAGCTGGGATAGGTGGTGGCACAGCAATGGGCGTAGTTGGGCTAGGTGATGTCACAGCAATGGGCGGAGCGGAGCTAGGTGATGTCACAGCAATGGGCGGAGCTGGGCTAAGTGATGTCACATCAATAGGTAGCGCTGGGCTAGGTGATCTCACAGCAATGGGCGGAGCTGGGCTAAGTGATGTCACATCAATAGGCAGCGCTGGGCTAGGTGATGTCATAGCAATGGGCGTAGCTGGGCTAAGTGATGTCACAGCAATGGGTGGAGCTGAGCTAGGTGATGTCACAGCAATGGGTGGAGCTGAGCTAGGTGATGTCACAGCAATGGGCGGAACTGGGCTAAGTGATGTCACAGCAATGGGTGGAGCTGAGCTAGGTGATGTCACAGCAAAGGGTGGAGCTGGATAGGTGATGTCACAGCAATGGGTGGAGCTGGATAGGTGATGTCACAGCAATGGGTGGAGCTGGGATAGGTGATGTCACAGCAATGGGTGGAGCTGGGATAGGTGATGTCACAGCAATGGGCGAAGCTGGGCTAGGTGATCTCACAGCAATGGGCGTAGCTGGGCTAGGTGATGTCACAGCAATGGGTGGAGCTGAGCTAGGTGATGTCATAGCAATGGGCGTAGCTGGGCTAAGTGATGTCACAGCAATGGGCGTAGCTGGGCTAAGTGATGTCACAGCAATGGGTGGAGCTAAGCTAGGTGATGTCACAGCAATGGGCGGAGCTGGGCTAGGTGATGTCACAGCAATGGGTGGAGCTGAGCTAGGTGATGTCATAGCAATGGGTGTAGCTGGGCTAAGTGATGTCACAGCAATGGGCGTAGCTGGGCTAAGTGATGTCACAGCAATGGGTGGAGCTAAGCTAGGTGATGTCACAGCAATGGGCGGAGCTGGGCTAGGTGGTGGCACAGCAAAGGGCACTTTAAAGTGGGCCTCCGCTCTCAAATCATTTTCTACCCTTCCCCCTCAGCACTAAGCAAAATAGACCCAACCTCTCTGGGTCACATGACCCTAGCTCCGCCCTCACCGTTGATGCCGTTGTAGAAGACGGCTCTTGTGCTCTTCACGCTGCTGGCGCTGCCCACGGACCCCCCGACGTCCCAGAGCTCGATGTAGAAGGTCTTCTCCTCCGGCGTCCCCTCCCGGTACTCGTGCAGCTGAGCGACCAATAGGAAGAGAGCACCGTCAGCAGGGGAGTAACTGTAAGAGAATAAAGTGGACCCAAACCTGGGATATGGGGCATATATGCCCTGCTATGTTAAACCCACCCAAGGTCACTCACTTTAATACCAATCCCACAGCACATGTGCGGGCTCATCCAATAGGTGCAGTATGCCATGCATATTCATTTTTAAAGGCTACCTTCACCCTGAATAAGAGCCTATCTTGTATGTTCCCCCCTGTACATACAAATTGCTCACATTAATCCGGACCCTCACCCTGAATAAGAGCCTATCTTGTATGTTCCCCCCTGTACATACAAATTGCTCACATTAATCCGGACCCTCACCCTGAATAAGAGCCTATTTTATACGTTTCCCACACCCTGTACATACAGATTGCTCACATTAATCCGGACCCTCACCCTGAATAAGAGCCTATCTTATATGTTTCCCACACCCTGTACATACAGATTGCTCACATTAATCCGGACCTTCACCCTGAATAAGAGCCTATTTTATACGTTTCCCACACCCTGTACATACAGATTGCTCACATTAATCCGGACCCTCACCCTGAATAAGAGCCTATTTTATACGTTTCCCACACCCTGTACATACAGATTGCTCACATTAATCCGAACCCTCACCCTGAATAAGAGCCTATCTTATATGTTTCCCCCCTGTACATACAGATTGCTCACATTAATCCGGACCCTCACCCTGAATAAGAGCCTATCTTATATGTTTCTACACCCTGTACATACAGATTGCTCACATTAATCCGGACCTTCACCCTGAATAAGAGTCTATCTTATATGTTTCCCCCCTGTACATACAGATTGCTCACATTAATCCGGACCCTCACCCTGAATAAGAGCCTATTTTATACGTTTCCCCCCTGTACATACAGATTGCTCACATTAATCCGGACCCTCACCCTGAATAAGAGCCTATCTTATATGTTTCCCCCCTGTACATACAGATTGCTCACATTAATCCGGACCCTCACCCTGAATAAGAGCCTATCTTATATGTTTCCCCCCTGTACATACAGATTGCTCACATTAATCCGGACCCTCACCCTGAATAAGAGTCTATCTTATATGTTTCCCCCCTGTACATACAGATTGCTCACATTAATCCGGACCCTCACCCTGAATAAGAGCCTATCTTATATGTTTCCCACACCCTGTACATACAGATTGCTCACATTAATCCGGACCCTCACCCTGAATAAGAGCCTATTTTATACGTTTCCCACACCCTGTACATACAGATTGCTCACATTAATCCGGACCCTCACCCTGAATAAGAGCCTATCTTATATGTTTCCACACCCTGTACATACAGATTGCCCACATTAATCCGGACCCTCACCCTGAATAAGAGTCTATCTTATATGTTTCCCCCCTGTACATACAGATTGCTCACATTAATCCGGACCCTCACCCTGAATAAGAGTCTATCTTATATGTTTCCCCCACCCTGTACATACAGATTGCCCACATTAATCCGGACCCTCACCCTGAATAAGAGTCTATCTTATATGTTTCCCCCCTGTACATACAGATTGCTCACATTAATCCGGACCCTCACCCTGAATAAGAGCCTATCTTATATGTTTCCCCCACCCTGTACATACAGATTGCTCACATTAATCTGGACCCTCACCCAGAATAAGAGCCTATCTTATATGTTTCCACACCCTGTACATACAGATTGCCCACATTAATCCGGACCTTCACCCTGAATAAGAGCCTATCTTATATGTTTCCACACCCTGTATATACAGATTGCCCACATTAATCCGGACCCTCACCCTGAATAAGAGCCTATCTTATATGTTTCCCCCCTGTACATACAGATTGCTCACATTAATCCGGACCCTCACCCTGAATAAGAGCCTATCTTATATGTTTCTACACCCTGTACATACAGATTGCTCACATTAATCCGGACCTTCACCCTGAATAAGAGTCTATCTTATATGTTTCCCCCCTGTACATACAGATTGCTCACATTAATCCGGACCCTCACCCTGAATAAGAGCCTATTTTATACGTTTCCCACACCCTGTACATACAGATTGCTCACATTAATCCGGACCCTTACCCTGAATAAGAGCCTATCTTATATGTTTCCCCCCTGTACATACAGATTGCTCACATTAATCCGGACCCTCACCCTGAATAAGAGCCTATCTTATATGTTTCCCACATCCTGTACATACAGATTGCCCACATTAAAAATCATCCTACCTGCATCTACTGCATGTTATGAGCCTTTAAGCATCCAAGATGGCTGGAGCATCAGGCAGCCTGCAAACAGGAAGTGTCTTCTGACTGTGTCGCTCTGCATTCTGGGACTGCTGACCTTTTCCTGACCCCAGCTCTGCTCTGTCTGTGCAAAACACAGCTATAACCCCGCCCCCCTGTACTTTATCACGCTCTCCTCTCCTCAGTATGTGATGCTTCTGAGTCAAGATGGCGGCGCCCGTATCCTAGAGTCCTGAACAGAGTTGCAGCCCAGTGGGGGAAAGAGTAATAAGTGACTAAAAACTTAAAATATATTAATTTTCCTGGTGACCTGCTCGGGTCGCTTAATTCTTGACAATTGTGTTATTCCGCCACAAAGTGGCGCAGTGACTGCAAGACGAAGCTTGTGGCTCCTCCCGGCCCCATATAAAGGCATCTGCTTCCCTAATAATCCCCAGAGTTCTCTTGCAGTCTGACTGTGAAGATGGATGCGATCTCTCTCTCTCCATGGATTTGCCGATAAGTGGGGCATCCCAAGCCCGACGGCCGCTGCAGCCCTATTCCCACCTTTTTCCGTAGACCCTTCTGGCTCACAGCCTTTGGCTACGGATCAAGTGATGGTAGGTGAACGCTGAGGGTAAGGCGCTCTGGGCTGCAGACCCTGTCACAAAGGGTAGCCGGCCATAGGCTATGGTGAGCCTATATGGGGGGGGAAACCACCAGGGGATGCCTTATGTTTGTCTCCCACAAGCTTTATTTGTGTACTGTGTTTGGTGCGGACCCGGCGGGGCCGTCTGTCGCACTCCGGGGGCGGGAGAGGCCGAGTGCCGGTTGCGCGCGCCTGCGCGTCTCCCTCTGTGGCAGGGAAGGGCCTTGCCTCCCCTGCTGGCTTCCACTTGCGGTCCGTGCGCCATTTTGGGAGTTGCCGCCCGGAGTTCGCTCCTCTTCACCTCCTGCCTGCTGCGTGTGGGGGGCGGGGCCGCGCAATGATCGTCGGACGGCCCGCCCCTCGAGGAGCTCGCCGTCGGCGCCGTTTTGTCGAGCGCATGGTTGCTGTCTTCCGCTCCCTGGATCCTTGTGCTGCGGGCTTCCTCCGGTTTTGGTGCTGCTCCTGGCCATGCTCCCCGTGTGCGGTTTGTGAGTCATTTTATTCTTTGTGTTTTTTTATTGTTATTTTGCCTTGCGCATGCGCTGTGGGATGCTTAGTTTTTTCTTCTGTTATGTTTTCCAGACGGGCCCCAGCTTTTCCATAGAGTGGTTCCTCCCGGTCTTTTCTTCCCCCACCCCCCTCCCTTCCTGCCCAGTTGTTTTAGGGGTACAGAGGGACCAAATTGGGATTTAGCCGGTTCTGGGCCGCTAATGTCTTGTGACCTGGTTCTTCCGCTATAATCACCATAGTGGAGGCTTCTGGGGATAGCGAGCTTGGGGCCCCCTTGGGAATTGATAAGCTCTGTCTCTTGTGTGGTACATGCCCGCTGAGCAGTCGCAGCGCTGTTTGTGTACCCTGCGGGCGCAGCGTACCGGCGGCCTTGCCGACACCCCCGCGTCTGCATTTAGCCCCCAGTGAGAGAGGGGCCAGCAGGGGGTCTCAAATGGACTTGGCACTCAAAGTGGCCAGTATAGAGCGTCAGTTATCGTGTTCGGCCGCTGGTAAGGCCACGCATAAGCAGCGGCATTTGGAGCCGTTTTATTCACTTTTTGACGATGATGATGATTATGAGGCCTTTGGTGGCCGAGACTACATGGAGGATGGTGAGTTATTTCATGATTCTGACTCCTCTGGGGAACGACCGGGGGGCCTTGACAGTGACCCCGGGTCTTCCTTGGATGAGGACGGTTGGCTTTCCGGTGACACTGAGAAGCTTTTTTCTGCGGTTTTTGAAGCCTTGCACATTGTATCCCCAAAGGCGGCCAAAAAGTAGCAGGTGGCCCTGCTTCGGCCCGAGAGACAGCGGCTTGTCTTTCCTGAAGGAATGGGAGGAGCCTAATAGACTGCTGTCTGTGCCTAAGGGGCTGGACAGGCGGTATCCCTTTTCAGAGGAGTTGATTTGTCTCTGGTCCCGTCCCCCTGAGGTGGATGCTCCTGTTTTGGGGCTCTCCAATACCACGGTTTTGCCGTCCCCTGATACTTCTTCCTTGCGCGATCATGCTGACAGGCGCATGGATCAACTGGCATGTCACGCTTTCACTTTTGTGGGCACCGGTCTTCGCCCTGTCTGTGCCGCGGCCATTGTCTCCATAGCCATCAAGAAGAAGGTGAGACGCCTTGTAGATATCGCCAGAGCTCACAAGCGAGCGGAGGAGTATAAGGATCTCTTAGCTTGCGCGGACTTCATTGCCTTTGTGATTTCGGCCGGCTTGGCGGCAGGGCTTCGGCCCTGCTGGTCGCTCTTCCTCGTTCTATCTGGCTGCGACAGTGGGCAGCGGACACCGCCGCCAAGAAAGCTCTCACTGGTATTCCCTTTCTGGGACTCCGGTTGTTCGGGGAGCGTCTGGATCTCCTGGCGAAGGATGGGAGGATCCCTCAACGTCGGAAGGATGGGAGGCTCCCTCAACGTCGGAAGCCTGTGCGGCCCTTTCGGGGCTCTTCTTCCTTTCGTCCCTTTCGAGGGGGATGAGGTTTTTCCTTCTCAGGTGGCCGCAGGGACTTCTGGGGCGAGGTAGATCCCGCGGTCGTCTCAGTCCCTCCTGGGGGTCCAAGTCCAAGCCCACTCCCAAGGCCCCTCAGGCATGAGGAGGCGCCCTCACCCATTCGGGTGGGGGGCAGCTTCTGCTATTTGCTCACGTCTGGAGACAGCACGTCTCGGATCGGTGGATTTAGGAGGTGGTGGCCTCCGGGTACAAAATAGAGCTGGCAGCCGCCCCCAAGATTTCTTCGGTCGCGGATCTCCCAGAACCTCTTGTTGGCTCGGGGGCCTAAGATTGGCTGTCCAACAACTTCTGTCGTCTGGAGTGATTTGTCCTGTGCCTCACCAGGAACGGGGTCGAGGGTTCTATTCCAATCTTTTCACGGTGCCCAAGAAGGACGGTATTCTAAGACCCATTCTGGACGTGAAGGGTCTCAACAGATTTGTCCGATTCAAACACTTCCACATGGAGACCTTACGGTCAGCGGTGAGTTAGCTTTGGCCAGGCGACTTCATGACCACGGTGGACATCAGGGATGCTTACCTGCACGTCCCTATTTTTCAGGGATATCAGAAGTTTCTGAGGTTCGCGTTGGAGGATCAACACTACCGATTTGTGGCACTGCCGTTTGGAATTTCCTCAGCCCCCCGGGTGTTCATCAAGGTGCTGGCGGGTGTCATGGCCCTGCTGAGGAGCCAGGGCATTCGTATTCTTCCTTATCTGGACGACTTGCTGATTGCTGCTCAATCTTTTCAGCAGCACGAGAGCGACACTCGGACGGTGTTGTCCACTCTCGAGGAATTCGGCTGGGTGATCAATTATCCCAAGTCCTCGATCACTCCGTCATTGGTGAGGTCCTTCCTGGGAATGACGTTGGACACCTCTCAAGTCAAGGTGTTCCTCCCCCAGCAGAAGGTGGAGGGTCTTCAGGCGCAGGCGCGCCGTCTGGGGATGAAGCTGGTGGGTCTCATGGTGTCTTGCTTCGAGGCTGTACCCTTTGCCCAGTTCCACATGAGACCTCTTCAGTTGAATCTCTTGACCGTTTGGGATCGGACACAGGAGTCCCTGGAGCAGGGGTACTCTGTGTTCCCTCTGGCCAGGCGGTCCTTATCGTGGTGGTTGGACTCAAGAAATCTTCTAGTGGGCAGGTCCTTTCTGACTCCGCGTTGGGAGATTGTCACCACGGACGCCAGTCTGACCGGCTGGAGAGGTTTTTGGTGATCACTGAAGTTCCAGGGCCAGTGGGGCCCTCAGGAGGTTCACGTGCCTATCAATCTCCTGGAGCGGAGAGCGATCCGGTTGGTCCTTTTCCATTTGACTCCCCATCTACATCAATCATCAGGGAGGGACTCGGAGCAAACAAGCCCTCAGGGAGGTGACCCAGATCCTGTCTTGGGTGGAGGAGAATGTTCCCTGCATCTCGGCGGTTTACATCCCTGGGGTGGAGAACCAGGAGGCAGACTCCCTGAGCAGGGGGACTTCTCGTCTGGGGGAATGGTCTCTCAGCAACAAGGTCTTTCAAGCTCTGTGTCACCGCTGGGGTCAGCCGGACGTGGACCTCTTTGCGTCCCGACACAATCACAAGCTTCCAAAGTTCGTCTCTCTGTCAAGAGATCCTCTGGCCTTTGCCACGGATGCGTTAGCAATTCCTTGGACAGAGTTCCAACTTCTCTATGCCTTTCCTCTTTTCCCTCTCCTGGGTCACGTGCTGTGCAAGATAGCCCAGGAAGGGGTACCGACCATCCTGGTGGCCCCTCGTTGGCCGAGGCGGTGTTGGTTAGCGGACATAGTCCAGATGTCAGTGGATCGCTACGTCATGCCCGCCGATCCAGGGCTTCTCACTCAGGGTCTGTTACGCTACCCCAATTTACAAATGCTGGCTTTGACGGCTTGGCTGCTGAAACCTCCATCTTGACGGAGAAAGGGCTGTCTGCCCCGGTCATGCGTACCATAATTCAGGCTCGAAAGAAATCCTCCTCCATGATTTATTACAGGGTCTGGAACGCTTACATTGCCTGGTGTGAGTCTAGGGGTTTCCCCTGTCGCACTTGTTTCTAGGATTTTGGAGTTCCTTCAACATGGTTTGGATTCGGGCCTCCAGCTGAGTACCCTCAAGGGGCAGGTTTTGGCCTTGGCTATTTTCTTCCAAAGATCCTTCGCCAATCATAGACTCATCAAGACCTTTTTCCAAGGAGTCACTCATGTACGTCCACCACGTAAGCCTATGCTACTGGTGTGGGATTTGAATTTGGTGCTTTCAGCTCTCCAGGTTCCTCCCTTTGAGCCCTTGTGCAATGCTGCTTTATCCATTTTGACTCTGAAGGTGGTCTTTTTGGTAGCTATCACTTCGGTGCGTCGCGTCTCGGAGCTGGCGGCGCTTTGTATGAAGCCTCCTTACTTGAGCGGCATCAGGATAAGGTTGTTTTTCGTCTTAAGCCTGACTTTTTACCCAAGGTTGTTCTGCCTTTCATCTCAATGAGGACATTGTCTTGCCTTCCTTGTGTCCTGCGCCTTCTAATTCTAAGGAGAGGACCCTCCATTCTCTGGATGTGGTCAGAGCCCTTAGGTACTACCTAGTTGCTACGGAATCCTTTAGGAAGTCGGATTCTCTTTTTGTCCTTCCTGACGGGCCTGGGAAGGGCTTGCCTCCAGCCAAATCCACTCTCAGCAGGTGGATCAGACAGGCGGTGGAGCAGGCTTACTCTGCCAAGGGGAAGGATCCCCCTTTTCGGATCACAGCTCACTCTACTAGAGCTATTGGTGCCTCTTGGGCTTTTCAGCACCAGGCTTCGGTTGAACAGGTTTGTAAGGCGGCTACTTGGTCTTCAGTTCATACCTTTTCTAAGTTTTACAAGGTTGATGTTAGGGCCTCAGCTGATGCTGTTTTTGGCCGTAAGGTGCTTCAGGCGGTAGTGTCATGAACTACGTGCTGTTGCTTACTGGGGATCCCGCCCTTTCTTGGACACTGCTTTTGGATGTCCCAATTGTCAAGAATGGAGCAACCCGAGCAGGACACCAGGAAAAATACAATTCTGTGAGTACTCACCTGTAGAATTGATTTTGGTGGTGTCCTGCTCGGGTCGCTCCATCCCACCCTTGTTCTGTTATACCCTTTTTGCCTGTTATGGTGATTACTTTGAGAGAGTTTTCATTTTGGGGCTGTGTGAAGTAACATGGTCTCTGGCCTCCCGGCTTGTTTCTGTATTTACTGCTTTTAAACCACTGGGGATTATTAGGGAAGCAGATACCTTTATATGAGCCGGGAGGAGCCACAAGTTTCGTCTTGCAGTCAACTGCGCCACCTTGTGGCGGAATAACCCAATTGTCAAGAATGGAGCGACCCGAGCAGGACACCACCAAAATCAATTCTACAGGTGAGTAATCACAGAATTGTATTTTTAGATGCTGGTGAATAGTTTTTAAGGGTTTGGGCTTTTCAATAAATCATGGTGAAGGTTTAATGCAACAGAGCACTGGCATAGCAAATGGGGAGTGGCCTATGTGAATGGGCGGAGCACAGGTGCGTGTGTCAGCTGAGAGATGCTGGGGATGAGGCCGTGGGATCCCAGTATAGCAGCAAATAGGGATGCCCCAGAGGTAGGAATCGGCCGGCCCAAGAGCCTTGAGACTCCAGGGCCGGACACAGATTTCTGGGCCACTCCAGGGCCGGACACAGATTTCTGGGTCACTTTAAAGGGGACTAAAACTGGACCTAACATCTATAAAATGCCAGAGGTCTGGTTACATATACATCCTGCTATGTGAAACCCACCAAAGGTCACTCACTTTAATACCAATCCCACAGAGCATGTGCGGGCTCGTCCAATAGGAGCTGTATGCTATGCATGTTAATGTCTGGCATAGTAAAAGGGGAGTGGCCTATGTGAATGGGCGGAGCTTAGGTGAATGTGTCAGCTGAGAGATGCTGGGGATAAGGCCGTGGGATCGCAGTATAGCGGCAATCCCAGGTGATATCCCACAGCAAATAGGGATGCCCCAGAGGTAGGGAATCGGCTGGCCCTAGAGTCTTGAGACTCCAAGGCCAGACACAGATTTCTGGGCCCTTTCAAAGGAGACCTAAACTGGACCCAACATCTATAACATGCCAGAGGTCCAGTTACATATACATCCTGCTATGTGAAACCCACCCAAGGTCACTCACTTTAATACCAATCCCACAGAGCATGTGCGGGCTCGTCCAATAGGAGCTGTATGCCATGCATGTTAATGTCTGGCATAGCAAAAGGGGAGTGGCCTATGTAAATGGGCGGAGCACAGGTGTGCATGTCAAATGAGAGATGCTGGGGATAAGGCCGTGGGATCCCAGCATAGTGGCAATGCCAGGTGGTATCCCACAGCAAATAGGGATGCCCCAGAGGTAGGGAATCGGCCGGCCCTAGAGTCTTGAGACTCCAAGGCCAGACATAGATTTCTAGGCCACTTTAAAGAAGACTAAAACTGGACGTAGCATCCGGTTACATATACATCCTGTTATGTGAAACCCACAAAGCTCACTTTAATGCCAGTCCCACAGAGCATGTGCGGGCTCGTCCAATAGGGGCTGTATGCCATGCATGTTAATGTCTGGCATAGCAAAAAAGGGGAGTGGCCTATGTGAATGGGCGGAGCACAGGTGCGCATGTCAGCTGAGAGATGCTGGGGATGAGGCCGTGGGATCCCAGTATAGCGGCAATGACAGGTGGTTTCACACTGAAGGGTTTCCCAAATAGGGATGCCCCAGAGGTAGGGAATCGGCCAGCCCAGGAGTCTTGAGACTCCAGGGCCGGACACAGATTACTGGGACTAAAACTGGACCTAACATCTATAAGATGCCAGAGGTCCGGTTACATATACAGCCTGCTTTGGGACGCCCCAACATGTGAAACCCATCCAGCGGCCCAAATCGGGATGCAACATCCAGGGGGAACCAGGGCTGGCTGCTGGCCTTTCCCCTGGGTATTGTGATGCCCCCCCTCCCAGAACACCCCCTCCCAGAACACCAGCTCACCTTTTCCCAGTGTCGCATGTGCGGGCTCTTGTCCAATCAGAGCCATTTCCCGCCCCTCGTCTGTCATGCAAATTACATAGTCACAGAAATTGCCTCTGATTGGACGAGAGCCCGTGCATGCGCTGTCAGATCTGGGGAGGGGTTCACACGGTGGGGAATCCCAAAACAGGATGCCCCTGGGGCATGAAACAAACCCGAGATAGTCAATATCCCGGGTTTTGTTCCGCTTGAATGTGTTTTAAAGTGGCTTTTAATCGTCTCAGGTTTTGATCCACTTTCCTGGGGCATCCCAGTTTGAGACTGATCTTCTTTACAGTGCACCGAAACCCAGGATTTTGAGTATCCTGGGTCTTAGTCCTTGCCCCCGGGGCACCTCCATCGGGGATGCCCCGCTGTGTGAAACACCCCAGATCTCTCAAACGAACTCACCTCTTCCCGGTCCTACGGCGCATGCGCGGCCACTCGTCCAATCAGCGCGCCCGGAGCCGCTGGCGCCACGTCGTCTAAGGCAAGCATCTCTGAGCGCGCCCTGCTAGAGGGATATCGGGGATGCAGCCGCGGCTCGCACATGCACCGTTGGACCGGGAAGCAAGGTAAGTGTATGGGGCGACCTGGGGGGGTTTCACACAGCGAGGCATCCCCGGTCGGGGATAGTCAGAATCCTGCGTTTTGGTCCACTTTAAGGCAGTTCTGCAGAGGTTTACAAAGTGGGGCATCCTTGAACGGGATGCCCCAGAGGCACCTGGGAGGGGCTACTCACCCGCACGTCCACAGAGCAGCCGACGGTCCAGGACGGGTTCCCCAGCACCTGGTTCTGGCACAGCAAGTGGACGAGGGAGGATTTCCCCACTCCTGCCAATCAAAAGAGAGAGAGAGAGAGAAGGCGGGGTCACCAAGACATCACTATGGTTACCGAGGGCATCACAGCCTCTACAGATATGGTCTCTGCAAGGACTGGTTATGGACCAATTAGGAGCAGCATTGAACTTGACTCCTCCTACTCCCGCCCCTTACCTTTCCCCTGGGACATCCCAAATTGGGATGACCCGCTGTGTGAACCCCCCCGACCGTCAGTAATAGCTCACCTTTCCCCAGTCCAATGATGCATGCGCAGGCTCCCGTGCAATCAGAGCCGTTTAAAGCGGACCTTCACCCTGAATAAGAGCCTATCTTATATGTTTCCCCCCTGTACATACAGATTGCCCACATTAATCCGGACCTTCACTCTGAATAAGAGCCTATCTTGTATGCCCCCCCCGTACATACAGATTGCTCACATTAATCCGGACCTTCCCCCTGAATAAGAGCCTATCTTGCATGTTTCCCCCACCCTGTACATACAGATTGCTCACATTAATCCGGACCCTCACCCTTGAATAAGAGTCTATCTTATATGTTTCCCACACCCTGTACATACAGATTGCTCACATTAATCCGGACCTTCACTCTGAATAAGAGCCTATCTTGTATGTTTCCCACACCCTGTACATACAGATTGCCCACATTAATCCGGACCTTCACCCTGAATAAGAGCCTATCTTATATGTTTCCCACACCCTGTACATACAGATTGCTACATTAAAAACATCCTACCTGCATCTACTGCATGTTATGAGCCTTTAAACATCCAAGATGGCGACTCATGGAGCATCAGTCAGCCTGCAAACAGGAGGTGTCTTTTGACTGTGTCGCTCTGCATTCTGGGATTGCTGTCCTTTCCCTGACCCCAGCTCTGCTCTGTCTGTGCAAAGCACAGCTATAACCCCGCCCCCTGCACTTTATCCCGCTCTCCTCTCCTCAGTAGGTGATGCTTCTGAGTCAAGATGGCGGCGCCTGTATCATAGTCCTGAACAGAGTTGCAGCCCAGTGGGGGAAAGAATAATAAGTAAGTGACTAAAAACGTAAATTATATTAATGTTAGATGCTGGGGAATGGTTTTGTAAGGGTTTGGGCTTTTCAATAGATCATGCTGAAGGTCCGGTTTAATGTGCCTATGACATTCTGCAAACGACGTGGAGCATCCCTGGCATCCTTTAGCTGTGCGCGTGCTCCCATCCCAACCATTCAGATAGGCCGGGGACGGGGGCGTGCACGCTGCTGGGGGTGCGGCCTCTCTCACTCCCGAACATTACATAGGCACAGCAAACAGCTTTGATTGGGTGAGAGCCCGCGCATGTGCTGGGGAAAGGTACGTTTTTATGAGCAATCTGAGGGGGTTTCAGAGAGCGGGGTGTCCCAAATTGGTATGAGGCAAGGACCAAAACCTGGGATAGTCAAAATCCCGAGTTTTGTTCCACTCTAAAGCAGAGCAAAACCCAGGATTTTGACTATCCTTGGATTTGGGCCTTTCCGATCGGGGATGCCCCGCTGTGTGATACCCCCCAGGTCACCCAAACAAACTCACCTCTCTCCGATCCTAAGGCGCATGTGTGGCCGTTCGTCCAATCAGCATGCTCAAATCTGCTGAGGTCACATTGGCTAGTGCAAGCAGCTCTGCGCGCACTGACGGCCGCATCCCCAGCTTCCCTCTAACAGGTCGTGTGCCGGCCATTCACAAATGCCTGGCGCGGGCACGCGCCCTGCTACAGGGATAGCGGGGATTTGGCGTTGGACCGGAAACAAGGTAAGTGTATTAGGGGTTTCACACAATGGGGCATCCCGATTTTGGATGCCCCGGGGGGGAGAGAATCGTTTTTTTATATGGGTGGTCAGTCCCTTTAAAGTGGACCAAAACCCACGGCGATTGGCCCAGGAATCGATAAGATTCCTGGGCCAATCGCCGTGGGTTTTGGTCCACTTTAAAGGGACCGATCAACCATATGAAAAACAAAAGGGTGCTCGCCTCTTGTCCCCAGCAGCTGATCGGTCCTACTCTGGAGATCAGCGACTCATCCTGATGGCTGGATCCAATCCCGCCGTGGGTTTTGGTCCACTTTAAAGTGATAATCGATGTGTTGGAGGAAGGTTAAGTGTGTCCTGACAAGCTTCCCCCCCCCCCCCCCCATTCTAGTGACCCACCTCTCTGGTACAAACTCTTAAAGACTCAAACCGTTATATATAGGTAAACCTCAACCTATAGACCTTGGGAGTTTGACCTCGCCAATAAATATCTTACTACATAAATACGTTAAAATTCTTCACATATTTATAAATTCATCAATAAAATTTAAGGATGAGGAACATCCATATTGTAACAATTGTGGAAAAACTCCCACCTAGCTGAGATCCCTTCACTCCATCTTACACATAGATTCAATACAATAAATGTGATCACACAGTTTTCCACTAACTCCTAAAAAACAAACAAACAAACAAAAAAAAGAGGGATCATTTCCATAGTCAGCATATAATGGCTAGCATATCACTTTAAAGTGGACCAATCACCAGGCTTTTGGAGATACTGGTGATTGGTTCTTGCCCCAGGGGGGCATCCCGAATTGGGGTGCCCCTGCTGTGTGAAACCCCCCCAGATTGCCCACAGCGCATGCACCAGCTATCGTCCAATCAGCACGCATGAAACCGTTGTTTTGATGGTCTGTTACCGATAGCAACCTATGACGGTCTGTTACCGATAGCGACCTATGACGGTCTGTTACCAATGGCAACCTATGACGCTCTGTTACCAATGGCAACCTATGACGCTCTGTTACCAATGGCAACCTACGACGCTCTGTTACCAATGGCAACCTACGACGCTCTGTTACCAATAGCAACCTACGACGCTCTGTTACCGATAGCAACCTACGACGCTCTGTTACCGATAGCAACCTACGACGGTCTGTTACCAATAGCAACCTATGACGGTCTGTTACCAATAGCAACCTATGACGGTCTGTTACCAATAGCGACCTATGACGGTCTGTTACCAATAGCAACCTATGACGCTCTGTTACCAATAGCAACCTATGACGCTCTGTTACCAATGGCAACCTTTGACGCTCTGTTACCAATGGCAACCTATGACGGTCTGTTACCAATAGCAACCTATGACGGTCTGTTACCAATAGCAACCTATGACGGTCTGTTACCAATAGCGACCTATGACGCTCTGTTACCAATGGCGACCTATGACGCTCTGTTACCAATGGCAACCTATGACGCTCTGTTACCAATGGCAACCTACGACGCTCTGTTACCGATAGAAACCTACGACGCTCTGTTACCGATAGCAACCTACGACGGTCTGTTACCGATAGCAACCTATGACGGTCTGTTACCAATAGCAACCTATGACGGTCTGTTACCAATAGCGACCTATGACGGTCTGTTACCAATAGCGACCTATGACGGTCTGTTACCAATAGCGACCTATGACGGTCTGTTACCAAAAGCCACCTATGACGGTCTGTTATACCAATAGCGACCTATGACGCTCTGTTACCAATGGCAACCTATGACGCTCTGTTACCAATGGCAACCTATGACGCTCTGTTACCAATAGCGACCTATGATGCTCTGTTACCAATAGCAACCTATGAAGCTCTGTTACCAATAGCAACCTATGACGCTCTGTTACCAATAGCAACCTATGACGCTCTGTTACCAAAAGCCACCTATGGCGCTCTGTTATACAAATAGCAACCTACGACGGTCCGTTACCAATAGCAACCTACGACGGTCTGCGTGTGTCTATGTGTGTCTGTGTCGCCCCTCACTGGTTGCAATGAGGGATGCCTTATTTAATTCTTAGGTGGTGTTTCCCTTTATCGTCGTGGCTTCTTATATCCCTCTTTACGGCTTTAAAAAGTTGGGAGGTATGTCTATATGGCATTTGGGGGGGGGGGGGAGTGTTTCTTCTTTATGGGGCATCCCAAATTGGGATGAAACCCCCAGATCACATGATCGACACACCACTCCGATGTCGCCCCTAGCTGCGTGCGCACCCGGCCTTTCGGAATATACGGCCGAGAGGTAGAGGTGACGGTGGGGATACACACACCCAATTTGGGATGCCCCACTCGCAAGGCAGCGAAAAAAACAACAAAATAAATAAATGTTTTCTTCTTTTAAGATGTTGTTCCTTTTAAAGGACCTGTTACCAATAGCAACCTATGACGGTCTGTTACCAATAGCAACCTATGAGAAAGACGGCAAATAAAACCCCAAATAAGTCTTTTTCTTTTTTAGGTGTTGTTCCTCTTTAAAGAACCTATGACGGTCTGTTACCAATAGCAACCTATGACGGTCTGTTACCAATAGCAACCTATGACGGTCAGTTACCAATAGCAACCTATGACGGTCAGTTACCAATAGCAACCTATGACGCTCTGTTACCAATAGCAACCTATGACGCTCTGTTACCAATAGCAACCTATGACGCTCTGTAACCAATAGCAACCTATGACGCTCTGTTACCAATAGCAGCCTATGACGCTCTGTTACCAATAGCAACCTATGACGTTAAAAGCTCGGGCCTGATTCTAATCATGGCCGCCATATTAATAACACCCACCTCCTCCCCCCACCTCAGGGTGCCCGGGACCCCTCACCTGAGTCACCCAGCACCAGCACCTTCACCCTGTCCAGGGCCGCCATGTCACACACACACACACACACGGTAGCCCCTCCCCTTCTCCCGGATCTACTGCGGTTGCCACAGCAACCGGGGACACGCCGGCATTGCCATTGGCCCGTTCTCGCTGAGGCGTCATTCAGCATTTCTGACGCGTTTCTGCCGAAGGCCACCGCCGCTGCCCGCTTCTAATATGGCGCCGCATTGGTGTTGACGTCACATGTCAGCGCCGCAGAAGCGACGCCTTTTTGCCGTAGGCCGCAGCCCGCTTCTAATATGGCGCCGCATTGGTGGTGACGTCACACGTCAGCGCCGGTGGAGGCTAGGCGGTCAGACAGCGGCTGGTGGAGGAGCTGTGTGTAGAGGGGTGAGCGTGTTTCCTTATTATTATTATTATTTATTAATAAGCTCCATCGGACGGGGGGCAGGAAACTACTGCACCTCCCCCCTCACACCATCAGTGACCCTGCATTAGAGAGATACTCACCTTTTCCTAGCAGAGCTCCATCGGACGGGGGACAGAAAACTACTGCACCTCCCCCTCACATCATCAGTGACCCTGCATTAGAGAAATACTCACCTTTTCCTAGCAGAGCTTCATCTGATGGGGGACAGGAAACTACTGCACCTCCCCCTCACATCATCAGTGACCCTGCATTAGAGAGATACTCACCTTTTCCTAGCAGAGCTTCATCTGATGGGGGACAGGAAACAACTGCACCTCCCCCTCACACCATCAGTGACCCTGCATTAGAGAGATACTCACTCACCTTTTCCTAGCAGAGCTCCATCTGATGGGGGACAGGAAACTACTGCACCTCCCCCCTCACACCATCAGTGACCCTGCATTAGAGAAATACTCACCTTTTCCTAGCAGAGCTCCATCTGATGGGGGACAGGAAACAACTGCACCTCCCCCTCACACCATCAGTGAGCCCTGCATTAGAGAGATACTCACCTTTTCCTAGCAGAGCTCCATCCGATGGGGGACAGGAAACTACTGCACCTCCCCCTCACACCATCAGTGACCCTGCATTAGAGAGATACTCACCTTTTCCTAGCAGAGCTCCATCTGATGGGGGACAGGAAACTACTGCACCTCCCCCTCACACCATCAGTGACCCTGCATTAGAGAGATACTCACCTTTTCCTAGCAGAGCTCCATTTGATGGGGGACAGGAAACTACTGCACCTCCCCCTCACACTGTCAGTAATCCCTGCATTAGAGAGATACTCACCTTTTCTCTAGCAGAGCTCCATCTGATGGGGGACAGGAAATGCATATGCAGCAGCCACACCTATAAGATTCCCGGGCCAATCAATTTCCTCCCCGCCCCCGGGGCATCCTAAATCGCGATGCCCCACTGTGTGAACCCCACCCCCAGGTCGCCCATACACCTCCCTTTTAACCGGTCTAGTGGCGCATGCGCGAGCTGCGGCTGCATCCCCGCTATCCCTCTAGCAGGGCACATGCATTTCTGAATGGCCAGCGCGGGCACGCTCCCTGTTAGAGGGCAGTGGGGGATGTGTCCGTCAACACGCTCGCCTTAGACGTAGGAACGTCAGCGGATCTGAGCGGCCGCACATGCGCCATAGAACCGGGCAGAGGTCAGTTTTCTTCGGCGATCTGGGGGTTTTCACACAGCGGGGCATCCCGATCAGGGAAAGGACCAAAACCCCAGATAGTCAAAATCCTGGGTTTTGGTCCACTTGAATTGGGTGGCAGTGTATCACTTTGCGTCTGACAGCACATAATATTTTGATGCTGCCCCATGTCATTTGGTGGAGAATGCGGGCGCCGGGGTTGTCGCATTAGAACACACATTGTTGGGTGTTTCCTGTTCACACGCCCCCGCTCTCTCTCTATCGCAGGAAGCCATGACGGACCCCGAGGTGGTGACGGAGGTCCCCGCTGTGCTGAAGCGTCTGGCCAAGTACGTGGTGCGTGGCTTCTACGGGCTGGAGCATGCGCTGGCGCTGGACATCCTCATCCGCAACCCGTGTGTGAAGGAGGACGACATGCTGGAGCTGCTGAAGTTCGATCGCAAGCAGCTGCGCGCCGTCATCAACACGCTGAAGATGGACAAGTTCATCAAGTGCCGCATGCGCGTGGAGACCGCCTCCGACGGCAAGACCACCCGCCACAACTACTACTTCATCAATTACCGCCTGCTGGTCAACGTGGTGAAGTACAAGCTGGACCACATGAGGCGGCGCATCGAGACCGACGAGCGCGACTCCACCAACCGCGCCTCCTTCCGCTGCCCCAACTGCTGCAGCACCTTCACCGATCTGGAGGCCAATCAGCTGTTCGACCACATGACCGGTAAGGAGACGCGTCTGATCGCTGGCTGCTACGATGGGGGAGGGGCTTTGTCGCTGGCTTGTGCCCAGGGGGAGGGGCTTCGTCTCTGGCTTGTGCCCAGGGGAGGGGCTTCGTCTCTGGCTTGTGCCCAGGGGAGGGGCTTCGTCTCTGGCTTGTGCCCGGGGAGGGGCTTCGTCTCTGGCTTGTGCCCGGGGGAGGGGCTTCGTCTCTGGCTTGTGCCCGGGGGAGGGGCTTCGTCTCTGGCTTGTGCCCATGGGGGGAGGGGCTTCGTCTCTGGCTTGTGCCCATGGGGGGAGGGGCTTCGTCTCTGGCTTGTGCCCATGGGGGGAGGGGCTTCGTCTCTGGCTTGTGCCCATGGGGGGAGGGGCTTCGTCTCTGGCTTGTGCCCAGGGGAGGGGAGGGGCTTTGTCTCTGGCTTGTGCCCAGGGGAGGGGAGGGGCTTCGTCTCTGGCTTGTGCCCATGGGGGGAGGGGCTTCGTCTCTGGCTTGTGCCCAGGGGGGGAGGGGCTTTGTCTCTGGCTTGTGCCCAGGGGGGGAGGGGCTTTGTCTCTGGCTTGTGCCCGGGGGGGAGGGGCTTTGTCTCTGGCTTGTGCCCGGGGGGGAGGGGCTTTGTCTCTGGCTTGTGCCCGGGGGGGAGGGGCTTTGTCTCTGGCCTGTGCCCGGGGGGGGAGGGGCTTTGTCTCTGGCCTGTGCCCAGGGGGGGAGGGGCTTTGTCTCTGGCCTGTGCCCAGTGGGGGGAGGGGCTTTGTCTCTGGCCTGTGCCCAGGGGGGAGGGGCTTTGTCTCTGGCCTGTGCCCGGGGGGGGGGGGGTTGGGGACTTTGTCTCTGGCCTATGCCCAGGGGGAGAGGGGCTTTGTCTCTGGCCTGTGCCCAGGGGGAGAGGGGCTTTGTCTCTGGCCTGTGCCCGGGGGGGAGGGGCTTTGTCTCTGGCCTGTGCCCAGGGGGGGGAGGGGCTTTGTCTCTGGCCTGTGCCCGGGGGGGAGGGGCTTTGTCTCTGGCCTGTGCCCAGGGGGGGAGGGGCTTTGTCTCTGGCCTGTGCCCAGTGGGGGGAGGGGCTTTGTCTCTGGCCTGTGCCCAGTGGGGGGAGGGGCTTTGTCTCTGGCCTGTGCCCAGGGGGAGAGGGGCTTTGTCTCTGGCCTGTGCCCAGGGGGAGAGGGGCTTTGTCTCTGGCCTGTGCCCAGGGGGGGAGGGGCTTTGTCTCTGGCCTGTGCCCGGGGGGGAGGGGCTTTGTCTCTGGCCTGTGCCCAGGGGGGGAGGGGCTTTGTCTCTGGCCTGTGCCCAGGGGGGAAGGGGCTTTGTCTCTGGCCTGTGCCCAGGCGGGAAGGGGCTTTGTCTCTGGCCTGTGCCCAGGCGGGAAGGGGCTTTGTCTCTGGCCTGTGCCCAGGGGGGGAGGGGCTTTGTCTCTGGCCTGTGCCCGGGGGGGAGGGGCTTTGTCTCTGGCCTGTGCCCGGGGGGGAGGGGCTTTGTCTCTGGCTTGTGCCCAGGGGGGGAGGGGCTTTGTCTCTGGCTTGTGCCCAGGGGGGGAGGGGCTTTGTCTCTGGCTTGTGCCCAGGGGGGGAGGGGCTTTGTCTCTGGCTTGTGCCCAGGGGGGGAGGGGCTTTGTCTCTGGCTTGTGCCCGGGGGGGAGGGGCTTTGTCTCTGGCTTGTGCCCGGGGGGGAGGGGCTTTGTCTCTGGCTTGTGCCCAGGGGGGGAGGGGCTTTGTCTCTGGCTTGTGCCCGGGGGGGAGGGGCTTTGTCTCTGGCTTGTGCCCGGGGGGGAGGGGCTTTGTCTCTGACTCATGCATCCTTCTATGCGCGCCCATGCCAGGCATTCAGTTATGGTGGGCGTGGCCGAGAGATGCAGATGCCACCGCCGGCTGCGCATGCACAACGGGCTTGTTGGCAAGGTAAGAATATCAGGCGATTAACTGGGCTCCATATAATGGGGCATCCCAAATCGGAAATAGCAGTCATGTGACTGCTTCTATGTACAGCGCTGTGGTATATGTCAGCGCTATATAATGTATAATAACAGTGTGTGAGTGTGGGGGAGACATTAGAGTGTGAGCTCTGAGGGACAGGAGGTCATGTGACTGCTTCTCTGTACAGCGCTGTGGTATATGTCAGCGCTATATAATGTATAATAACAGTGTGTGAGTGTGGGGGAGACATTAGAGTGTGAGCTCTGAGGGACAGGAGGTCATGTGACTGCTTCTATGTACAGCGCTGTGGTATATGTCAGCACTATATACCTGCCAGGCTGTTCAGCAGAATCCCAGGGGGGCCCATTTCTATTGTTTATCCAGTTCCATCCCCACCTGTCGGCAACAAAGGATCGGCAACAAAGGCTGTAGAGGGGTTGTGTGGCTGTTATTAGCTATAGAGCGTTCAGCTACTTAAACCGGACCTTCACCATGATTTAATGAAAAGCCCGAACACAAACTATCTCCCAGCATCTATAATTAATATATTTTAAGTTTTTAGTCACTTACTTATTATTCTTTCCCCCACTGGGCTGCAACTCTGTTCAGGACTCTAGGATACGGGCGCCGCCATCTTGCCTCAGAAGCATCACATACTGAGCAGAGGAGAGCGGGATAAAGTACAGGGGGCGGGGTTATAGCTGTGCTTTGCACAGGCAGAGCAGAGCTGGGGTCAGGAAAAGGACAACGATCCGAGAATGCAGAGCGGCACAGTCAGAAGACACTTCCTGTTTGCAGGCTGCCTGATGCTCCATGCGCCGCCATCTTGGATGTTTAAAGGCTCATAACATGCAGTAGATGCAGGTAGGATGATTTTTAACGTGGGCAAATCTGTACGTACAGGGTGTGGGGAACATATAAGATAGGCTCTTATTCAGGGTGACGGTCCGGATTAATGTGGGCAAGCTGTATGTACAGGGGGGAAACATACAAGATAGGCTCTTATTCAGGGCGAAGGTCCGCTTTTAAAGTGGGATTTTCACTATCCTGGGTTTCGGTTCTTGTCCCGGGGCATCCCAATTTGGCATGCCCCACGGTGTGATTGCCCCCTCCCCTCCAGTTTTCCCCAAAAACTCACCCCCCCCCTCATGCCGCATGCATGGGTTTTAAAGTGGACCATAACCAAGCACGATCGATTCCCTCCCCCTGGGGCATCCAAAATTGGGATGCCCCGCTGTGTGAAACCCCCGAGGTCGCCCTTTTTATTTACCTTGCTACGTGGTTCAACGACACATGCGCGAGCCGCATCCCCGCTATCCCCCTAGCAGGGCGCGTGCCCGCAATGGGGCTGGTAGGGTGAAGGTGCCGGGCGGCAGTGGGGGACCGATAGGGTGAAGGTGCCGGGCGGCAGTGGGGGATTGATAGGGTGAAGGTGCCGGATGGCAGTGGGGCCGGTAGGGTGAAGGTGCCGAGTGGCAGTGGGGCCGGTAGGGTGAAGGTGCCGAGTGGCAGTGGGGCCGGTAGGGTGAAGGTGCCGGGCGGCAGTGGGGGGCCGGTAGGGTGAAGGTGCCGGGCGGCAGTGGGGGGCCGGTAGGGTGAAGGTGCCGGGCGGCAGTGGGGGGCCGGTAGGGTGAAGGTGCCGGGCGGCAGTGGGGGGCCGGTAGGGTGAAGGTGCCGGGCGGCAGTGGGGGGCCGGTAGGGTGAAGGTGCCGGGCGGCAGTGGGGGGCCGGTAGGGTGAAGGTGCCGGGCGGCAGTGGGGGGCCGGTAGGGTGAAGGTGCCGGGCGGCAGTGGGGGGCCGGTAGGGTGAAGGTGCAGGGCGGCAGTGGGGGGCCGGTAGGGTGAAGGTGCCGGGTGGCAGTGGGGGACCGATGGGGTGAAGGTGCCGGGCGGCAGTGGGGGGCCGGTAGGGTGAAGGTGCCGGGCGGCAGTGGGGGGCCGGTAGGGTGAAGGCGCCGGGCGGCAGTGGGGGGCCAGTAGGATGAAGGCGCCGGGCGGCAGTGGGGGGCCGGTAGGGTGAAGGCGCCGGGCGGCAGTGGGGGGCCGGTAGGGTGAAGGCGCCGGGCGGCAGTGGGTGGCCGGTAGGATGAAGGCGCCGGGCGGCAGTAGGTGGCCGGTAGGATGAAGACGCCGGGCGGCAGTGGGTGGCCGGTAGGATGAAGGTGCCGAGTGGCAGTGGGGCCGGTAGGGTGAAGGTGCCGAGTGGCAGTGGGGCCGGTAGGGTGAAGGGGCTGGGCGGCAGTGGGGGGCCGGTAGGGTGAAGGTGCCGGGCGGCAGTGGGGGACCGGTAGGGTGAAGGTGCCGGGCGGCAGTGGGGGACCGATAGGGTGAAGGTGCAGGGCGGCAGTGGGGGGCCGGTAGGGTGAAGGTGCCGGGCGGCAGTGGGGGACCGATAGGGTGAAGGTGCCGGGCGGCAGTGGGGGACCGATAGGGTGAAGGTGCAGGGCGGCAGTGGGGGGCCGGTAGGGTGAAGGTGCCGGGCGGCAGTGGGGGACCGATAGGGTGAAGGTGCCGGGCGGCAGTGGGGGACCGGTAGGGTGAAGGTGCCGGTAGGGTGAAGGTGCCGGGCGGCAGTGGGGGACTGATAGGGTGAAGGTGCCGGATGGCAGTGGGGCCGGTAGGATGAAGGCGGCAGTGGGGCCCCGGTAGGATGAAGGCGCTGGGCGGCTGTGGGTGGCCGGTAGGATGAAGGCGCTGGGCGGCTGTGGGTGGCCGGTAGGGTGAAGGCGCCGGGCGGCTGTGGGTGGCCGGTAGGGTGAAGGCGCCGGGCGGCAGTGGGGCCCCGGTAGGATGAAGGCGCCGGGCGGCAGTGGGTGGCCGGTAGGATGAAGGCGCCACAATTGGGATGCCCCGCTGTGTGAAACCCCCGAGGTCGCCCTTTTTATTTACCTTGCTACGTGGTTCAACGGCACATGCGCGAGCCGCATCACCGCTATCCCCCTAGCAGGGCGCGTGCCCGCAATGGGGCCGGTAGGGTGAAGGTGCCGGGCGGCAGTGGGGGACCGATGGGGTGAAGGTGCCGGGCGGCAGTGGGGGACTGATAGGGTGAAGGTGCCGGATGGCAGTGGGGCCGGTAGGGTGAAGGTGCCGAGTGGCAGTGGGGCCGGTAGGGTGAAGGTGCCGAGTGGCAGTGGGGCCGGTAGGGTGAAGGGGCTGGGCGGCAGTGGGGGGCCGGTAGGGTGAAGGTGCCGGGCGGCAGTGGGGGGCCGGTAGGGTGAAGGTGCCGGGCGGCAGTGGGGGGCCGGTAGGGTGAAGGTGCCGGGCGGCAGTGGGGGGCCGGTAGGGTGAAGGTGCCGGGCGGCAGTGGGGGGCCGGTAGGGTGAAGGTGCCGGGCGGCAGTGGGGGGCCGGTAGGGTGAAGGTGCCGGGCGGCAGTGGGGGGCCGGTAGGGTGAAGGTGCCGGGCGGCAGTGGGGGGCCGGTAGGGTGAAGGTGCCGGGCGGCAGTGGGGGGCCGGTAGGGTGAAGGTGCCGGGCGGCAGTGGGGGGCCGGTAGGGTGAAGGTGCCGGGCGGCAGTGGGGGACCGATAGGGTGAAGGTGCCGGGCGGCAGTGGGGGACCGATAGGGTGAAGGTGCCGGGCGGCAGTGGGGGACTGATGGGGTGAAGGTGCCGGGCAGCAGTGGGGGGCCGGTAGGGTGAAGGTGCCGGGCGGCAGTGGGGGGCCGGTAGGGTGAAGGTGCCGGGCGGCAGTGGGGGGCCGGTAGGGTGAAGGTGCCGGGCGGCAGTGGGGGGCCGGTAGGGTGAAGGTGCCGGGCGGCAGTGGGGGGCCGGTAGGGTGAAGGTGCCGGGCGGCAGTGGGGGGCCGGTAGGGTGAAGGTGCCGGGCGGCAGTGGGGGGCCGGTAGGGTGAAGGTGCCGGATGGCAGTGGGGCCGGTAGGATGAAGGCACCGGGCGGCAGTGGGGGGCCGGTAGGATGAAGGCACCGGGCGGCAGTGGGGGGCCAGTAGTATGAAGGCGCCGGGCGGCAGAGGGGGGCCGGTAGGGTGAAGGCGCCGGGCGGCAGTGGGTGGCCGGTAGGATGAAGGCGCAGGGCGGCAGTGGGTGGCCGGTAGGATGAAGGCGCAGGGCGGCAGTGGGTGGCCGGTAGGATGAAGGCGCCGGGCGGCAGTGGGTGGCCGGTAGGATGAAGGCGCCGGGCGGCAGTGGGTGGCCGGTAGGATGAAGGTGCAGAGGGGCAGTGGGGCCGGTAGGGTGAAGGTGCCGAGTGGCAGTGGGGCCGGTAGGGTGAAGGGGCTGGGCGGCAGTGGGGGGCCGGTAGGGTGAAGGGGCTGGGCGGCAGTGGGGGACCGATAGGGTGAAGGTGCCGGGCGGCAGTGGGGGGACCGATAGGGTGAAGGTGCCGGGCGGCAGTGGGGGACCGATAGGGTGAAGGTGCCGGGCGGCAGTGGGGGACCGATAGGGTGAAGGTGCCGGGCGGCAGTGGGGGACCGATAGGGTGAAGGTGCCGGGCGGCAGTGGGGGACCGATAGGGTGAAGGTGCCGGGCGGCAGTGGGGGACCGATAGGGTGAAGGTGCAGGGCGGCAGTGGGGGGCCGGTAGGGTGAAGGTGCAGGGCGGCAGTGGGGGGCCGGTAGGGTGAAGGTGCCGGGTGGCAGTGGGGGACCGGTAGGGTGAAGGTGCCGGACGGCAGTGGGGGACCGGTAGGGTGAAGGTGCCGGGCGGCAATGGGGGACTGATAGGGTGAAGGTGCCGGATGGCAGTGGGGCCGGTAGGATGAAGGCGCCGGGCGGCAGTGGGGGACTGATGGGGTGAAGGTGCCGGGCGGCAGTGGGGGGCCGGTAGGGTGAAGGTGCCGGGCGGCAGTGGGGGGCCGGTAGGGTGAAGGTGCCGGATGGCAGTGGGGGACTGGTAGGGTGAAGGTGCCGGATGGCAGTGGGGCCGGTAGGATGAAGGTGCCGGGTGGCAGTGGGGGGCCGGTAGGGTGAAGGTGCCGGGCGGCAGTGGGGGGCCGGTAGGGTGAAGGTGCCGGGCGGCAGTGGGGGGCCGGTAGGGTGAAGGTGCCGGATGGCAGTGGGGCCGGTAGGATGAAGGCGCCGGGCGGCAGTGGGGGGCCGGTAGGGTGAAGGCGCCGGGCGGCAGTGGGGGACCGATAGGGTGAAGGTGCCGGGCGGCAGTGGGGGACCGGTAGGGTGAAGGTGCCGGTAGGGTGAAGGTGCCGGGCGGCAGTGGGGGACTGATAGGGTGAAGGTGCCGGATGGCAGTGGGGCCGGTAGGATGAAGGCGGCAGTGGGGCCCCGGTAGGATGAAGGCGCTGGGCGGCTGTGGGTGGCCGGTAGGATGAAGGCGCTGGGCGGCTGTGGGTGGCCGGTAGGGTGAAGGCGCCTGGCGGCTGTGGGTGGCCGGTAGGGTGAAGGCGCCGGGCGGCTGTGGGTGGCCGGTAGGGTGAAGGCGCCGGGCGGCAGTGGGGCCCCGGTAGGATGAGGGCGGCAGTGGGTGGCCGGTAGGATGAAGGCGCCACAATTGGGATGCCCCGCTGTGTGAAACCCCCGAGGTCGCCCTTTTTATTTACCTTGCTACGTGGTTCAACGGCACATGCGCGAGCCGCATCACCGCTATCCCCCTAGCAGGGCGCGTGCCCGCAATGGGGCCGGTAGGGTGAAGGTGCCGGGCGGCAGTGGGGGACCGATGGGGTGAAGGTGCCGGGCGGCAGTGGGGGACTGATAGGGTGAAGGTGCCGGATGGCAGTGGGGCCGGTAGGGTGAAGGTGCCGGATGGCAGTGGGGCCGGTAGGGTGAAGGTGCCGAGTGGCAGTGGGGCCGGTAGGGTGAAGGGGCTGGGCGGCAGTGGGGGGCCGGTAGGGTGAAGGTGCCGGGCGGCAGTGGGGGGCCGGTAGGGTGAAGGTGCCGGGCGGCAGTGGGGGGCCGGTAGGGTGAAGGTGCCGGGCGGCAGTGGGGGGCCGGTAGGGTGAAGGTGCCGGGCGGCAGTGGGGGGCCGGTAGGGTGAAGGTGCCGGGCGGCAGTGGGGGGCCGGTAGGGTGAAGGTGCCGGGCGGCAGTGGGGGACCGATAGGGTGAAGGTGCAGGGCGGCAGTGGGGGGCCGGTAGGGTGAAGGTGCCGGGTGGCAGTGGGGGACTGATGGGGTGAAGGTGCCGGGCGGCAGTGGGGGGCCGGTAGGGTGAAGGTGCCGGGCGGCAGTGGGGGGCCGGTAGGGTGAAGGTGCCGGATGGCAGTGGGGCCGGTAGGATGAAGGCACCGGGCGGCAGTGGGGGGCCAGTAGGATGAAGGCGCCGGGCGGCAGTGGGGGGCCGGTAGGGTGAAGGCGCCGGGCGGCAGTGGGGGGCCGGTAGGGTGAAGGCGCCGGGCGGCAGTGGGGGGCCGGTAGGGTGAAGGCGCCGGGCGGCAGTGGGTGGCCGGTAGGATGAAGGCGCAGGGCGGCAGTGGGTGGCCGGTAGGATGAAGGCGCCGGGCGGCAGTGGGTGGCCGGTAGGATGAAGGCAGTGGGTGGCCGGTAGGGTGAAGGTGCAGAGGGGCAGTGGGGCCGGTAGGGTGAAGGTGCCGAGTGGCAGTGGGGCCGGTAGGGTGAAGGGGCTGGGCGGCAGTGGGGGGCCGGTAGGGTGAAGGGGCTGGGCGGCAGTGGGGGACCGATAGGGTGAAGGTGCCGGGCGGCAGTGGGGGACCGATAGGGTGAAGGTGCCGGGCGGCAGTGGGGGACCGATAGGGTGAAGGTGCCGGGCGGCAGTGGGGGACCGATAGGGTGAAGGTGCCGGGCGGCAGTGGGGGACCGATAGGGTAAAGGTGCAGGGCGGCAGTGGGGGGCCGGTAGGGTGAAGGTGCAGGGCGGCAGTGGGGGGCCGGTAGGGTGAAGGTGCAGGGCGGCAGTGGGGGGCCGGTAGGGTGAAGGTGCAGGGCGGCAGTGGGGGGCCGGTAGGGTGAAGGTGCAGGGCGGCAGTGGGGGGCCGGTAGGGTGAAGGTGCAAGGCGGCAGTGGGGGGCCGGTAGGGTGAAGGTGCCGGACGGCAGTGGGGGACCGGTAGGGTGAAGGTGCCGGGCGGCAATGGGGGACTGATAGGGTGAAGGTGCCGGATGGCAGTGGGGGGCCGGTAGGATGAAGGCGCCGGGCGGCAGTGGGGGGCCGGTAGGGTGAAGGTGCCGGATGGCAGTGGGGGACTGATAGGGTGAAGGTGCCGGATGGCAGTGGGGCCGGTAGGATGAAGGCGCCGGGTGGCAGTGGTGGACTGATGGGGTGAAGGTGCCGGGCGGCAGTGGGGGGCCGGTAGGGTGAAGGTGCCGGATGGCAGTGGGGCCGGTAGGATGAAGGCGCCGGGCGGCAGTGGGGGGCCGGTAGGATGAAGGCGCTGGGCGGCAGTGGGGGGCCAGTAGGATGAAGGCGCCGGGCGGCAGTGGGTGGCCGGTAGGGTAAAGGCGCCGGGCGGCAGTGGGTGGCCGGTAGGGTGAAGGTGCCGGGCGGCAATGGGGGACTGATGGGGTGAAGGTGCCGGGCGGCAGTGGGGGGCCGGTAGGATGAAGGTGCCGGGCGGCAGTGGGGGGCCGGTAGGGTGAAGGTGCCGGATGGCAGTGGGGGACTGATAGGGTGAAGGTGCCGGATGGCAGTGGGGCCGGTAGGATGAAGGCGCCGGGTGGTAGTGGGGGACTGATGGGGTGAAGGTGCCGGGTGGCAGTGGGGGGCCGGTAGGGTGAAGGTGCCGGGCGGCAGTGGGGGGCCGGTAGGGTGAAGGTGCCGGATGGCAGTGGGGCCGGTAGGATGAAGGCGCCGGGCGGCAGTGGGGGGCCGGTAGGATGAAGGCGCTGGGCGGCAGTGGGGGGCCAGTAGGATGAAGGCGCAGGGCGGCAGTGGGTGGCCGGTAGGGTGAAGGCGCCGGGCGGCAGTGGGTGGCCGGTAGGATGAAGGCGCGGGGCGGCAGTGGGTGGCCGGTAGGATGAAGGCGCGGGGCGGGAGTGGGTGGCTGGTAGGATGAAGGTGCAGAGGGGCAGTGGGGGGCCGGTAGGGTGAAGGTGCCGAGTGGCAGTGGGGCCGGTAGGGTGAAGGTGCCGGGCGGCAGTGGGGGGCCGGTAGGGTGAAGGTGCCGGGCGGCAGTGGGGGACCGATAGGGTGAAGGTGCCGGACGGCAGTGGGGGACCGGTAGGGTGAAGGTGCCGGGCGGCAGTGGGGGACTGATAGGGTGAAGGTGCCGGATGGTAGTGGGGCCGGTAGGATGAAGGCGCCGGGCGGCAGTGGGGCCCCGGTAGGATGAAGGCGCCGGGCGGCTGTGGGTGGCCGGTAGGATGAAGGCGCCGGGCGGCAGTGGGTGGCCGGTAGGGTGAAGGCGCCGGGCGGCAGTGGGTGGCCGGTAGGGTGAAGGCGCCGGGCGGCAGCGGGGCCCCGGTAGGGTGAAGGCGCCGGGCGGCAGCGGGGCCCCGGTAGGGTGAAGGCGCCGGGCGGCAGCGGGGCCCCGGTAGGGTGAAGGCGCCGGGCGGCAGCGGGGCCCCGGTAGGGTGAAGGCGCCGGGCGGCAGCGGGGCCCCGGTAGGGTGAAGGCGCCGGGCGGCAGCGGGGCCCCGGTAGGGTGAAGGCGCCGGGCGGCAGCGGGGCCCCGGTAGGGTGAAGGCGCCGGGCGGCAGCGGGGCCCCGGTAGGGTGAAGGCGCCGGGCGGCAGCGGGGGTGGCGGCGGGGGCAGGTAAGTCTTTGGGGTTTGATGCCTCCGTGTCTCTCTTGTGTCTCAGGAACATTCCGCTGCACGTTCTGTCAGACGGAGGTGGAGGAGGACGAGTCGGCGATGCCCAAGAAGGACGCGCGCACCCTGGTGGCCAGATTCAACGAGCAGATAGAACCTCTGTACGCCCTGCTCCGAGACACCGAGGACATCAACCTGTCATACGAGATCCTGGAGCCCGAGCCCACCGAGATCCCCTCACTCAGGCAGAGGTAAGTACCTTATACACAGGGATTAGATCCCCTCTAAGGTGTCTCTTTGTATCGGCCTTGTATATATTATACGCAGTGATTAGATCCCCTCTAAGGCATCTCTTGGTATTGGCCTTGTATATATTATACACAGTGATTAGATCCCCTCTAAGGCGTCTCTTTGTATTGGCCTTGTATATATTATACACAGTGATTAGATCCTCTCTAAGGCGTCTCTTTGTATTGGCCTTGTATATATTATACACAGTGATTAGATCCCCTCTAAGGCGTCTCTTTGTATTGGCCTTGTATATATTATACGCAGTGATTACATCCCCTCTATGGTCCGCTGTCCTCTTTGTAACAAAGCGCCGCTCTCCCTCTAATTGCGGCTGATCCGCCCGCGATTGTCACAGAGGAGAATAAATGGATGTGCTGCAGTAGGAAGCGCCGCTCCGGCAATATTTCTTCAGAAAGCTGAAAATAATTTAAAGAGCAAATCCGCCAATTGTTTGTGCATTTGAATCGCTGAAGGGTCAGGAGAGTCCAAGCCACTTCCTGTCCCGTCTCGCCCGCGGCCCACGCCGCTTCCTGTCCCGTCTCGCCCACGCCGCTTCCTGTCCCGTCTCGCCCACGCCGCTTCCTGTCCCGTCTCGCCCACGCCGCTTCCTGTCCCGTCTCGCCCACGCCGCTTCCTGTCCCGTCTCGCCCACGCCGCTTCATGTCCCGTCTCGCCCACGGCCCACGCCGTTTCCTGTCTCGTCTTGCCCGTGCCGCTTCCTGTCCCGTCTCGGCCACGGCCCACGCCGTTTCCTGTCTCGTCTTGCCCGAGCCGCTTCCTGTCCCGTCTCACCCGGGACCCGCGCCGCTTCCTGTCCCGTCTCGCTCGCGGCCCACGCCGCTTCCTGTCCCGTCTCGCCCGCGGCCTACGCCGCTTCCTGTCCCGTCTCGCCCACGGCGTTTCCTGTCTCGCCCGCGCCGCTTCCTGTTCCGTCTCGCCCGCGGCCCGCGCCGCTTCCTGTCCCGTCTCGCCCGCGCCGCTTCCTGTCCCGTCTCGCCCGCGCCGCTTCCTGTCCCGTCTCGCCCGCGCCGCTTCCTGTCCCGTCTCGCCCGCGCCGCTTCCTGTCCCGTCTCGCCCGCGCCGCTTCCTGTCCCGTCTCGCCCGCGCCGCTTCCTGTCTCGCCCGCGCCGCTTCCTGTCTCGCCCGCGCCGCTTCCTGTCCCGCCCGCGCCGCTTCCTGTCCCGTCTCGCCCGCGCCGCTTCCTGTCCCGTCTCGCCCGCGCCGCTTCCTGTCCCGTCTCGCCCGCGCCGCTTCCTGTCCCCCACACCGAAGTACTCCCTAATCATAACCCGGTGTTTCCCCTCTCCTTGTGTTTTGCAGCAAGGAGCGCGCAGCAGCCGCAGCAGCTGCGGCGGCCGGGTCGTCCGGTCCCCACAAAGAGGCCTGGTCGAAGGGTTCTTCGTACCAAGACATGTACATCCAGGAAGTGGTCATCAGCAAGGAGGAGGAGCAAGAGAACCTTCAGAGAACGTCCAACGAGAGCAAGCCAAGGCCCGTCTGGATGACGGAGAGCACCGTGCAGGGCGGAGCCTACACTGACAACGCCAGTATGAAAGATGGTAGGTGGTGGAGGGGTAGATGGCGTCCGTAGAGATGCAGCATTTTTCATTGCTCACAGGAGCGTGATAGAGAGATCACTTACACATCAATGTCATCTGTGACATGTTTTACATTGTAACAGCAGGATCTTGGCTATTTACACTGTAGGGAGCAGACTGGCTTTTTTTTTTTTTTTTTTTTACAATGTAACAGGTGGGCCTCCTCTCCGGCTTGTTGCAGCAGAGATCACTCACACATCGCTGTCAGCTGTGACGTTTTTTACATTGTAACAGCAGGAGCCTGGTTGGTATACAGTGTAACACAGCAAGGAGCAGCCATTGGTACATTGTAATAGCTACGCTAGCTACGCGTCTGGCTGTTTACACTGTAGGGAGCAGACTGGCTTTTTTTTTTTTTTACAATGTAACAGGTGAGCCTCCTGTCCGGCTTGTTACATTGTATTGAGTGGTAGACTTTTTAAGTGCCCGTGCGAGTTTTATAGGGTCTGTAAACCCAGCCAGAAAAGCAAACACTCGCCTTCTCTCCCCTGCAGCAGGTCCGGGCTGGTGCGCCTCCCGGTATCCAACCGCAGGGCTTCCATACTTGCGCGCTGCCCCCGCCACTTGCGTCAGTCACGGCAACTCTGTTTGCTCCCCATATTTTATTGCAATGAATGGAGGGGGCTGTGCACAGGAACTGTGATGGCTGGAAGTGTTGGTTGTGGCAAAGAATTCTGGGACACAAGTTTCTGAGCTGGGGACCGACCAGAAGCTGCTGCAGGGGAGAGACGGTAAGTGCCTGTTTGTTTTTTGATTTGCGTTTACGTTTCCAAAACAAAAACCATTTTAAAATGCCCAGGGCGAGTTTGGGAGATGGCCCCGGGCGAGTTTGGGAGATGGCCCCGGGCGAGTTTGGATATAGAATGCCAATTTTTTTCTTTAAATCATCCAACCAAATTACTTGAGGGTCTCAAGTCTGATGGTAGCTGCCCCCTCAGTCTCACACTAGACTCCTGTAAGCTTAGTGTCAACGTTAGGCCCTGGGTGTCTCTAGGTCAGGAATTAACCCGGCAGGACATGCCCGGCAAGAGTTTCAAAATGCCCAGCACGAGTTCTATAATGGCCAACATTGTTAAAGGGGACCCAAGGTCCTTTTTGTAATTTTAAATGGGCGGACCAATGAGTGGACCAAGACAATGCTGATTCTTCTCTTCAGGTCACGTCACATGACCTGCTATGACCTAACTTGGAAATCATTTCAAGGGGGGTGGGGGTAGGAAAAACTATCTGGGACAGTGGATTCAGGGCTGATTTATAGGAGAAGCCTAAATTGCTCGTCTGTCTCTTCTTTCTTAAAAAGACTGTCGGACTACAACAAAAAGGGCACTTACCTGCCAGTCCAGCCTGTCCCTTTTTAAATCATCCAACCAAATCATTTGAGGGTCTCAAGTTTAATGGTAGCTGCCCCCATAGTCTCACACTAGATGCCTGTAAGCTTAGTGTCAACGTTAGGCCCTGGGTGTCTCTAGATCAGGAATTAACCCCAGCAGAACATGACCGGAGGTAACTAGCGCAGAAGATCTGACCCTTCTGGTCCAAAATTGCATAAATACAATTGTAATTTTCTTTTACCAAAATTTTATTGAAGTTTAGCAGGTAAAATACAAGACACGTCAACATAATGGTACATAATGGTATATAAAATGACCATCAGGACAGTTCCAGTTAAACAAAGTCTAGGTATAAAATGAAAGAGATCAGCATGAAAAATATAACTATATTCCATAACGAATAGCGATGCACCGAAAAAAAGATTACGTTACAAATCACGGCACATCTAATAATTATCATATTTCCTAGACTAATATTCAACATCTACAAATCGCCAATGAAAAATAGGTAGACAATGACTGTATGCAGATACAAAAAAAGACTAATTAACAACATTAGAACCTAAAAACTTCATTTCTCTATTTTTTAAGACAGAAACAAGAGGACCTTGGAAAAAGAAAGGGGGGGGGGATAAGGGAGGGGGTGAAGATCCAGGGAGGATCCTGGCCAGTGGGGCTCAACAGTCCTGCTGAGCATTCAGGCACTAAAAGGGCGAAGATTGGAATCTCAAACAGCAAAAGTTGGGTCTGAAAGGTTATTAGATATGTCAATATACTCCATCCAGGGTTTCCAGATGGCATAATACAATTGTAATTTTAAGTTGCTGTGTTCCCTTCTAATTGTTTACATTTTTTTTTAACATTCTTTTTAGTTCTGGACGCCGAAGGTTTCCACGACGATGACCATCCGATGGCCGACGACAACGAAGAGGTCATGAGAGCTCTTCTAAAACACGAGAAGAAGACGGCGGCTGCAGCCGCGGCCGCTGTCTCCACCACCCTGGCTCCTAACACCGGCGACGGCAGCGATTCCGACAGCGACACCAGCGAGTCCGATCAAGACAGCCCGGCTCCACGTCAGCCCGTTGCCTCCCATCGCTACGACGATGACGACGACGATGACGAGTTTGAAGATGTTGTAACGGAACTGAAGGTGATGGTTGGCGGGAAAAGCTACCCGTACAACGAGGTGAGCCAGCGGCCTGAGCTGGTGGCGCAGATGACGCCGCAAGAGAAGGAGGCCTACATCGAGATGGGACAGAAAATGTTCGAAGACATGTACGACTGAAGCTGGCGTCGCCGGGTGACCAGACTTAACCAGCCCTAACTTATCTGCCCCATTCACCCTCATTTTATCTTCTCCATCTGTGACTCCCTTTTCCCTGATTTTATATATTTTTTAATCTTTTTATGAATTGGTGAGTATAGAGACATTTTAACCCTTCAGATTAAAGCCGATCTACACCCCTTTTGGTTTTTAACCTCTTTACATGGAAAACTTTTATAGGAGCAGAGCCTACCAGCAATCATCCACTAGATGACTGAGGTTGGATCCCAATGAGAAGACTGCTATGGGAGCCGCCCTACTGGAAATCCTGCACTAAACAACGGAGATTGGATCCCAAGGAGAAGCCTTTAGTCTAGTGGGGGATTGCTGGTAGTCTCTTTTATAGCAATATTCTCATTGGGATCCAATCTCTGTCTTATAGTGAAGGATTCCTGGTAGGCTTTGCCCCTATAGCAGTCTTCTCACTGGGATTCAATCTCTGTCCTCCAATGAAGGATTGCTGGTAGGCTCTGCTCCTATAGCAGTCTTCTCTTTGAGATCCAACCTCTGTCGTCTAGTGGAGGATTGCTGGGAGGTTGGATCCCTGCTCTTATAGCAGTCTTCTCAATGGGAGCCAACATTGTGCATCTAGTGGAGAATAACCAGTAGGCTCTACTCCCATAGCCGTCTTCTCAATGGGAGCCAACCTTGTGCATATAGTGGAGAATTGCGGGTAGGCTCTACTCTTATAGCAGTCTTCTCCTTGGGATCCAACCCTGCTCATCTAGTGGAGGATTGCCGGTAGGCTTTGTTCCTATAGCAGTCTTCTTGTTGGGCGCAAACCTTGTGCATCTAGTGGGAGATTGCCGGTAGGCTCTACTCTTATAGCAGTCTTCTCCTTGGGATCCAACCCTGGTTGTTTAGTGGAGGATTGCCGGTAGGCTCTGTTCCTGTAGCATTCTTCCTGTTGGGAAGCCAACCTTGTGCATCTAGTGGAGAATTACCAGAGGCACTACTCTTACAGAATTCTTCTCGTTGGGATCCAGCCTTATGCATCTAGTGGAGGATTGTCAGTAGGCTCTACTCTTATAGAATTCTTCTCATTGGGATCCAACCTTGTGCATCTAGTGGAGGATTACCAGTAGGCTCTACTCTTAAAGCATTCGTCTTGTTGGGATCCAACCCTGCTCGGCTAGTGGAGGATTGCCGGTAGGTTCTGCACCTATAGCATTTTTTTGTTGGAACCAACCTTAGTGTCTAGTGGAGGATTGCCGGTAGGCTCTGCTTCTATAACAGTCTTCTCGTTGGGATCCAATCCAGTCAGAGGATTGCTGGTAGGCTCTGCTAATAAAGCAGAGGTTAGATTCCAACAAGAAAACTTCAATAGGCTCAGAGCCTACTGCCATTCCTCCACTGGACGACAGATGTTGGATCTTAATGAGAAAACTGCTATAGGATCAGAGCCTACGGGCAATCCTTCCCTAGATGACCGATTTAATGCCAATGATGAAAACTGTTACGGGAGAAGTGCCTGACGGCAATCCTCCAATGATCAGAGGTTGCATCGCAAAGGGTTGACTGTCATGTAGGATTGCTGGTAGGCTCTGCTCCTATAGCATTCTTCTCATTGGAACCAACCTTGGCGTCTAGTGGAGGATTGCCGGTAGGCTCTGCTCTTATAGCAGTCTTCGTGTTGGGATCCTATCCAATCGGGGGATTGCTGGTAGGCTCTGCTAATAAAGCAGAGGTTAGATTCCAACAAGAAAACTTCTATAGGCTCAGCCTACTGGCATTCCTCCACTGGACGACCGATGTTGGATCCCAATGAGAAAGCTGTTCTAGGATCAAAGCCTACTGGCAATCCTTCACTTGATGACCGATTCAATCCCAACAACAAAACCTATTATGGGAGAAGTGCCTGACGGCATTCCTCCAATGGACAGAGGTTGCATCGCTAAGGGACGACTGTCATCCAGTGTAGGATTGCTGGTAGGCTCTGCTCCTTGCAGGGTCTTCTTGTTGGGATCCTACCTCTGTTAGTCAGTGTATGATTGCTGGTAGGCTCTGCTGCTATCGGGGTCTTCTTGTTGGGATCCGACCTCTGTTATCCAATGTAGGATTGCTGGTAGGCTCTGCTCCTATCAGGGTCTTCTTGTTGGGATCCGACCTCGGTTATCCAATGTAGGATTACTGGTAGGCTCTGCTCCTATCAGGGTCTTTTTGTTGGGATCCAACCTCTGTTATCCAGTGTTGGATTGAGTATAGCAGAAGTTCAACCGCCCAACCCCCCCCCCCCCCCCCCCTCCAAGTGACCCTACCAATCCTCACCACCCAGACGATGGAAGTTGCTATGAAGCTGGTTCCCATGCAAAGAGAAGACACACTGCTACATTGAGGAAGCTGGGGATAGCTGTACAAGAGAGGCTTTTAATCACATCGGGGGGAGAATGTAGCACCAGGACTGTCTGCAAATATATTTCGGAGCTCTGGTTTATGATGCAGTCAGCAGGTATTTCCATACAAACTGTCGGCCATCCAGTGTTTCTTTTATGGGAAAATCCAGTGTGAAGTCGCTCTTCATTCTCTGCTTTTATCCTAAATTTTATTCTGAATTATTTTACATTTGAACTCTTATTTCTTAAATTAGGTTTCCAGAATAAAGCTTTTTTTGTATAGTCTTTGTGATGTGAGTGACCTTATTCTCCTTCATAATAACCGCGCTCTGTGTCTCTGAACTGTGAATCCTCTGCCTCCTGAACAGGAAGCTTGGAAGGAGCCGATGGTAAACTAGAATCCAGGAGACAGGGTAGGGGGAGGCCAGCTGGCAGATCAATGGGCCTTATCAGGGAATGCAACGTTTTGGGTAAAGCGAATGACGGCCCAAAAGTTTTTTGGCTGGTTTTTCACCTGGTGGTTGATGTAAAGCAGCAGGTCTTTTGTTTTCAGGCTTCGTTCTGTGCAAATTTTCCAGCTGCAAAAATCACTTTCCTGTCCCTGAGTAGAGTCTGTCCACCAATATAACAACTCGCCGCTTGACATTCTCCGGGCCATTCCTCCCCTTCCCTTCTGCTCACTCGCCGGGCCATTCCTCCCCTTCCCTTCTGCTCATTCCTCCCCTTCCCTTCTGCTCATTCCTCCCCTTCCCTTCTGCTCACTCGCCGGGCCATTCCTCCCCTTCCCTTCTGCTCATTTACAAATATCCCTGCTGGTCTGTGCCCAGAGTCATAGACTGTTAGGAACAAGCGGCACTCTGAGCCAAGCTAAGTTAGTGTACACACAATGGCTTATAGCCATACCCTATGCTAATGTAAGCACTATAGTCCTCAGTATGCAGCCACGCACACCTCCCAGATTTTTTTAGATAAAGCACAAAGTAAATGTTCGTCTTGTCAGCTTTGCAGGCTCCGTGTTTTTTTTTTTTTTTTAATAATATAAAAATCGGGAGCTTTAGAGAATTTATCCCTCAAGATCAAGAAAACAAGTCAGCTAAGGATCAGTGATGGGAAGAGATCTGGATGATAATGGTCAGTGACACCTAGAACAAACAGGAAGCTTAGGATCAGAGATGGGAAGAGATCCGAGTGATGGTCAATGGCACCAGGAACAAGCGGGAAGCTAAAGATCAGAGATGGGAAGAGATCTGGGTGGTAATGGTCAATGAAACTAGAACAAGCAGGAAGCTAAGGATAGGGATGGGAAAAGGTCTGGATGATAATGGTCAGTGACACCTAGAACAAGTAGGAAGCTAAGGATCAGAGATGGGAAGAGATCCAAGTGATGGTCAATCACACCTAGAACATGCAGGAAGCTAGGGATCAGATGGGAGTAGATCTGGGTGATGATGGTCAATGAAACTAGAACAAACGAAGCTAAGGGTCAGAGATGGAAAAAGATCCGAGTGATGGTTAATGACGCCTAGAACAAGTAGGAAGCTAAGGATCAGTGATGGGAAGAGATCTGGATGATAATGGTCAATCACACCTAGAACAAGCAGGAAGCTAAGGGTCAGAGATGGGAAGAGATCCGAGTGATGGTCAATGACACCTAAAACAAGCGGGACGCTAAGGGTCAGATGGGAGGAGATCTGGGTGATGATGGTCAATCACACCTAGAACAAGCAGGAAGCTAAGGATCAGAGATGGGAAGAGATCTGGGTGGTAATGGTCAATGAAACTAGAACAAGCTAAGGATAGGGATGGGAAAAGGTCTGGATGATAATGGTCAGTGACACCTAGAACAAGTAGGAAGCTAAGGATCAGAGATGGGAAGAGGTCCAAGTGATGGTCAATCACACCTAGAACAAGCGGGAAGCTAAGGGTCAGAGATGGGAGGAGATCTGGGTGATAATGGTCAATCACACCTAGAACAAGCAGGAAGCTAAGGATCAGAGATGGGAAGAGATCTGGGTGGTAATGGTCAATGAAAGTAGAACAAGCTAAGGATAGGGATGGGAAAAGGTCTGGATGATAATGGTCAGTGACACCTAGAACAAGTAGGAAGCTAAGGATCAGAGATGGGAAGAGGTCCAAGTGATGGTCAATCACACCTAGAACAAGCGGGAAGCTAAGGGTCAGAGATGGGAGGAGATCTGGGTGATAATGGTCAATCACACCTAGAACAAGCAGGAAGCGAAGGATCAGAGATGGGAAGATATCTGGGTGGTAATGGTCAATGCAACTAGAACAAGCAGGAAGCTAAGGATAGGAAAAGGTCTGGATGATAATGGTCAGTGACACCTAGAAGAAGTAGGAAGCTAAGGATCAGAGATGGGAAGAGATCCAAGGGATGGTCAATCACGCCTAGAACAAGCAGGAAGCTAGGGATCAGACTTGGGAGGAGATCTGGGTGATGATGGTCAATGAAACTAGAACAAACAGGAAGCTAAGGGTCAGATAGGAAAAGATCCGAGTAATGGTCAATGACACCTAGAACAAGTAGGAAGCTAAGGATCAGTGATGGGAAGAGATCTGGATGATAATGGTCAATCACACCTAGAACAAGCAGGAAGCTAAGGGTCAGAGATGGGAAGAGATCTGTGTGATGGCTAATCACACCTAGAACAAGCAGGAAGCTAAGGGTTAGAGAAGGGAAAAGATCCGAGTGATGGTCAATGACACCTAGAACAAGTAGGAAGCTAAGGATCAGTGATGGGAAGAGATCTGGATGATAATGGTCAATCACACCTAGAACAAGCAGGAAGCTAAGGGTCAGAGATGGGAAGAGATCTGGGTGATGGCTAATCGCACCTAGAACAAGTAGGAAGCTAAGGATCAGTGATGGGAAGAGATCCAAGTGATGGTCAATCACACCTAGAACAAGCAGGAAGCTAAGGATCAGAGATGGGAAAAGATCCGAGTGATGGTCAATGACACCTAGAACAAGTAGGAAGCTAAGGATCAGTGATATGAAGAGATCCAAGTGACGGTCAATCACACCTAGAACAAGCAGGAAGCTAAGGATCAGAGATGGGAAGAGATCTGGATGATAATGGTCAATCACACCTAGAACAAGCAGGAAGCTAAGGGTCAGAGATGGGAAGAGATCAGGATGATGGGTAATCAACCTAGAACAAGCAGGAAGCTAAGGATCAGAGATGGGAAGAGGTCCAAGTGATGGTCAATCACACCTAGAACAAGCAGGAAGCTAGGGATCAGAGATGGGAGGAGATCTGGGCGATGATGGTCCATGAAACTAGAACAAACAGGAAGCTTAGGATCAGAGATGGGAAGAGATCAGGATGATGGCTAATCACACCTAGAACGAGTGGGGAGCCAAGGATCAGAGAAGGGAAGAGATCAAAGTTGGGATGTGAGCAGGGTTGTGGCAGGAGATCCATCTGAAGTGGCAGCGACCAATCACAGGATCTGGTAGTAACCGGATTTGCGGCCTTTTTTTTTTTTTTTTAATAGTTTAGTAGAAAACGTTCCTTAAACCGGACCTTCACCCTGATTTAATGAAAAGCCCAAACTCTTAAAAAACAATTCCTCAGCATCTAAAATTAATATATTTTACATGTTTAGTCACTAATTTATTATACTTTCCCCCACTGGGCTGCAACTCTGTTCGGGAATTTAGGATACGGGCGCCGCCATCTTGACTCAGAAGCATCACACTTACTGAGGAGAGGAGAGTGGGATAAGGTACAGGGAGGCGGGTTATAGCTGTGCTTTGCTCAGACAGAGCAGAGCTGGGGTCAGGGAAAGGTCAGCAGTCCCAGAATGCAGAGCAGCACAGTCACTTCCTGTTTGCAGGCACTTCCTGTTTGCAGGCTGCCTGCAAAAATGGCAGCTTCCATAAGCCGCCATCTTGGATGTTTAAAGGCTTATAAAATGCAGTAGATGCAGGTAGGATGATTTTTAATGTGAGCAATCTGTATGTACAGGGTGTGGGAAACATATAAGATAGACTCTTATTTAGAGTGAAGGTCCGCTTTAAGCATGACTGGGCCAAATTCCAATAATGTCCAGCAGAGGGCATTTGTGTTCTTTGAAGAAAAGGGGGAACGAGTATGGCAACCAGGTTTCAGCATGGGCCACTATCCATGGGATCACCATCGTGCATGATACACTTGTGTGGTGAGATTGAAACCGGACCTTCACCATGATTTAATGAAAAGACCAAACTCTTAAAAAACAATTTCCCAGCATCTAAAATTAATATATTTTAAATTTTTAGTCACTTACTTATTATTCTTTCCCCCACTGGGCTGCAACTCTGTTCAGGACTCTAGGATACGGGCGCCGCCATCTTGACTTACAAGCACCACACATACTGAGGAGAGGAGAGTGGGATAAAGTACAGAGGGGCGGGGTTATAGCTGTGCTTAGCACAGACAGAGCAGAGCTGGGGTCAGGGAAAGGTCCGCAATCCCAGAATGCAGAGCGAAACAGTCAGAATACACTTCCTGTTTGCAGGCTGCCTGACGGTCCATGAGCCGCCAGCTTGGATATTTAATGGCTCATAACATGCAGTAGATGCAGGCAGGATGATTTTTAATGTGGGCAATCTGTATGTACAGGGTGTGGGAAACATATAAGATAGACTCTTATTCAGGGTGAGGGTCAGGATTAATGTGAGCAATCTGTATGTACAGGGTGTGGGAAACATAAGATAGACTCTTATTCAGGGTGAGGGTCAGGATTAATGTGAGCAATCTGTATGTACAGGGTGTGGGGAACATAAGATAGACTCTTATTCAGGGTGAGGGTCTGGATTAATGTGAGCAATCTGTATGTACAGGGTGTGGGAAACATATAAGATAGGCTCTTATTCAGGGTGAGGGTCCGGATTAATGTGAGCAATCTGTATGTACAGGGCGGAGGAAACATATAAGATAGGCTCTTATTCAGAGTGAAGGTCCGGATTAATGTGAGCAATCTGTATGTACAGGGCGGAGGAAACATATAAGATAGGCTCTTATTCAACTGGAAGCCAGGCCGAGGCGTTGCCCCAGCAACGGCGGAGATGCCAAACCGCGGATGGAACCAAAACAAAGTAGAGCGGCGTCTTCGCCAGCAGCAGGGGTACCCTGCCAAACAATGGGGGAAAGAAAGGTCCCCATAGAGGAATAGCCGGGACTACACTGCGGCGGAACGAAGACGCCGCTCTAGGCACCCAGAAGTGTCAGCTGGCGACATGAGAGGAACCGGTCCCCGCGGGGAAGGTCAAAAGCATAATGGAAACAGCAGTATCCAATCATCTAGGGCATATTAAAGATAAAAACATATAAAGCTGATTTAAAGTGGACCAACACCCAGGATTTTGACTATCCTGGGTTTTGGTCCACTTCGGTGGGGCACCCCGATCGCTGTGTGAAACCCCCCAGAGCGCCCGTAAACACTCACCTCCCTACGCTCCTACGCAGGCGCTCGTCCAATCAGAGCACTCAGAGCCACTGTGGTATGCACGTACAAGCGGCGTCCAACCACAGCGGCTACGAGCGCTGGAGGCCGCGTCTCGTGCTTCCCTCTAACAGGGAGCGCCCGGGCCGCCATTCACAAACGTGCACGCCCTGCTAGAGGGAAGCGCGAGACGTGGCCGCGGCCCACGCATGCGCCGTTGGAACGGGGTTAAGGTAAGGTTTCTGGGCTTCCTGGGGGGTTTCCCCGATTTCGGGGATAGATCTGATCGGCCCGGGAATCTTATAGATCCCCCCTGGGTGTTGGTCCACTTTAAACTTGCCTAGGCATACAATAAAGATGACTTGAAAAAGCTGTGAGTATCCAAAGTACATGGATATGACACGTATAACATGTTAAATAAAGGATTGATTAAAAAATCACCTTCATGATGTAATAACTCGCCTCTCCCCGGTCCTACGGCACATGCGCGGGCGCTCGCATCCCCTTCACCTAAGGCGAGTGGATCCGAACGTGCTGACGGCCGCATCCCCCGCTATCCTTTAACAGGGAGCGTGCCTGCGCCGGTCCTTCACCAATACCTGCCACAGGCATGTGCCCTGCTAAAGGGATAGCGAGGATGCGGCCGCTGCTCGCACATGCGCCATTGGACCGGGAAGGAAGGTGAATCTGGGCGACCTGGAGGGGGATCACACGATCACGCGAACTCAGCTAGACTCATCTAAGGAGCCTATAAACCCCCGATATCTTGGCCAATTCTGCTTCAATTTAAAAACGGAAAACAGTTTAGGACAGCGCCAAATGTAGCCCGACGCAATGATGTAACGATTACCTTTCCCTGCTGTATCACTTTAAAGCAGACCTTCACTCAAGAGCCTGTCTTATGTGTTTCCCCCACGCTTTGCATACAGTCCAGTCCAGCCAAGCACTTTCGGTGGCCACATCCCTGCAACCCGTGGCCACGCCGGCCATTCACAAATACCTGACGTGGGTGTGCCCCCTGCTAAAGGGATAGCAGGAACTGTTGCGCTGGTAAAGCAGGTGAGTATACCGGGCGACCTGGGGGGTTTCACACAGTGGGGCGTTCCGATTCTGGATACCCTGGGGGGTAGGAATCAAGGTATCTTATAGATTCTAGGGCCTTTAAAGTGGACCAACACCCAGGCGGATCGGCCCAGGAATCTATAAGATTCCCAGGCCGATCCGATCCCTTCCCGCCCCGCCGTGTGAAACCCCCCCCAGGACGCCCAGAAACCTTACCTGGATCCCGGTCCAATAGCGCATGTGCGGGCCGCGGCCTCATCTCGCGCTTCTCTCTAGCAGGGCACGGGCGCCCTCCCTGATAGAGGGAAGTGCGAGATGCGGCCGCCAGCGTGCTCAGAGCCGCGTCTCATTGACGTACACCACAGCTGCTCCGAGCGCGCTGATTGTACGAGCGCCCGTGCATGCGCCGTAGGCGCGGGGTGAGGTGAGTTTTAACCGGAAATCTGGGGGGTTTCACATAGCGGGGCACTCCCGATCGGGGTTCCCCCGGGGAAGAGGACCAAAACCCAGGATAGTCAAAATCCTGTGTGTTGGTCCACTTTAAAGACCAACACCCGATCGGGGTGCCCCCCTGCGTGAAACCCCCCCGATCGCCCTAAATGACTCACCTCACCTCGCTCCTACGCGAGCGCTCGTCCAATCAGATAAGGTAAGGTTTCTGGGCGTTCTGCGGGGTTTCACACAGCGGGGCATCCCGATTTCGGATGCCCCGCAGGGAGGGATCTGAACGGCCCGGGAATCTTATAGATTCCCGGGCTGGTCCCCCCTGGGTGTTGGTCCACTTTAAGGACACTATATTTTATTGGAGGCGCACAGAGATGTTTTATAAATTGCCCTCTATATATATATATATATATATATTATAATTCCGGGCAGTCTATTTGCAGCGCATGCGTGGCACCCCCCCCCCTGCAGCGGGGCCCAGTAATAATCATGGCGTCTTGGGGGAGATATAAATAATAATGATTAGAGAAAGCCAATTCCTGGGGGTCTCGGGGAAGCAGCAGCGAGGATCTCTTCTCCCGGCATCTCCTAATCTATTTCCATGAATGATTAATGATAGAAGAGAGAGGACGGGGCCGGAGCTGCCTCAGGGCTATCCCGCTCTACACTGGGATGCCTCGGATGTACGCTACTCAGCGCGTGCGCACAGTATACCTTCACAGGATGGGATATAAATAGCCACTAACAAGGAGGGGATCGGTCTTGGTCTTAAACCCTGACCTCGGGGGGTAACTACTGTAGAGGCAGAGGAGGCAGCTGCTATGAGGCCCGTGGGAAAAGGGAGCCCTGTGCAAGCTGACTTCTCCCTTGTGGCAAACACAGTAACTACTGTAGAGGCAGCTGCTACGAGGCCTATGGGAAAAGGGGCCCCTGTGCAAGCTGTCTTCTCCCTTGTGGCAAAAACAGTAACTACTGTAGAGGCAGAGGAGGCAGCTGCTACGAGGCCCATAGGCTTCTCCCTTGTGGCAAAAGTACCAGACTGGTGCTGCCCCAGAATGCAATGTTGACGCATTCTATGCTCATCCAGCAGGTGGCAGCAGAAATCTCAATTCACAAACATTGCCAGGATTTCGGATTATGTTTGTGCCACTTGCCCCCGACCCCGTCTATGGACCATGTCCACGATGACAGCTTTCTGTCTGCCCACGATCTTTGGTCTATATCTGTCCAGCTTCTGCCCCGCCATCGGGGCCGGGGGAATTGCTGATTGCCTGCCCAGACCCCGGCAGGATTACTTGAGGCTTCTCGCGCAAACTCAGTCTATCCTGCTTAGTGGTGGGGACTAGTGAAAAGCGTTGCCCTTAGATTTCACACCACCCAGTCAAGTCTTGGGTTCTGAATAGTGGCCTCCAGGGGGCGGCCCTGGTGCTCCGCCGTCAACGCGATACTTTCTTTCTTATTATCTCTCCTCTATTCCATCTTTCGGGTTTCTCATTCCCTCCATCCATTTCCTCTCTTTTCCCCATATTTTGAAGAGCACAGCTGATACACTCATGGTAAACGCCATGCTTTGTTTCATTGTACAGCGCAACGGTAAATGATGGCACTATATAAATAAACGATAATAATAATTGTAGCATTATGTATTTAATACCTTCATACATTGGAGCAGCCAGTCTTGCGGGGGTGGTAGGAGACGTGGCCCAGATGGGGTGTCATTACCCCCTTACCGGTTCCCCGTTCCAGCGTCGTCCCGGGTCCTCAGCTGCCCGCTCCCGCTGCGCAGCCACCTGTCTAGCGGCCGCGGCGGGCGGCGGCTTCTGTGCAGGCTGGCGCGCACGCGCCTCCCTGCTCAGCCGGCGGCTCCGGCGTCGCTTCTCGTGCTCGCGCACGTGCGCGAGCACGTTCAGTTTATTCCCTCCGGCGGCGCTGCTCTCAGCGCGGCCGCCGGAGGAAGGTTAAATAATTAATTAATAAAGCCCCAGCTGCACTAGTGGGACTTCCCCACTGGCATTGGGCCAATCAGATGCCTTTGTGTTCTGGGCGGCTCGCCCTATGTGTCCAATCTGTTTGAAGTTCCTGGTTGCACCAATCACTACACTGACTCTCCTAGGCCAATTATGTCTGTTCCCTATATAACTTCATCCCAGTCACTTGTCATTGCCTGTTATAGCGCCTAGACCCTAGTAATTGTTTATCCCTGATATTGATCTCCATTCCTGTTGCTGACCCTCGCTTGTTTGACCATCCTCGATCTCCATTCCTGTTGCCGACCCTCGCTTGTTTGACCATCCTCGATCTTCTCTCCTGTTGCCGACCCTCGCTTGTTTGACCATCCTCGATCTCCTCTCCTGTTGCCGACCCTCGCTTGTTTGACCATCCTCGATCTCCTCTACTGTTGCCGACCCTCGCTTGTTTGACCATCCTCGATCTCCACTCCTGTTGCCGACCCTTGCTTGCCTTTGACCATCCTCGATCTCCACTCCTGTTGCCGACCCTTGCCTGTCTGTTGGACTTCCACCTTACGCTCACATACCGGCTGTCAGGACCAGAGAGTACCTTAAGTGGACTCTCTGTCCGGGGGGTTAAAAGGTTTGGCCAGAGCAATGACACCGAGACATAAGATATGCTTAAAGGTTTTATTAATGGCAAGGATAACAAAAAACTCTTATATTCAGATACAGGGAAAAAACTAACTAACAAAAAATACCAGATAACAGAGAACCGAATCCCTAAGGTGCTGGAGCACTCACCCAGGGTCCTAGGGCAGATGCAGGCAGTCTCCAGACTCCTGACAGGAACAGACTAAAGACCAGAACTCCAGATACAAGGCACATGGATCCACAGACAAAGAGGAAACAACAAAATCCTGCTGCACCTGGTGGAGGGAAAATCTCCCTTAAATAGCACACACACCAGGTGCAGCAGATGAGAGAGCAACAAGCGCTTTGCTGCCACTCTCTGGAGGTTGGAGGGACTGTCGCTGGGGTGAGCAGCCGGAGCTCCGCTGACACCCGCTGGTGGCTGAAGGAACTGCAGATGGGAAAACAGCTCCCAGCCACCAGTCGGGCGCCAGCTGAACCCGGGGACCTTACACTACCCCCCCTTTCAGGAGCGGGCTCCTGAACGCTCCCCTGAAAGAAAAAACTCTCCCCTGAGAACAATACCAACAAATCAAAATCAAGTCCAAAAAAAAAAATGTCCAAAATCTGTGTACAGATCCCACCTCCGGGATCCACAGAGGAGCCAGAGTCCATCGGAGTAGGGATCCAAATAATTGGCAAAGTTTCACCAGTCCTGGATGCAGGTTCTAGACAGGGCCCGGGTGCAAGACAGGGTCCGGGTTCAGGTGCAAGACAAGGCCCGGGTGACGGTTCAACGGCTGGGGGCCCGGCAGAGGGCTCAACGGCTGGGGGCCCGGCAGAGGGCTCAACGGCTGGGGGCCCGGCAGAGGGCTCAACGGCTGGGGGCCCGGCAGAGGGCTCAACGGCTGGGGGCCCGGCAGAGGGCTCAACGGCTGGGGGCCCGGCAGAGGGCTCAACGGCTGGGGGCCCGGCAGAGGGCTCAACGGCTGGGGGCCCGGCAGAGGGCTCAACGGCTGGGGGCCCGGCAGAGGGCTCAACGGCTGGGGGCCCGGCAGAGGGCTCAACGGCTGGGGGCCCGGCAGAGGGCTCAACGGCTGGGGGCCCGGCAGAGGGCTCAACGGCTGGGGGCCCAGCGGCGGCTGACTCACGGTGGGGCCCAGCGGCGGCTGACTCACGGTGGGGCCCAGCGGCGGCTGACTCACGGTGGGGCCCAGCGGCGGCTGACTCACGGTGGGGCCCAGCGGCGGCTGACTCACGGTGGGGCCCAGCGGCGGCTGACTCACGGTGGGGCCCAGCGGCGGCTGACTCACGGTGGGGCCCAGCGGCGGCTGACTCACGGTGGGGCCCAGCGGCGGCTGACTCACGGTGGGGCCCAGCGGCGGCTGACTCACGGTGGGGCCCAGCGGCGGCTGACTCTACCATGGGACGCTCTGGAGGCAGGCTGGCATCGACCATGGGACGCTCTGGAGGCAGGCTGGCATCGACCATGGGACGCTCTGGAGGCAGGCTGGCATCGACCATGGGACGCTCTGGAGGCAGCCTGGCATCGACCATGGGACGCTCTGGAGGCAGGCTGGCATCGACCATGGGACGCTCTGGAGGCAGGCTGGCATCGACCATGGGACGCTCTGGAGGCAGGCTGGCATCGACCTCAAAGACCGGATCATCGTCGTCAGAATCTTCGTAGAACCAGGCATCAGGGTCCTGGTTACTAGTAGTAGCCACCGGTTGGTTCCAAGATGAAGCAGGAGACCCCTGATCCAAGGCCCCAGGTGAAGCACACAGCACCTCAGAAATCCCCCTAGAATCTACAGATCTGGCTAAAGGGACGGTAGATGGGGGAATCTGGACAGGAACACTGGGTTTAATTAGACAAGGCTGCTTAACCTGTGGCAAAAGGGGATTTATATCAAAGGCTACATCCACCAAGATCCTAACTAGGGGTCGAGCCGCTGGGAAGACAAAATCTCCCCGATCAACCAAAGAGTGAATAAGGTTGATAAGGTCTAAACACATGGGTTTAGAGTACCCAACAAATAATGCCTGCACCTCATCAGCATGAGTCTTAGCTAAAGGCAGTAACTTTCTGATCACAGCAGGATCCATAGTGGGGGCTAGGAAAGCTAGAGGGACTACAAATCCCAGGATGTGTAATGCTCTGGCCAGGTGGGTATAGTGGCAGCAGGATTATGTCAGGACCAGAGAGTACCTTAAGTGCACTCTCTGTCCGGGGGGTTAAAAGGTTTGGCCAGAGCAATGACACCGAGACATAAGATATGCTTAAAGGTTTTATTAATGGCAAGGATAACAAAAAACTCTTATATTCAGATACAGGGAAAAAACTAACTAACAAAAAATACCAGATAACAGAGAACCGAATCCCTAAGGTGCTGGAGCACTCACCCAGGGTCCTAGGGCAGATGCAGGCAGTCTCCAGACTCCTGACAGGAACAGACTAAAGACCAGAACTCCAGATACAAGGCACATGGATCCACAGACAAAGAGGAAACAACAAAATCCTGCTGCACCTGGTGGAGGGAAAATCTCCCTTAAATAGCACACACACCAGGTGCAGCAGATGAGAGAGCAACAAGCGCTTTGCTGCCACTCTCTGGAGGTTGGAGGGACTGTCGCTGGGGTGAGCAGCCGGAGCTCCGCTGACACCCGCTGGTGGCTGAAGGAACTGCAGATGGGAAAACAGCTCCCAGCCACCAGTCGGGCGCCAGCTGAACCCGGGGACCTTACACCGGCTACCCGATTCCACTTCCAGCCGCGGGCTCTCCAGTTCTCTATACCGTAAGACCTCATCCTTTGAGCCATAAAGTCCTGGGGGCAACCGATCCCGAGCAGGCGTGTTCTGCGTCTCGGCAAGCGGGGGCTCCTATAGGTGAAGCTGGCTGCGGAGATTGGGGGTTGAGGTCCTTACCAAGAGAGCTGGAGTTGTCCAAGTGGTAAATTGTGGTTCCGGGAGCGTGACATTATAACAGGCCCCAAAATTAATATGGAAGACCTGGTACAGCAAGTTCAGGCGATGGCCACCGCTATCAATCAACTTGCCCAGAGAGTGGCCAATCAAGAAACCCACCAGATTACAACACCCGCTGTACCACCTCATATTCCTGAACCTAAGGTTCCTTTACCTGAAAAGTTCTTTGGAGACCGGGCCGGTTTTTCGAACTTCAAGAATTCGTGTGAACTCTATTTCAGGCTGCGGCCTTTATCTTCTGGCACAGAAACCCAACGGGTGGGTTTAATTATCTCTCTGCTACAAGGAGATCCTCAGTCATGGGCTTTCAGCTTGCTTCCTGAAGATCCTGCCTTACACTCAGTTTCATCCTTTTTCTCAGCTATGGGAGTGCTGTATGCGGATCCAGATCGTCAGTCCACGGCGGAAAACAGGCTTCGGGCCCTGAAGCAGGGTCGGAATTCCGCCGAGGACTACAGCGCTGAGTTCCGGCGCTGGGCAGTGGAGTCTACTTGGAATGATCCAGCCCTATGTAGCCAATTCCGTATGGGGCTTTCTGAAAATATTAAAGATGCCTTGGTCAATTTTCCCACTCCAAAAGATTTGGATCAACTTATGCAGGTCTCCATCAGGATCGATAGGCGTCTTAGGGAGAGAGCCAGGGAAAGGGTTAGGGTTACCACTCCCTTTAGACCTTCACAAACTCCCAACCCTTCAACTCCTGGTGGGGTAAACACCTCCTCCCTCTCTCAAGAGGAGCCAATGCAGGTTGGCAGAGCCCGTCTTTCTCAGGACGAGAAACAACGGAGACGGTCTTTGGGTCTTTGCCTCTATTGTGGGTCCCCGGGTCATTTTGCCAGGTCCTGTCCTAATAAGGGGTATCCGGCGGGAAACTTTCTCGCCTAGATCAGGAAGAGGGTACTGATCTAGGTGGGTTGAAGCATTACTCTCATCATGATAAGATGTCAATCCCTACGGAGCTTTTCTGGGGTCTTTCCAAACAGGCAGTATCTGCTTTTGTCGATAGTGGAGCTGCAGGAAACTTTCTGGATCGGAGCATAATCTCCGTCCTGGGGGTTCCATTGGTACCCCTTGAAAAATCTCTCCAGGTTTTGGCCATAAATGGGAAGGCTATCCAGGGAGGACCGGTCAGTCACAAGACCCCTCCTCTCAGATTGGTGGTTGGCTCATCCCATTCTGAATATATAGAATTCCTGGTGTTTGATTGTCCGGAAACACCAGTAGTTTTGGGATACCCTTGGCTAAAGCTCCATAACCCCATATTTAATTGGCAGTCTGGTGATCTGGTTAAGTGGAGTAATTTCTGCAGGTCACATTGCTTCTCCACTGTCCTTAGGAGTGTGCAGATTTTGCCCCAAGAACTGCCTCTGCCTTATACAGATTGGGCAGATGTCTTTTCTGAACGATCCGCTGATAATCTTCCCCCACACAGACCCTATGACTGTCCCATCGACTTACTTCCTGGAACCATTCCTCCTAGGGGTAAAATTTATAATCTGAATCGAGCAGAAGAGCAGGCTATGAAAGAATATATTTCGGAAAATCTGAGTAAAGGCTTTATCCGCCCGTCAACATCACCGGCGGGTGCCGGCTTCTTTTTTGTTGAGAAGAAGGATGGGGGTTTAAGGCCTTGTATAGATTATAGAGCCTTGAATAAGATCACCATTAAAAATCGTTATCCTCTTCCCTTAATAGGTGATTTATTTAATCAGGTAGTGGGGGCTCGAATTTTTTCTAAACTAGATCTAAAGGGGGCCTACAACCTGATCCGTATTCGGCAAGGGGATGAATGGAAAACGGCGTTCAATGTTAAAGATGGTCATTATGAATATTTAGTCATGCCTTTTGGCCTTTGCAATGCTCCTGCGGTCTTTCAAGACTTTGTTAATGACGTGTTTCGTGACTATTTGGGTAACTTCGTAGTGGTTTATTTGGATGACATCCTCATTTACTCCAAGAACCTTTCCGAACACAGGCAACATGTAAAACTGGTCCTTCAGAAATTGAGAGAGAATAATTTATACGCTAAAATCTCTAAGTGTATGTTTGAGGTCACCTCCGTTCCCTTCTTGGGGTATATTATCTCTAGTCAGGGGTTGGAGATGGATGGGGGAAAAGTTTCGGCAGTACGGGATTGGGTACAACCCAAATCCTTAAAAGAATTACAACGCTTTTTAGGATTTGCTAATTTCTATCGACGTTTCATCAAGGGTTTTTCTAGTATCGTTGCGCCTCTCACCAATCTCACCCGCAAAGCCGCGTTCACTGTTAACTGGTCACCATCAGCTATTGAAGCCTTTCGTGTCCTAAAACAGGCTTTTACTTCGGCGCCAGTTTTAGTGCACCCCGATGTCAACAAACCTTTTGTTATTGAAGTAGATGCGTCTGAACTAGGTGTTGGAGCTGTTTTATCGCAATTCTCTGGATCTCCTGAACGTATGCATCCATGTGCCTATTTTTCTCGGAAGTTTAATACCGCAGAACAAAATTATGATGTCGGCAATAGGGAACTATTAGCTATTAAACTGGCATTTGATGAATGGCGTCATTGGTTGGAGGGTTCCTTACATCCTATCACTGTATATACCGATCACAAAAATCTCGAGTATATAGGCGCCGCCAAGAGGTTGAATTCTCGACAGGCCTGTTGGGCATTGTTTTTTTCGCGTTTCAATTTTATTATTACCTTTAAGCCGGGCGTGAAAAATACTAAAGTCGATGCTCTGTCGCGCATGTTTGGTGAGTGTAAGGATCGGGGAGATACTGGTGAGCCTATCTTACCTGTAGGTTGTGTAGTCGGGGCCTTGCTCCCTGATCTCTCTAATGTTTTGGCGCCGTTCCAAGATGAATCGCCTGTAAATGCACCTATAGGATGTCAATTTGTACCGCCGCATTTGCGTTCTGATGTTATCCGCGAATTCCACGACGCAAAAACTGCTGGGCATCTGGGAATTCGTAAGACTTTTATTTTAGCTCGGCGCCACGTATGGTGGCCTTCTATGAGACGTGATATCACTACCCTTATCGACGCATGTTCCGTTTGTGCTCGAAGTAAAGGGGTACACAAGGCCCCTAGTGGTTATCTTATTCCCCTCGAGATCCCTAAAGAACCATGGTCTCACATTTCGATGGACTTTATTGTTGATTTGCCTCTTTCTCATGGGAACACTGTGATTTGGGTGGTCGTCGATAGATTCAGTAAGATGGCTCATTTCATTGCTTTACCCAAGCTACCCTCGGCTCCTGAACTTTCGCGTTTATTCATCTCGCATTTTTCGGCTCCATGGTATTCCAGTAAATATTGTCTCCGATCGGGGTGTGCAGTGGGCAGACTGAAAGAACAAATCAAAGCCTAGAACAATATTTAAGATGTTACATCTCTGACACTCAGGAGCAGTGGTCGGAATTTATTGACTTTGCCGAATTTGCGTATAATAATGCGCCGAGTGACAGTACTAAAGTATCCCCTTTCTTTTGTAATTATGGAAAGAATCCTAAGGCTTCTTCTATTTCTGCAGCACCTTCTGATTTTCCGGTGTTAGAAGAGTGGCTTCAGAAACGGAAGGTTATTTGGGCACGCGTCCAGCAAAATTTAGAAACTATGCGCACTAAATATAAAAAATTTGCTGATCATCGTAGGTCTCAGGAACCTGTCCTTCAGTGTGGAGACCTTGTCTGGGTTTCCACTAAGAACATTGCTCTCCGGCAACCTTCTTATAAACTGGGTCCTAAATTTATCGGTCCTTACCCCATTATCAGGAAACTTAATAATGTGACCTTCAAAGTTCAGCTCCCTCCTACTATGAAAAAAGTGATGTCCATGCCAGAACTCTTGTACGGAAATTTCACCGTGACAATCCGGGGAAGCCGGGTGAGGGTCCGGAGGCCCCTCGTGAGGGGGGGGGTAATGTCATTACCCCCTTACCGGTTCCCCGTTCCAGCGTCGTCCCGGGTCCTCAGCCGCCCGCTCCCGCTGCGCAGCCACCTGTCTAGCGGCCGCGGCGGGCGGCGGCTTCTGTGCAGGCTGGCGCGCACGCGCCTCCCTGCTCAGCCGGCGGCTCCGGGGTCGCTTCTCGTGCTCGCGCGCGTCGCTTCTCGTGCTCCGGCGGCGCTGCTCTCAGCGCGGCCGCCGGAGGAAGGTTAAATAATTAATTAATAAAGCCCCAGCTGCACTAGTGGGACTTCCCCACTGGCATTGGGCCAATCAGATGCCTTTGTGTTCTGGGCGGCTCGCCCTATGTGTCCAATCTGTTTGAAGTTCCTGGTTGCACCAAACACTACACTGACTCTCCTAGGCCAATTATGTCTGTTCCCTATATAACTTCATCCCAGTCACTTGTCATTGCCTGTTATAGCGCCTAGACCCTAGTAATTGTTTATCCCTGATATTGATCTCCATTCCTGTTGCCGACCCTCGCTTGTTTGACCATCCTCGATCTCCATTCCTGTTGCCGACCCTCGCTTGTTTGACCATCCTCGATCTTCTCTCCTGTTGCCGACCCTCGCTTGTTTGACCATCCTCGATCTCCTCTCCTGTTGCCGACCCTCGCTTGTTTGACCATCCTCGATCTCCTCTACTGTTGCCGACCCTCGCTTGTTTGACCATCCTCGATCTCCACTCCTGTTGCCGACCCTTGCTTGCCTTTGACCATCCTCGATCTCCACTCCTGTTGCCGACCCTTGCCTGTCTGTTGGACTTCCACCTTACGCTCACATACCGGCTACCCGATTCCACTTCCAGCCGCGGGCTCTCCAGTTCTCTATACCGTAAGACCTCATCCTTTGAGCCATAAAGTCCTGGGGGCAACCGATCCCGAGCAGGCGTGTTCTGCGTCTCGGCAAGCGGGGGCTCCTATAGGTGAAGCTGGCTGCGGAGATTGGGGGTTGAGGTCCTTACCAAGAGAGCTGGAGTTGTCCAAGTGGTAAATTGTGGTTCCGGGAGCGTCTGTAGTTTTGGTGAACTAATGTGTCTTAGATTCTGTGCACTGTATCCTATGTAGGAACTTGCATGCCAAGCAGACACATGATCTTTAGTTTGTACTTTAATAAATGAACTTTTGCTTTATAACTCATAGTGGTAGGTGTGCATTTATAAACTAGTTTGGTCCTATATAGCACTGGGATATTCATCCCTATTATATAATTGCACCCAATTCTTTCTCAATTAATACTTTTTTGTGGTTGTTACATTTGAGTGTGCTTACCTATCTTTACATAATTTGCTGTTTGTCTTTAGGTTAAAGCACCTCCTAACCTGTCTACTACAAAATATGTCATTTGAGGATGTAAATTCTTTGACATCCAAGAGAGCAGACACTTTCACCTTCTCACAGACTGAGCTAGATGCCATTGTATCCCAATACGGGGATACAGCCAGTCCCCTGAATAAAGATAATATTCTCTTGAAACGCCATTTTGAGACACAACGAAAAAAACAGGTACAGTTCCAACTCCACTCAGTCACCCTAGTAGAATATTTAAGAAACAAAAGAATCCCGAGGGGTTTGAGAATAAATCTAAAGCCTTCCTTCTGCCGTGAGGACCCTAAGTTCTGTACTCAATGGAACCAGATACTAAATAAATGTAGTCTGGATTTAATTGCATTGACCATTCAGGGTCTGCAAGAACAACTGAGTAGCTTACAGCACTCAATTAACTGCACTAAAGAAAAACTCACGAACACCCTCACCAGTCAGGACCTACAGACCTATCTAGAATCCCTAGAGTCCTCAGTGGAACAATATAGGAAAGACACCCTTGCAACCAAACTTAATAAATACAGGAGGGATACTCTAGACTATGAAGAGAATAGGGTCTATAACTGGCGTGAACTGAGAAGACCTAGATATCAGACTAGACGTGACCCACAGAGAGGCAGCCAAAGCGACTCAGACACTAGCAGATCCTCTGACGAACAAGACCAACGGCCTTTTTTAGGCCAACAACCAACCTCACACGGTCAGAGCTCAAGAAGACGCGGAGGGGGAAGAAACGGGCCGGGACTAGTAGAATCCCAACGGGTACTTCGGAGTCAGTCCCAACATCCTCGCTCCTAGTAGTAAACCTCTCCTCCCGAGCACTCTCCCCAATTGAAATCAAGGTACTTCAGAGGGGTTTGGGATTTGTACCCACACACTGGGGTAATCCGTTAGAACTTGATATCGACTTACAAAGGTTCTTTCGCTCTCTTAGGCTCCGCTCCTATTTCGACACCTCACCTATAAGCTACCCACCGGCAACATCGGAACTTACAGCTATGGGAATAGACCTGAAACAATGTCGCCCACCGAGTAAGTGGATACCACCTACTACCCCACATAGTGTAGAAACTTTTATTAAGTTGGTGGAAAGGGATATATCCAGACTGAAGTGGCACCCCCAAGGCCATAGGTATTACAACAATTTGTCTAAAGCTGAACGTACAGCCCTGAAAAATTTAACTGAGGATCGATCCATTGTGATTAAATCGGCAGACAAGGGGGGAGCCACTGTCATTCTGAATGCCAATGACTACAATGAAACTGTACTTGAACAATTATCCGACACACAGGTATATGAGCCCCTACACAGGGACCCGCTGCCTGACATCCAAAAAGAAATTGGTGATGTGATTGAAGAAGCTTTTTCTAAATCCCTGATTGACAGGAAGCTAAAAAACTTTCTCCTACCCGACCACCCAATGACCCCCCTTTTTTACATTTTACCTAAAATCCACAAAAATGCCACTAAACCTCCAGGTCGCCCCATTGTGGCTGGTACCAACTCAGTATTCCAACCCCTGGCAATATTTCTTGATAAAATCCTTCAAACCAAGGTCCTACAAATTCCGTCGTTTCTTTTAGACACAGGAGACTTCCTATCCAAACTCTCTGCTTTAGGAACCATTCCCTCTGGTACCCTGCTATGTAGTATGGATGTAAATAGCCTCTATACATCAATACCACATGAGGAGGGCATTGTCATTGTAGCCAAAACTCTGAAGTCCATGCCATTGACATCAGCATACAGGACACTATGTGTAGAACTGCTTAGAATCATTCTCACTAAAAACTACTTTAGTTACAATGAGAAATTTTATCTACAGAAACAAGGGACCGCGATGGGTTCCAATGTCGCTCCGGCCTACGCTAATTTATTCATGGCCGAATTTGAGACCACAGTAGTCTATCAGCATCCACTATACCTCAGACATTCACTACTGTGGTATAGATATATAGATGATGTTTTCTTCCTTTGGACAGGGGACAGGACTAGCTTAGAACAATTTAAAGCGGAACTGGATCACGCATGGCCCACCATTACATTCAGTATGGAAGCCGATGAACAGGAAGTACACTTCTTGGATGTAAACGTTAAGTTGAGGGGAGGCTCCATACATACTGACCTCTATACCAAACCAACTGATCGCAACACGTATCTACACGCCACCAGTTTCCATCCACCTAAACTAAAGAAGGGCCTACCATATAGCCAGTTTGTTCGTCTTAGGCGTATCATAGACGATGAGACTACATTCCAAACCAGAGCACAAAAAATGGCCCAAGATTTTGCAGAACGTGGCTACTCCCTCCCTGTTATTGATAGGGCCCTACAAAAAGCGACAAGTTTGTCACGTACTTCCCTGTTGCAGTACAAACCTAAGAAAACATCTAAACGTATCCCCTGTATCCTGACTTATAACAGCCAGAGTTCTACAGTACGGTCCATTATTAATAAACATTGGCCAATACTCACCTGTGACGAAAAACTACAAAATACTTTTTCGGACCGCCCGATGTTTACCCATAAGCGTTCTAAAAACATTAAAGACACACTTATACAAGCCGATACCACTCACAAATTTCTTTAACCGGAAACTAGTGACTGGCTAAGTATGCTCCCCAAACCTCTAGGGATGCACCCATGTGGGGGCTGCGCACAATGCAACTCGGTCATTAAATGTACCTCCTTTAACCATCCCTCCTCTGGCAAAACATACTCCTTGAAAGGCTTCTTCAACTGCAACTCCAATAACGTGATTTATCTACTGAAATGCCCTTGTGGTAAGGCATATGTGGGACAAACACAACGAGCCATAAAAACTCGAATAAGTGAACACCGTAGTGCCATCCGTAGATTTGACTTCACTTCCCCAGTTTCCAAACACTTTGCTGAGGCCAACCACCAGGTGTCACAATTAAGGTTCCTGGTGATTGAGAAAGTATTCCCACATAAAAGAGGGGGTGATCCCGCAATACAATTATCCAGAAGAGAACTCTATTGGATATATGAGCTCAACACTAAAACCCCTAGGGGAATGAACGAGGACTGTGATCTTTCCCCCTTCCTTTGAACACCGAGACCATGTTTTCATAACAACTCTCTTTTCTCCCTCTAGCGCGGACCCACAGACTAGACGTCTCATGTCTCTATACTATTTTCTATGCCGCTCCAACGGCCTTGAGAGGGTAAGGACCCTTACATTAGTCACTATTTAACATATTCTAGACGTCTAGCACGGGACCTTCCTCATACTCTTGTTTTTACAAATCTCAGGTGGGACTTATGGAGGGGTTAAACCAGTACCCGTTGCCTTAGCCAGCTCCCCATATATCCACTCCTAGGACCCTCTATATGCCCAAAGTATATGGTTGACTATATGGGGTTTGAGATATAACCCCCCCAATTCCTCCATACCCCCCACCAGGTAGCTACTCACCTACTCCATAATCCATAGCCATTTACATATATCTTAGCTCTAAATGGGCGCATCCTGGGAATAGGTGCTTTATTTTCACTGGACTGGCCTCTAATATTGTTGCTATACTAATCACAGTCAGGCGGCAGGGGCTCCGTGTGGACTATATGATGCGCCAACACACTGACAATTGTACTATGAGCCCGGCACTAGTATGCTACTACCTATTTGGTACGCTATTATTTTAATGATATACCCCAGCATGTGACAATAATATAGGCCTGCAGAAGATAGGTATAAGCTGGATATATGTACTTATAAGTCTAGTTTGACTACCACTCTTAAATCTGGCTTTTTGTAAACTTTAAGATCCGTGATTCTCAAATGTGATATTTATCCATATTTTTGTTTCTTTCCAGATGGATCCCCCTGCTTCATTCATTTTCCTCCCAAGAGTTGCTACATACTCTATCCAGCATCTTTTAGCTGTACACCGCAGTGACGCGCGCCCCGTGCGCCTGCGCGTCACCATCTTACGGTTGGCAGTACTGCAGACCGTCTGATGGTTGGCGCGCGGCCGGGACGCGCGTCACCGGAAGTGACGCGTGGTGACGCGAACGACGTTCGCGTCTCCAACCGCGTCACAGGGCCGGCCCCGGGGGGATTCACGCGCCTTTAGCGCATTTAAAAACAGCTGTCCGTACCTTACCTGTCAGGCACCGCTCCTCCTGCATCCTGCATCTCTGTCACTTCATACAGCAGCTCGGACGAAGGTTCTAACCGAAACACGTGTCAGCTGAAGTTGCATACTGGACTCATTTTTGCATTGGACACTTCGCAGCGGCCTCAGTCTATTTAACTCCTGCATGGACTTTGTGAACAACACTCTGTGCACCGCTTATCAGACAGCAGCACAGCAGCTCCAAATCCATAAGTGCCTCCTGCACTTTCAGGTACCTCTACCCTATTGCATTTCGTCTGATACAAACTCTGCAGCAGCCATTGGAGTACTGTGGGAGCACTATAACCACATGTAGCATGAACACAAACAGTACCTTGGCTTACCTGCATAATATCTGTACATAATGTATATACTGTATATATTGTCCTTGTCTGTAGTTTTGGTGAACTAATGTGTCTTAGATTCTGTGCACTGTATCCTATGTAGGAACTTGCATGCCAAGCAGACACATGATCTTTAGTTTGTACTTTAATAAATGAACTTTTGCTTTATAACTCATAGTGGTAGGTGTGCATTTATAAACTAGTTTGGTCCTATATAGCACTGGGATATTCATCCCTATTATATAATTGCACCCAATTCTTTCTCAATTAATACTTTTTTGTGGTTGTTACATTTGAGTGTGCTTACCTATCTTTACATGGTTCCGGGAGCGTGACATGGGGCTTGTCTTCCCCAGTGGTGACCATGAGGATGTGACTGCTTCAGGAATGGGTATTTTGCATGACTTTGTGGGTGCTCCTGAACTTTGTGGCCAGGCACCGACTTTCTGTACTGAAATGTATCCTCGAGCTCCATGAACTTACAGCATCTTCTCCCGTGGGGGCGAGGATTCTCTGGGTGCTCCTGAGCTGCTGCTGAACTTAGTGGCCAGGCACCGACTTCCTGTACCTCCTGTATCTGAAATATATCCCCGAGCTCCATGAACTTACAGCCCCCGAGCACCTTCTCCCGTGGGGGCGAGTATGTGACTGCTTCAGGAACGGGTGTTTTGCATGACTTTCTGGGTGCTCCTGAACTTTGTGGCCAGGCACCAACTTCCTGTACCTCCTACATCTGAAATGTATCCCCGAGCTCCATGAACATACAGCCCCCGAGCACCTTCTCCTGTGGGGGCGAGGATGTGACTGCTTCAGGAACGGGTATTTAGCATGACTTTCTGGGTACTCCTGAACTTTGTGGCCAGGCACCGACTTTCTGTACTGAAATGTATCCCCGAGCTCCATGAACTTACAGCACCTTCTCCCGTGGGGGCGAGGATGTGACTGCTTCAGGAACGGGTGTTTTGCATGACTTTGTGGGTGCTGCTGAGCTTAGTGGCCAGGCACCGACTTCCTGTACCTCCTACATCTGAAATGTATCCCTGAGCTCCATGAACTTACAGCCCCCGAGCACCTTCTCCCGTGGGGGTGAGGATGTGACTGCTTCAGGAACGGGTGTTTTGCATGACTTTGTGGGTGCTCCTGAACTTTGTGGCCAGGCACCGATTCTCCGTACTGAAATGTATCCCTGAGCTCCGTGAACTTACAGCCCCCGTGCCCTCTCTCCCGTGGGGGTGGTTTCTCAACAGAAAGCATCTAACCTCGCTCGTGCACGTTCCTGCCGGGCCCAATCAGACGAACATTCAAGGCCCATCAGTATCATCTGCTTCACCTGTAACACAGCTATTGCAAGAATTTCCTAAATGTCTGGTACTAGAGGTGGAGGCCCCTCTAGCTATATCATGTGGCGGAGGCCCCGGGGCGTGAACCACTCAGGCCCTTCCTATAATTCATCCCTGATAATTGTATATATTATTTTTATACACATACTGCATAGATGCTAACTGCCATCTTCTCCCAGCAACGTAAGGAAGACATAATCTGCTACCGGACGAGGGACGGAGATGACGCCGCGTTGCGCCAGGCGGGGGGACAGATGCCGCGGTCTGTTCCGGGGGCCGACGCTCAGGTGCCAGAACGGCGTCTCATTACTGACAGCTGCCAAGCGACTCTGCCACCCTCCCGCAGGATGATGAGCTTGATTTGCATGTAATGAATGTGGAGAAGAATCTTGGGGAATGGTGACAGCACGTTCCCGCAGATGAGATCCTAATCTGCAATGCGGGCGGCGGCGGAATTTACATTTCTGGGGAAATGATTCAACGTTGGAATGTTCTAATTGGTGTCGCGCGGTTCAGCTGCGATTTGCATTCTGACAGAAAAGACGTGCGGGGCGCAGGATTACTCACCCTGCTTCTGCGGAGGACGGGTAAGTACATCACACGGCTGTCCATCATCCGGTTCTGTAGATGAAGGTGGGTTTACTATAAGGAGTCGTAAGCCCCTGTTACCATAGAGGCAAAGGAGCCTTCAACTGATGACGGGAACGTTAAAATAAAGAAGTAAATAATAATAAAATAATAAATAAAATAATCCGAACCGCAGGGGTGGGTCATGGGTGTGGCTTATATTGATGGGCAAGGGTTTAAAGGGTTTTGACTATCTGGGTTTTGGTCCTTTCCCCTGGGGCACCCCCAATCAGCTCTGTGAAACCCCCCAGATCACCGAAGTCAACTCACCTCTTCTCGGCCCTATGGTGCATGCGCAGCCGCTACAATCAGTGCGCTCCGAGCCGCTAACATCGCGTCGCCTAAGCCCTCGTCTAAGATCAGCGAGCTGGTGGCCGTATCCTCCGCTTCCCTCTAACGAGGAGTGTGCCCGCTCCGGCCATTCACAAATGCCTGACGCGGGTACGCACTCTTCTAGAGGCATAGCAGGGATGCAGCCGTGGCTCGTGCATGTGCTGTTGAACTGGGAAACACGATATGTGTATGGGGCGACCTGGGGGGTTTCACACAGCCGGGCATCCCGATTCTAGATGCCTCGGGGGGCAGGGAATTGATCAGCCCGGGAATCTTATAATGTGTCCCTCGAGCATTGAATTGGAACTGGGATGCCCCAGGGGTACTTAATCGGCCTTGACCATGACCTGTTCCTTTTATGCCATAGCCTCAGTTGTACAGGGTCCAGGAGGCACACGGGGAGGGATCAGGGATGCCACGGCTGGCTGGTCATGGGTTGGTCAGGAGGTCTGTAAAAATTATGGGGCTCATACACATAGAGTAGGGACCACACTAAACACAGAGTGCCTTGTCGGGGCGGTGCGGCTTCCACGTGTATCTGCAGATATATGCGACCAAACCTCTGTCTTTCCACATAGCCGGACATGTTTGGTGCTTAAAGTGGACCAACACCCAGGATTTTGACTATCCTGGGTTTTGGTCCACTTTGGTGGGGCACCCAGATCGGGGGTGCCCCGCTGTGTGAAACCCCCCAGAAAGCCCCAAAAACTCACCTCTCCCCGCTCCCACGTGACCGCTGCAGCCAATCCCCGCCGACGGACAAGCGGGAGGCAGCGACGGACAAGAGAGCGCGCCCGCTGCCGCCTCCCGCGCGTCACTCTTACAGGGCGCGCGCCCGCGGCGGCCATTCACAAATGGCCGCCGCGGGTGCGCGCCCTGCTAGAGGGACGCACGGGAGGCGGCGGCGGTGGCTTATCCGTCGCTTGTCCGATAAGGTACGTTTTTAGGGGATTTCTGGGGGGTTTCACACAGCGGGGCATCCCGATTTCGGATGCACCGCGGGGAGGGAGCTGATCGGATTCCCGGCCCTATCAGGGGTGGGTGTTGGTCCACTTTAATGCTCAGGGCAGCTTCCCATTTCCTTTCATCTGTATATAGCCAGGTATGGGGGCTGAGGCCTACCTGACACTAGCAGGCTGTGACCCTTCCCCCATGTAGTCGGCAGCTCCCTCCCGGTGAGTAGCTCTGTATTTTACTAGTTGCAGTACATGTCCCTATTATGGGGCTCATCCATATAGAGTAGGGACCACACTAAACACAGAGAGCCTTGTCGGGGCGGTGCGGCTTCCACGTGTATCTGCAGATATATGCGACCAAATCTCTGTCTTTCCACATAGCCGGACATGTTTGGTGCTTAGATGAGACTGATGGCTGGGCGCACTTTGGGGCCTCTCACACTACCTATTTAATTCTCAGAGCAGCCATTTTTCTTTCGAGGCTGGTTTGTTTCCCCAGCTCGCCCCTGTCTGGAGGAAAAGATGAAGCATCAGGAAGCAGCTTCCCTCCTCCCCTCTGAGCTCACAATCACATTACACCTTCCTTAGCATCTATTGTAATTCTATTACAGGAGGAATTAGCGGCCGGCTCCAGAGACATGGCGCAGGGTGGGGGCGGCCATTGCTGCTCTGTGACCCGGGTGCTGGGGACACGGATCCCGACACCTCCAATGCCGAATATCTCAGCACTAGGGGAGGGGGGTGGTATTAGCCTTAGTTTAGGGTCAGCTTTAGTGGGTGCAAAATGCTGACAAAATGAAAGCAGATCTAAACCCTATAACCAGATCCGGCTCCAGGTTTATGTGGGCCCTTGGGTGAGCGAATCTTAATGGACGCGGTGCGATGTGGTGTGAGATTCCATACATGATGAGAAAGGTGCATGTATAGTCATAGCTCCCAAGTGTCCCTGATTGGAGGGACTGTGAGTCCATGTCCCCCTGCCCCTCGTTGTTCTCATTTGTCCCTCTTTGAGGTGTAACATGCAGATCTGCAGCAATAAATGATTCATTTGCCTATTCAAAGTGTTTCTATTGTTGTAACTGTTACAATGTATCTCCTATCCATCCCTCAATGAGGGGGCGTGGCTTCATCTATCCCTCAATTAGGGGCGTGGCTTCGTTGACATATTGTCCCTCTTTGAGGTGTAACATGCAGATCTGCAGAAATACATGATTAATTTGCCTATTCAAAGTGTTTCTATTGTTGTAACTGTTACATCCTATCTATTATCCATCCCTCAATAAGGGGGCGTGGCCTCATCCATCCCTCAAATAGGGGGTGTGGCTTCATCCTTCCCTTAATGAGGGGACGTGGCTTCACCCATCCCTCAATTAGGGGTGTGGCTTCGTTTACATATTGTCCCTCTTTGAGGTGTAACATGCAGATCTGCTGCAATAAGTGGTTAATTTGCATATTCAAAGTGTTTATATTGTTGTAAATGTTACACCCTCCCCCATACCCTTCCTCAATGAGGGGGCATGGCTTCATTTACATATTGTCCCTCAGCAATAAATAGTTAATTTGCCTATTCAAAGTGCTTCTATTGCTGTAACTGTTACACCCTTTCTCCTATCCATCCCTCAATGAGGGGGCGTGGCTTCATCTATCCCTCAATGAGGGGCGTGGCTTCATCTATCCCTCATAGAGGGGGCATGGCTTCATTTATCTCTCAATGAGAGAGCGTGGCTTCATCTATCCCTCAATGAGGGGGCGTGGCTTCATCTATCCCTCAATGAGGGGGCGTGGCTTCATTTATCTCTCAATGAGAGAGCGTGGCTTCATCTATCTCTCAATGAGGGGGCGTGGCTTCATCCATCCCTCAATGAGGGGGCGTGGCTACATCTATCCCTCAATGAGGGGACGTGGCTTCATCTATCCCTCAATGAGGAGGCGTGGCTTCATCTATCCCTCAATGAGGGGCGTGGCTTCATCCATCCCTCAGTGAGGAGGCGTGGCTTCATCTATCCCTCAATGAGGAGGCGTGGCTTCATCTATCCCTCAATGAGGGGACGTGGCTTCATCCATCCCTCAATGAGGAGGCGTGGCTTCATCTATCCCTCAATGGGAGGGCGTGGCTTCATCTATCCCTCAATGAGAGGGCGTGGCCTAATTTAACAAATGTCCCTCTTTCCAACCCTGAAAAGTTGGTGGCTATGTGTATGGTGAATAGTAACAAAGAATAGAATTGAAAAAAATAATGGATGACAGAAAAAAAAAAATAAAAGTAGGAAAGAAAGAAAGCAAGACAAAAGGAATGACAGAAAGAATAGATGGAAATAAATAAAGTAATATAAAATCTAAACGGAAAGAATCAAAGAACAAAAACATAGAATGAATGACAGAAACAAAGAAAGAGACTGAGGCCCTTATTTAAGAAGGGATAGCGTCAGGTAGCGGCTGGTTAATGAGAGGAAGCGACAGGTAGCGACCGGTCAACGCTGGACACGGCACGCAATTACACATTTATCAAGCAGAATCTGTTTAGCGACTGGGATAGCGCCATGTAGCGTCCGATTCATCATTATCCCAGCCTCAGCGAACAGCGCCGGCGTTCAGCCTTGCACAGCGCCAGGTATGACCTCTCGCTACCTGTACGCTACCTCGCTACGCTCTCCCATACATTTCAATGGACGATCCTTTTCTTCTCTTTAAACAGGGTTTTTGGTTTTTATTTTTTTTCAAAAAATCACAAATAATTCTGTGACCTCTCCTGACATTGAATAAGCAGTTTTTTTTCCACAATTTTTTAATTTTTTATATATTTCTTCAGAAATGACATTACAGCTCTGCCATTAAAGTGTTCATGTTACAATGTTGTTACAATGTAATTCCATATGTTTTCGCTTTGTTACTGGTGGATAGATGCTGGAAAACAGACTTTAATCACACCGCCTCCTGCGCTCTGGGCTTCAGAGAAGCATTATTCAGCGCCAGAGATTTGTGAGGCTGTTTTATTGCTGAATATGGTGTGAGTCGGTCGCTATGAGCAGTCGCTAACATGCGCTCCCATACAGCGCTGTACTGGTCAAATAGCGACTCCCCACAATGTATTCAACATTACTGAGCAGCGGCTATGAAGTAGCGACCCACGGCGGAGCACAGTGACTACTAGCGGCCGCTCTGAAAATGCCGCTACAGACGCTCATCTGTCGCTACCTGGCGTTAGTGATGAATCAGCCTGCCCGTTGCTATAAACTAGCGAGCCACGGCCGAGTACAGTGACTACTAGCGGGCGCTCTGAAAATGCCGCTACAGACGCTCATCTGTCGCTACCTGGCGTTAGTGATGAATCAGCCTGCCCATGAATGACAGTAATGGAAAAAAAGAAATGACATAAAAAAGCTGGAAGGAGAGAGAAGGGCTGGGCTGGCCCTTTAAATAAAGAAAAACACCCAAGAATTTGACTTTCTTACATTTTTTTCCTCTTTCCCTATTCTCTAGGTTTATTAAAGTGGATCAAAACTCAAGATTTTGACTATCCCAGGTTTTGGTCCTCGCCCTCATTTTGGCATGCCCCACTGTGTAAACCCCCCCCCCCCCGATCACCCAGAAAAATCCACCGTTCCCCAGTCGTACAGCGCGCATGCGCGGACACAGCGCCAATCAGTGCGTCAGCAGGAACTGGGGCCGCTGCGCATTGGGAAGGCCCAGCAATTCTCGCTAGCTTTGGCAGCCCCTATGCAGAACGCGGGGCTTTGCAGTAACCAGGACTAAAGACTGTCAGCCAGCGGCCAGTCCTTCTATTCTTAAATTCTTTTCTTTATTTATTTTTTTTTCTTTCTTTCCATGTATTCTTAGTTTTTTTCTTTCATTTGTTCTTTATGCCATTTCTTTTCCTTCTTCTTTCCTTCTATTATTTTTTTATGTCAGTCCTTCTATTCTTTGAGGCCGATTCATTAATAGCGGCAGGTAGCGGCAGTTGAGCGGATGTAGCGGCATTTTCAGAGCGCCCGCTAGTAGTCGCTGTGCTTGGCCGTTGTTCGGTAGTTGATAGCGACTCAGTCGGTTTGCCGTAATGTTGAATATTGGGTGAGGAGTCGCTATTTGACAGGTTCCGCGCTGTATGGGAGCGCATGACAGCGAATGGCCATAGCGACCGGCTCCCACCATATTCATTAACAAATCACGCTCAAAAAATTCTCGCGCTGTGAAATGCATGTTTAAACCCCAGAGCGCTGGCGGCGATGTGTTAAAAGTTGTTTTTTAATCCCCAAACAACCATATTTTTGGAAACAAAAAAAATCAAGTTTATAAAAACATTTTGTAATATGAATACATTAATATCAGACCTTTAATATCAATTCTGCACAATTTTTTTTTACCTTAAAAAAAAAAATCTAACATTGCCGAAGTGGTCACAGAATTTTTCACATTTAAAAAAAAAAAATAAAATAAATTATTAACAATTAATTATGAATATTTTAAGATAGTTCCATTGAAATGCATTGGAGAGCGCCAGGTAGCGAGAGGTCACACCTGTCGCTGTTCAAGGTCGGACGCTGGCGCTGTGGGCTGAGGCTGGAATAATGATGAATGAGTCGCTATATGGCGCTATCTCAGTCGCTAAACAGGATTGGCTTGATAAATGTGTGATTGTGGTGGGGAGCCGGCGTTCTCGTGGCGGTGCCCGTCATTACCAGTCGCTACCTGGCGCAATCCCTTGTTAAATAAGGGCCCACTGGAAGTGCCTAGGGCAGCATGAACACTAAATACGGGTATAGCGTTGTGTGGGCATGCACTGTTGGATCGGGGATCAGGTGGGTTTTCCTAGGGATTATGGGGGGGGGGGTTCGCACAGCGGGGCATCCCTGGGGAGGGGGGATCAGGTGGCCCAGAAGTTTAATACTTCCACTTTAAAGTGGAATTGCTCTTTGGCATTTTATTGATGGGAGCTCTAGCTTTATATACAGACACCCTGCCCCTCCCCCCCAGAGACCCTAATGGGATTGGGATTTGGGAGCAGTGGGGAGGCATCCAAGCAGCAGAACATGCGTCTGTCCCTATGAGTGACAGCGAGAGATAACACGCTCATCGCGCCATCATCACCGCACTCATCCTCTGCTTGCGTCGCGCAGCTTCATCGCCCGAGTGGCCGCCAATTAGGAGAGAAGGTGAAATGCTAATGAGCTCATTGTCCCAGATAGACGCGGAACAATGGAGGCGACGCAGCGAGCGGTGACTGACAGGCCACCGGGGAGCGATGGCGTCATCTTCCGCCTAATCATGGAGTATAACTGCGACATAGGAGGGGGGGCACCAATTTTACCCAGAATTCCTGAACAGCTATGTCATTCGAGGGCCCGGAAATTAAGCTTATTACAGAAATGTGTCAGATTCATCCACTGTGCACTGAGCAACCGGACCCAAAAAATGATTTCCTCTGGTTACCCCAAGAATGATTTCCTCTGGTGACCCCGAGAATGATTTCCTCTGGTGGCCCTAAGAATGATTTCCTCTGGTGACCCCGAGAATGATTTCCTCTGGTGACCCCGAGAATGATTTCCTCTGGTGACCCCAAGAATGATTTCCTCTGGTGACCCAGAGAATGATTTCCTCTGGTGACCCTAAGAATGATTTCCTCTGGTGACCCCGAGAATGATTTCCTCTGGTGACCCCAAGAATGATTTCCTCTGGTGACCCAGAGAATGATTTCCTCTGGTGACCCTAAGAATGATTTCCTCTGGTGACCCCGAGAATGATTTCCTCTGGTGACCCCAAGAATGATTTCCTCTGGTGACCCCAGGAATGATTTCCTCTGGTGGGTCCCGAGAATGATTTCCTCTGGTGGCTCCAAGAATGATTTCCTCTGGTGACCCAAAGAATGATTTCCTCTGGTGACCCCAAGAATGATTTCCTCTGGTGGCCCCGAGAATGATTTCCTCTGGTGGCCCAAGATTGATTTCCTCTGGTGGCCCCGAGAATGATTTCCTCTGGTGACCCCAAGAATGATTTCCTCTGGTGGCCCCAAGAATGATTTCCTCTGGTGGGTCCCGAGAATGATTTCCTCTGGTGGCTCCAAGAATGATTTCCTCTGGTGGCCCCAAGAATGATTTCCTCTGGTGACCCCGAGAATGATTTCCTCTGGTGGGTCCCGAGAATGATTTCCTCTGGTGGCCCCAAGAATGATTTCCTCTGGTGACCCCGAGAATGATTTCCTCTGGTGGCCCCAAGATTGATTTCCTCTGGTGACCCCAAGAATGATTTCCTCTGGTGACCCCAAGAATGATTTCCTCTGGTGACCCCGAGAATGATTTCCTCTGGTGGCCCCAAGATTGATTTCCTCTGGTGACGCCAAGAATGATTTCCTCTGGTGACCCCAAAAATGATTTCCTCTGGTGGCCCCAAGAATGATTTCCTCTGGTGACCCCAAGAATGATTTTCTCTGGTGACCCCAAGAATGATTTCCTCTGGTGGCTCCAAGAATAAATTCCTCTGGTAACCCCGAGAATGATTTCCTCTGGTGACCCCGAGAATGATTTCCTCTGGTGACCCCAAGAATGATTTTCTCTGGTGACCCCAAGAATGATTTCCTCTGGTGGCCTCAAGAATGATTTCCTCTGGTGGCCTCAAGAATGATTTCCTCTGGTGACCCCGAGAATGATTTCCTCTGGTGGCCCCAAAGATGATTTCCTCTGGTGACCCCAAGAATGATTTCCTCTGGTGGCCCCAAAGATGATTTCCTCTGGTGACCCCAAGAATGATTTCCTCTGGTGGCCTCAAGAATGATTTCCTCTGGTGACCCCAAGAATGATTTCCTCTGGTGACCCCAAGAATGATTTCCTCTGGTGGCCCCAAGAATGATTTCCTCTCGTAACCCCAAGAATGATTTCCTCTGGTGACCCCAAGAATGATTTCCTCTGGTGACCCCAAGAAGGATTTCCTCTGGTGACCCCAAGAATGATTTCCTCTGGTGGCCCCAAAGATGATTTCCTCTGGTGACCCCAAGAATGATTTCCTCTGGTGGCCTCAAGAATGATTTCCTCTGGTGACCCCAAGAATGATTTCCTCTGGTGGCCCCAAAGATGATTTCCTCTGGTGACCCCAAGAATGATTTCCTCTGGTGGCCTCAAGAATGATTTCCTCTGGTGACCCCAAGAATGATTTCCTCTGGTGACCCCAAGAATGATTTCCTCTGGTGGCCCCAAGAATGATTTCCTCTCGTAACCCCAAGAATGATTTCCTCTGGTGACCCCAAGAATGATTTCCTCTGGTGACCCCAAGAAGGATTTCCTCTGGTGACCCCAAGAATAATTTCCTCTGGTGGCCCCAAGAATGATTTCCTCTCGTAACCCCAAGAATGATTCCCTCTGGTGACCCCAAGAATGATTCCCTCTGGTGACCCCAAGAATGATTTCCTCTAGTGACCCCAAGAAGGATTTCCTCTGGTGACCCCAAGAATGATTTCCTCTGGTGGCCCCATTAATATATATATAATATTATTATTAAATATTTTCCCCTAGTGGTCAGCAGGGGGCGCCCAAGGGTAGTCATTCTATTTTCTACACTGGAATGATATTCTTTTTATTAAAATGTAACAAGAACCAAAAAACAAAATATCATTTACGTTATATTTTGCACATACATATGATATAATAATGACCGATATATATTTACCCCGGATGGTCAGCAGGTGGCGTTCGAGAGTAGAAATTGTATTTGCTACACTTTTTATATTATGTTAAATTTAGCACAAAACAAAAAAACAGAAATTCCATATACGTTATATTTTGCAGATATTTCAATCTTGGGAGCTGATTATTAATATAAATATAATTCTCTAATATTTATTGCCTAAATGTCAATACTTTTGTTTAATCCTATTTTTTGCTTTTTAAAATTGCTTAATCATTAATAAGAATATTGCATATATATATTTGTATTTATATAAGCTTATTATATCTATATATTAATAAAAAATATGACATATATATAATATATAAATATGACATATATATATTACATATAGCTCATATAAATATAATTATATATAATAATTATAATTATATATAAATAAATATATTTATATATAATTATATTTATACGAGCTATATGTACTTTATAAATAGCTTGCTATCCGTACCCATGCCAGAAGTGGATAAACTGACCATTTTCTCTGGGCCTTAAAGTGGGACACTGGGCGTGGCAAGGGGTGTGGTTTAGGGCGGGGCTTTTGAGGGACTTTTTGAGGAAAATATATTTTGGGATGCCCCTGGAGTAGTGAACAAAACCCGGGTTTTTTTTTGTTTTGAAATGGGCCAATACCCAAGATTTTGACTATCCTGGCATTTGGTCCTTGCCCCCAGAGCACACAGATCAGGGATGCGGATGGGGATGTGAAAATGTGAAAACCCCCAGGTCACCTGAACAAACTCACCTCTCCCTGGTCCTATAGTACATATGCTGCCTCTCGTCCAATCAGCGTGCTGGGATCCACTCCCGCCCCTCCTGAGCGCACTGGCCCTCTAACAGGGAGCGTGCCCGCACCGGCCATTCACTAATGCCTGGTGCCCTGCTAAAGGGATAGTGGGGATGCGGCCACTGCTCGCACATGTGTCATTGGACCGGCAAAGAAGGTGAGTGTCTGGGCAACCTGGGGGGGTTTCACACAGCGGGGCATCCCGATTATGCATGCTCCACCAGTGGTAGGAAATTAAGCGTCCCGGGAATCTATAAGATCTCTGGTTCTGGTCCACTTTAAGGCTGGATCTCTTATGAATGAATGCTCTAGCACATTCATTTTTTCTACCTTTTTGCTTGTCTTGACTTTCTTTGCAGGTCACACACTACTCTCTTCACAGTGTGTGGGCAGCAGCGTGAGGCTCAGAAACCCCGCCTCCCGCCGGCGGGGGGGGGGTTGTTTGCATTTAGTTGGAAGGGGCTGGAGTGGCGCTTTAAGCATCCCCAGGGATCTGTGACGGGACAGAAGACACTAAATCGGGACAGTCCCGTCCGTAGCGTGACATCCGGGCAGTTTAGGGGTGCGGCCAGTGCAGAACGCTCCCTTCACAGCTCTTGACGCCAGGTCTGTTAAGGGCATTATGAATGGAGCGCCAGTGCTGATTGGCCAGCGACTCGCACAAGCTTCCTATGTCCACACAGCAGGGCCTCCTAAACTGGGATGCCCCGTCTTAATCTGGGGGGGCACCTGTAATCATATCCTTTAACACCCCGCAAGAGAGGAAAAACACCCAGGAAAGTGAAAATCCCGGGAGCTGTTCTTCTTTAATGATTTTTTAAGATTTTTAATACTATAGTATTTAATAATACTTTTTCAGTCATTAATTATATTACTTAAAGTGGACCAACACCCAGGATTTTCACTATCCTGGGTGGTGGTCCACTTCAGCGGGGCATCCGAGATCAGACCCCAAAAAATTACCTTTTCGGCGACTGACAAGCGACGGACAAGCCACCGCCGCCGCCTCCCGCGCGTCCCTCTTACAGGACGCACGCCCGCGCCGGCCATCCACAAACGGCCGGCGCGGGCGTGCGGGAGGCGACGGCGGCTGATCCGTCGCCGATAAGGTAAGGTTTTTTGGGGCTTTTGGGGGGGTTTCACCCCGCGGGACATCCCGATCTCGGATGCCCCGCGGTGAGGGAGGTGATCGGCCCGGGAATCTTATAGATTCCCAGGCCGATCACCCCTGGGTGTTGGTCCACTTTAAAGTGGACCAACACCCAGGATTTTCACTATCCTGGGTTTTGGTCCACTTCCGCGGGGCGCCCCGATGCGTGAAACCCCCCCGATCGCCCTAAATAACTCACCTCACCCCGCTCCTACGTGAGCGCTCGTCCAATCAGAGCGCTCAGAGCCGCTGTGGTATGTACGAACAAGCGATGGACAACCACAGCGGCTCTGAACGCGCTGGAGGCCGCGTCTCGCGCTTCCTCCTAACAGGGAGCGCGCCCGCGCCGGCCATTCACAAACGGCACCCTGCTAGAGAAGCGGGAGATGCAGCCGCGGCCCGCTCATGCGCCGTTGGGACGGGGATAAGGCAAGGTTTCACCCCGAGGGATCTGATCTATAAGATTCCTGGGCCGATCCCCCCTGGGTGTTGGTCCACTTTAATCATATCAACATGCTTAATCCTATTCAATTCATATAAATGAATATAAATAAACCAAGTATATATGTATATTGATTGATCACCTTATTTATTCTACTATATATATTACTTACTTTCTCATTTATATTATTTAATCATATTGTTTATTCATTAATAAGCTGATCAATCAATATATTTGATTTATTTATATGAATTAAATAGGATTAACCATATTGATATGAAATACATATGAATTACCGAATTACGGAAGATAATTTATAAAAAATGCTGCGGCGGCACTTGAGCGCCTCGTCTGAGATGTTCTGCAGCGCCCGCTCCGCAACACCAGCTTCATCCAGACTGTTCTATTAGCTGTGTCCGCAGCTCACGGCTTGTATATGCCTATGCGCTAGCGACACCTAGCGCCGGCCGGGAGCACCGCAAGTGCTAAAAATGTATTAAAGTGGACCGAAACCCAAGATTTTGACTATTCTGGTTTTTGGTCATTGCTCCCGGGGCACCCCCATCGAACTCACCTCTTCCGGGTCTTACGACGCATGTGCGGCCGCTCGTCCAATCAGCGTGCTCGGAACTGCTCAAACCCCTGCAACCAGGAGTTAGTCTAAGGCGAGCGGATCCGAGCGCGCTGCCGTCCGCATCCCGCGCTACCCTCTGACAGGGAGTGCGCCCGCGCCGGCCATTTACAAATGCTAGAGGGAGAAAGGGGGTGCGGCCGCTGCTCGTGCATGTGCCGTTGGACCAGGAAAGAAGGTGAGTTTATGGGCGACCTGGGGGTTACCACACAACGGGGCATCCCGATTCCGGATGCCCCGGGGGAGGGAATCAATCGGCATAGGAATCTTTTAGATTCCTGGTCTGATCTCCGTGGGTTTTGGTCCACTTTAATGAAATACCTAGCGCTGGCAGGGGTGCTCAAAAAACAGGATTGCAGGCACACCGCATCTATTGTAATCCCTTTATTTTTTTTTTAAGGTTCAGGGAATTTTTATTTTTAAATGGTAATTACATTGGGGACACTTGAAAGACATGACGCAGCTTTTCATGAGCAAAACAAAAGTGCAAAAAATGCATCCGAAAATAATCCCAAACAGCCAAGGGATCCCGCGGCACATGCACCAGCCCCCCAAAAATGCAAAAATAATTATAACCATCACAGCCCACTGGAATGCATGAGATAAGGTCACACAGTGCAGGGTGCATGCCTGGTCCTATCTGGCACTGTAGGGAACTCAGCACCGGATCCCATTGCCAGCACTGATGATAGATGGGACACTACATGGCGCTATCACGGGTGCTCCAGACTTTTGACTTGATAAACCTTTTTCACTGGGGCCTGACATTCACCTGACGTTCATCTGGCCTTAAAGTGGACCAGAACCCACGCGCCAATCAGCCCGAGAATCTATAAAATTCCTGGTTCGATTGATTCCCCCCCAGGGCATCCAAAATCGAGATGCCCCGCTGTGTGAAACCCCCCAGGTTGCCCCATACACCTTGCTTCCCAGTCCAACGGCACATGCGCGAGCCGTGGCCGCATCCCCGTTATCCCTCCTACAGGGCGTGTGCCCGCGTTAGCCATTTGTGAGGAGACACGCTCCCTGTTAGAGGGAAGCGGGGGATGTGGCTGCCAGTGCACTCGGAGCCGCTGGCCTTAGACAACGACTTGGATGGTGTGACGTCAGTGGCTCCGAGCGCGCTGATTGGACGAGCGGCCACGCTTGCACCGTAGGACCAGTAAGAGGTGAGGCAATCTGGGGAGGTTTTACACAGCGGGGCATCCCCAATTTGGGCGCCCCATGGGGAAGGACCAAAACCCAGGATAGTTAACTTTAAATAAACACCTTAATAAATTGATTAAACAATAGGATTCAATAATATAATGAATTATTTTACTTAGAGTCTAATTTAACATCTGTGGACAGCTGGTGCCCAGCGCTGGAGCGCTCCTGGCCGAGCGGTGGCAGCAGCGCAGGGCTTGTCAAAGCCTACGCGTTAGAGACCCCTAGTGCCGGCTGGGAGCGCCGCAAATCTTCTATATTTAACAATGAGAGCACAGAGCGCCCGCATGAGCGCTGTAAAAGAGGGGATACCAGGCATACAGCGCCTGTTGCTATCCTCATTTATTTATTTTTGGGGGTGGTGGCAGCACAATTCAATTTTAAAAAACACAGGGAATTGCATTAGGAACACGTGAAAGACATGCCGCAGGTTTTGCATGGCTCAAATCACAAGTTTGCAGCGCAACACAAAGTGCTAAAAATGCGTACAGAAACAGCCCGGGGATCCCGTGGCACATGCACCAGCCCAAAAAATGAATAGTAAAAAAACGAGCATCCTGATGAAGTCGGTGGGGTTTTGGCCTGTTTTGATGTGGACCTGGACTCCTGACATTTTGGTGATATGAGTTTTATTTACTGCTTATCTTTAACCTTGCCCTGAACTGCTATCTATGTATGATGACACTTTCTTAGAGTTAAAGGCCCTTATTTATGAAGGAATAGCGACAGGTAGCGACTGGTGAGCGGCCGGTAATGACGGGCCCCGCCACGAGAACGCTGGCTCCCCACCACAATCACACATTTATCAAGCCAATCCTGCTTAGCGACTGAGATAGCGCCATATAGCGACTCATTCATCATTATTCCAGCCTCAGCCCACAGCGCCAGCGTCCGACCTTGAACAGCGACAGGTATGACCTCTCGCTACCTGGCGCTCTCCAATGCATTTCAATGGAACAATCTTTAAATATTGATAATTAATTGTTATTAATGTTTTTTTTGTTTTTTTTTTTTTTTAATGTGAAAAATTCTGTGACCACTTCTGCCATTTTAGATATTTTTTTTAAGGGAAAAAAATGTAAAAAAAAATTGTACAGAATTGATATTACAGGTCTGATATTAATGTATTCATATTACTAAATTATTTAAAATATATATTTTTTTTGGTTTCCAAAAATATGGTGGTTTGGGGGTTAAAAAACTACTTTTAACACATCGCCGCCAGCGCTCTGGGGTTTAAACATGCATTTCACAGCGCTTGAATTTTTTGAGCGTGATTTTTTGATGAATATGGTGGAAGCCGGTCGCTCTGACCAGTCGCTATCATGCGCACCCAGACATCGCGGAACCTGTCAAATAGCGACTCCTCACCTTGTATTCAACATTACGGCAAACCGACTGAGTCGCTGTCAACAACCGAACAACGGCCAAGCACAGCGACTACTAGCGGGCGCTCTGAAAATTCCGCTACAGTCGCTCAACTGTCGCTACATGTCGCTATTAATGAATCGGCCTCCCCGTTTGTATTTGCTTTTTTTTGCACAGAGCTTTATTTGCACAGATTTCTGTCAGCACTATGCACTTTATATAATGTTTCAACTTTAATAGTAACGTCTTTGTATTTTTGTGATATCGATTGGCACATTAGTTAGCGCTTTATATCATACATATAAATGATGGATTCAGTGGTGGATAGATTTATTACACACATAATTATAAGGGCAGGGTGTAATAATTATTTGAGTCAGATTGGTCCACATCTCTTGGCAGTGTCTTATATGTTTTTTAATGAGTCTATTGTTATTTGTATTAATTGTGTGTGTACGTTATTACTTGATTTGACATTAAAGGCATAGATTACTTTATATTACTATATTTTGGATTGTGCGGCCTTTTCTTTGGGACCAAAATTGAGCCAACCTGGCGGCTGTCTATCTTACTGAATAGTAAAATAATTCTAACCATCCCAGCCCATTGAAATGTATAGGATAAGGCCACACAGAGCAGGGTGCGCACCGGGGCTTATCTGGAGCTGAAGGGAACTCGGCTCTGGCGCTGATGATAGAAGGGACACTACCCGGGACTATCACAGGCGCTCAGGATTTTTGGCTTGATAAATACACCTTTTGCCCTGGGACCTGACACTCACCTGACGCTCATCTAGCACCACGTGGCGCTATCGCTTCTTAAAGTGGACCAACACCCAGGGATGATCTATAAGATTCCTGGGCCGATCAGATCCCTCCCCACGGGGCATCCGAAATCAGGGGGGAAACCCCCCAGGACGCTCAGAAACATTACCTTATCTCTGTTCCAACAGTGCATGCGCGAGCCGCGGCTGCATCTCACGCCTCCTTCTAGCAGGGCGCCCACCCGCGCTGGCCTTTTGTGAATGGCCGGCGCGGGCAAGCTCCCTATTAGAAGGAAGCGAGAGACGCAGCCTCCTGTGCGCTCAGAGTCGCTATGGTTGTCCGTCGCTTGTACGTGCATACCACAGCGGCTCTAAGCGCTCTGATTGGACGAGCGCTCGCGTAGGAGCGGGGTGAGGTGAGTTATTTAGGGCGATTGGGGGGGTTTCACGATTGGGGTGCCCCGCGAAAGTGGACCAAAACCCAGCATAGTGAAAATCCTGGGTGTTGGTCCACTTTAAATAAACCCCTTAAAGTGGACCAAAACCCAGCATTTTGACTATCCTGGGTTTTGGTCCTTTCCCCCGGGGCACCCCGATCACTGTATGAAACCCCCCAGATCGCCGAGCGCAACTCACCTCTTCCCTGTCCTACAGCGCATGCACGGCCGCTCGTCCAATCAGCGAGCTTGGAGCCACTGACATCACGCCGTCTGAGCCAGCGGCTCTGGCGGCCACATCCCCCGCTTCCCTATAACAGGGTGTGTGCCTGCGCCAGCCATTCATAAATGCCTAGCACGGGCACAGGATGCTAGAGGGATAGCAGGGATGCGGCCAAGGCATGGACCTAGAAACAAGGTAAGTGTATGGGGCGACCTGGGGGGGATTGACACAGCAGGGCTGGATGCCCCAGGGGGATCTTATAGATTCCTGGGCTGATTGCACTGCATTTTGGTCCACTTTAAATAAACCCCTTACTCTTATTGATCATTGATTAGAAATGTTCAATTGATATCTATAATGAATATCTACAAACCAATAAATCAATGATTAGCTTCTAGCACTAGCTGTAAATTAGGTCGCACAAATTCCCCTTCACCTCTCTATCCAGTGTATCATTTGTCCGGAGTTGGGTTTTAACATTTCACAGGTCTGCGCTTCCTGATGGTTGTTTTTTTTTTAATGTATTTATTTTTAATATTTCTCACCATTTTCTGCTAAAAATAAAAGCATTTTTTTTTCTAACACCAGCTGAGCTTTTATAACAGCGTCGATGGGTGGAGAGGTTTTAACGGCAAAGTTGTTCAGTATCCCGGGATATAGGAAAGGTTTCAAATGTACATTAACAGAGGGACATTGGGTGACTATCGGCGATTGCACTTACCCACCCTCCCCTCCTCCGCCACCATCTGGCGGGGCCTCGCCAATGACCCGTAACCCCCGGCGCCTGAGCAAACACTTTAGCGGTTTATGGGGTGGCAGGACAAACATCGCACTCGGGTAACTGGGTCACCTTGGCAACGTGTGGCCAAATATCAAATGCTGACGATGTATGCAGTGGTGGTGTGTGATCATCACTGTCCAAACTGTTTCTGCTTCCATCATCAATTTCTGTTCCCTACAGGGAGACACCTGCGGATGGCAGCAGAGTTCTCCTTTATTCCACTCCTTTCTCCTTTGCTCTCCATTATTTTGAAGGAGACGGCGGAATTCCCCTTTAGGACTTTAATGTGCAGATGGTAGCTGAGCTCTGCTTTATCCCATAAGTACATTTGTCCCTGAGATGCTCCATAACATTATAAGAGTTCCCCTTTACTCCCCTAAATTACAGGAAGTGTCAGAGTTTCCCTTTATTCTCACCCCCCTCATTGATTGATAGATAGTAGATACATTGTAACAGTTACAACAATAGAAACACTTTGAATAGGCAAATGAATCATTTATTGCAGCAGATCTGCATGTTACACCTCAAAGAGGGACAATATGTAAATGAAGCCACACCCCCTCATTGAGGGATGGGTGAAGCCACGCCCCCCCATTGAGGGATGGATGAAGACACGCCCCCTCATTGAGGAATTGATAAAACCACGCCCCCTCATTGAGGGATGGATAGGAGATACATTGTAACAGTTACAACAATAGAAACACTTTGAATAGGCAAATGAATCATTTATTGCTGCAGATCTGCATGTTACAGGGACAGGGACAATATGTAAATGAAGCCACACCCATCCCTCATTGAGGGATGGGTGAAGCCACGCCCCCCCCCCCCATTGAGGGATGGATGAAGCCACGCCCCCTCATTGAGGAATGGATAGGAGATAGGATGTAACAGTTACAACAATAGAAACACTTTGAATAGACAAATGAATCATTTATTGCTGCAGATCTGCATGTTACACAAATGAGAACAACGAGGGACAGGGGGACATGGACTCAAAAGAAGGACAGTCCCTCCAAATCAGGGACACTTGGGAGGTATGCAAAAACCACTTCTACCCCTCATCCAGTTACTAACTGACTATTACACGAGCAGAGCCCGCAGATAACATTTGCTGCATTTACCTATTATATCTCCTGAGACCCTGAATTCCAATGTGATATAAAGCACGTGTGCAACCTCTCTTAGTGTTCTGTACTTTGAATCCCAATGTTAAAGTGGACCACCAGGATTTTGACTATCCTGGTAATTGGTTCCTGCCCTGGGGCATCCTGATGGGGGATGCCCCTTGTGTGAACCCCCCCGATCACCCACTTTCACTCACCTTCATTCCCACAATGCATGCACGAGCCCTCGTCCATTTAGGGTGCAAGGTCCGGATTAATGTTGGCAATCTGTATGTACAGGGTGTGGGAAACATATAAGATAGGTTCTTATTCAGGGTGAGGGTCTTGATTAATGTGGGCAATCTGTATGTACAGGGGGGGGGGAAACATATAAGATAGGCTCTTATTCAGGGTGAAGGTCCGGATTAATGTGGGCAATCTGTATGTACAGGGTGTGAGATGTTTAAAGGCTCAGAAAATGCAGTAGATGCAGGTAGGATGACTTTTAATGTGGGCAATCTGCATGTACGGGGGGGGGGGGATATATAAGATAGGCTCTTATTTAGGGTGAAGGTCCAGATTAATGTGTATGTACAGGGTGTGGGAAACATACAAGATAGGCTCTTATTCAGGGTGAGGGCCTGGATTAATGTGAGCAATCTGTATGTACAGGGGGGGGGGAGCAATCAGTGCTTCATGCAGCGCTAATATACTAATAAAGAGCTAATATACTAAAAAAGTGCTAATGAACTAATAAAGCGCTAATATACTAATAAAGCGCTAATATACCAATAAAGCGCTAATATACTAATAAAGCACTAATATACTAAAAAAGCGCGAATATACTAATAAAGCGTGAATATACTAATATACTAATAAAGCGCAAATATACTAATAAAGCGCTAATATACTAATATGCTAATAAAGCGCAAATATACTAATAAAGCACTAATATACTAATAAAGCGCTAATATACTAATAAAGCGCTAATATACTAATATACTTATAAAGCGTTAATATACTAATAAAGCACTAATATACTAATAAAGAGCTAATATATTAATAAAGTGCTAATATACTAATGTACTAATAAAGTGCTAATATACTAATTAGGCGCTAATATAAAAATAAAGCACTAATATACTAATAAAGCGCTAATATACTAATAAAGCGCTAATATACTAATAAAGCACTAATATACTAATAAAGCACTATTATACTAATAAAGCGCTAATATACTAATAAAGCGCTAATATATTAATAAGGCACTAATATACTAATATAGCGCTGATTTGATCTTCACGCCAAGCATAGGGAACAGGTGGCCGCATCCCCCGCTCGCCTGTGCACTGCGCACTCCCTGTACCCCCGGCCTATCTGAATGGTGGGGAGCGTGCACAGCTGCAGAGAAGCCAGGGATGTGGCTGTCAGCATAGCTCACGGGAGCACAAGGACCAGGTAAGATTACCGGAGCCCAGGATACTGCAGCACAAGGACCAGGTAAGGTTACCGGAGCCCAGGATACTGGAGCACAAGGACCAGGTAAGATTACCGGAGCCCAGGATACTGGAGCACAAGGACCAGGTAAGGTTACCGGAGCCCAGGATACTGGAGCACAAGGACCAGGTAAGATTACCGGAGCCCAGGATACTGGAGCACAAGGACCAGGTAAGATTACCGGAGCCCAGGATACTGGAGCACAAGGACCAGGTAAGATTACCGGAGCCCAGGGATACTGGAGCACAAGGACCAGGTAAGATTACCGGAGCCCAGGGATACTGGAGCACAAGGACCAGGTAAGATTACCGGAGCCCAGGGATACTGGAGCACAAGGACCAGGTAAGATTACCGGAGCCCAGGATACTGGAGCACAAGGACCAGGTAAGATTACCGGAGCCCAGGGATACTGGAGCACAAGGACCAGGTAAGATTACCGGAGCCCAGGATACTGGAGCACAAGGACCAGGTAAGATTACCGGAGCCCAGGATACTGGAGCACAAGGACCAGGTAAGATTACCAGAGCCCAGGATACTGGAGCACAAGGACCAGGTAAGATTACCGGAGCCCAGGATACTGGAGCACAAGGACCAGGTAAGATTACCGGAGCCCAGGATACTGGAGCACAAGGACCAGGTAAGATTACCAGAGCCCAGGATACTGGAGCACAAGGACCAGGTAAGATTACCGGAGCCCAGGATACTGGAGCACAAGGACCAGGTAAGATTACCAGAGCCCAGGATACTGGAGCACAAGGACCAGGTAAGATTACCGGGGCCCAGGATACTGGAGCACAAGGACCAGGTAAGATTACCGGAGCCCAGGATACTGGAGCACAAGGACCAGGTAAGATTACCAGAGCCCAGGGATACTGGAGCACAAGGACCAGGTAAGATTACCGGAGCCCAGGGATACTGGAGCACAAGGACCAGGTAAGATTACCGGAGCCCAGGATACTGGAGCACAAGGACCAGGTAAGATTACCAGAGCCCAGGATACTGGAGCACAAGGACCAGGTAAGATTACCGGAGCCCAGGGATACTGGAGCACAAGGACCAGGTAAGATTACCGGAGCCCAGGGATACTGGAGCACAAGGACCAGGTAAGATTACCGGAGCCCAGGATACTGGAGCACAAGGACCAGGTAAGATTACCGGAGCCCAGGGATACTGGAGCACAAGGACCAGGTAAGATTACCAGAGCCCAGGATACTGGAGCACAAGGACCAGGTAAGATTACCGGAGCCCAGGGATACTGGAGCACAAGGACCAGGTAAGATTACCGGAGCCCAGGATACTGGAGCACAAGGACCAGGTAAGATTACCGGAGCCCAGGGATACTGGAGCACAAGGACCAGGTAAGATTACCGGAGCCCAGGATACTGGAGCACAAGGACCAGGTAAGATTACCGGAGCCCAGGATACTGGAGCACAAGGACCAGGTAAGATTACCGGAGCCCAGGATACTGGAGCACAAGGACCAGGTAAGATTACCGGAGCCCAGGATACTGGAGCACAAGGACCAGGTAAGATTACCAGAGCCCAGGATACTGGAGCACAAGGACCAGGTAAGATTACCGGAGCCCAGGATACTGGAGCACAAGGACCAGGTAAGATTACCGGAGCCCAGGATACTGGAGCACAAGGACCAGGTAAGATTACCGGAGCCCAGGATACTGGAGCACAAGGACCAGCTAAGATTACCGGAGCCCAGGATACTGGAGCACAAGGACCAGGTAAGATTACCGGAGCCCAGGGATACTGGAGGACCAGGTAAGATTACCGGAGCCCAGGATACTGGAGCACAAGGACCAGGTAAGATTACCGGAGCCCAGGATACTGGAGCACAAGGACCAGGTAAGATTACCGGAGCCCAGGATACTGGAGCACAAGGACCAGGTAAGATTACCGGAGCCCAGGATACTGGAGCACAAGGACCAGGTAAGATTACCGGAGCCCAGGATACTGGAGCACAAGGACCAGGTAAGATTACCGGAGCCCAGGATACTGGAGCACAAGGACCAGGTAAGATTACCGGAGCCCAGGGATACTGGAGCACAAGGACCAGGTAAGATTACCGGAGCCCAGGATACTGGAGCACAAGGACCAGGTAAGATTACCAGAGCCCAGGGATACTGGAGCACAAGGACCAGGTAAGATTACCGGAGCCCAGGGATACTGGAGCACAAGGACCAGGTAAGATTACCGGAGCCCAGAATACTGGAGCACAAGGACCAGGTAAGATTACCGGAGCCCAGGGATACTGGAGCACAAGGACCAGGTAAGATTACCGGAGCCCAGGATACTAGAGCACAAGGACCAGGTAAGATTACCGGAGCCCAGGATACTGGAGCACAAGGACCAGCTAAGATTACCGGAGCCCAGGATACTGGAGCACAAGGACCAGCTAAGATTACCGGAGCCCAGGATACTGGAGCACAAGGACCAGGTAAGATTACCGGAGCCCAGGATACTAGAGCACAAGGACCAGGTAAGATTACCGGAGCCCAGGATACTGGAGCACAAGGACCAGCTAAGATTACCGGAGCCCAGGATACTGGAGCACAAGGACCAGCTAAGATTACCGGAGCCCAGGATACTGGAGCACAAGGACCAGGTAAGATTACCGGAGCCCAGGATACTGGAGCACAAGGACCAGGTAAGATTACCAGAGCCCAGGGATACTGGAGCACAAGGACCAGGTAAGATTACCGGAGCCCAGGATACTGGAGCACAAGGACCAGGTAAGATTACCAGAGCCCAGGGATACTGGAGCACAAGGACCAGGTAAGATTACCGGAGCCCAGGGATACTGGAGCACAAGGACCAGGTAAGATTACCGGAGCCCAGGATACTGGAGCACAAGGACCAGGTAAGATTACCGGAGCCCAGGATACTGGAGCACAAGGACCAGGTAAGAATACCGGAGCCCAGGATACTGGAGCACAAGGACCAGGTAAGATTACCAGAGCCCAGGGATACTGGTGCACAAGGACCAGGTAAGATTACCGGAGCCCAGGATACTGGAGCACAAGGACCAGGTAAGATTACCGGAGCCCAGGATACTGGAGCACAAGGACCAGGTAAGATTACCGGAGCCCAGGGATACTGGAGCACAAGGACCAGGTAAGATTACCGGAGCCCAGGATACTGGAGCACAAGGACCAGGTAAGATTACCGGAGCCCAGGATACTGGAGCACAAGGACCAGGTAAGATTACCGGAGCCCAGGATACTGGAGCACAAGGACCAGGTAAGATTACCGGAGCCCAGGATACTGGAGCACAAGGACAAGGTAAGATTACGGGAGCCCAGGATACTGGAGCACAAGGACAAGGTAAGATTACGGGAGCCCAGGGATACTGGAGCACAAGGACCAGGTAAGATTACCGGAGCCCAGGGATACTGGAGCACAAGGACCAGGTAAGATTACCGGAGCCCAGGGATACTGGAGCACAAGGACCAGGTAAGATTACCGGAGCCCAGGATACTGGAGCACAAGGACCAGGTAAGATTACCGGAGCCCAGGATACTGGAGCACAAGGACCAGGTAAGATTACCGGAGCCTAGGATACTGGAGCACAAGGACCAGGTAAGATTACCGGAGCCCAGGATACTGGAGCACAAGGACCAGGTAAGATTACCGGAGCCCAGGATACTGGAGCACAAGGACCAGGTAAGATTACTGGAGCCCAGGATACTGGAGCACAAGGACCAGGTAAGATTACCGGAGCCCTGGGATACTGGAGCACAAGGACCAGGTAAGATTACCGGAGCCCTGGGATACTGGAGCACAAGGACCAGGTAAGAATACCGGAGCCCAGGATACTGGAGCACAAGGACCAGGTAAGATTACCGGAGCCCAGGATACTGGAGCACAAGGACCAGGTAAGATTACCGGAGCCCAGGATACTGGAGAACAAGGACCAGGTAAGATTACCGGAGCCCAGGGATACTGGAGCACAAGGACCAGGTAAGATTACCGGAGCCCAGGATACTGGAGCACAAGGACCAGGTAAGATTACCGGAGCCCAGGATACTGGCGCACAAGGACCAGGTAAGATTACCGGAGCCCAGGATACTGGAGCACAAGGACCAGGTAAGATTACCGGAGCCCAGGATACTGGAGCACAAGGACCAGGTAAGATTACCGGAGCCCAGGGATACTGGAGCACAAGGACCAGGTAAGATTACCGGAGCCCAGGATACTGGAGCACAAGGACCAGGTAAGATTACCGGAGCCCAGGATACTGGAGCACAAGGACCAGGTAAGATTACTGGAGCCCAGGATACTGGAGCACAAGGACCAGGTAAGATTACCGGAGCCCAGGATACTGGAGCACAAGGACCAGGTAAGATTACCGGAGCCCAGGATACTGGAGCACAAGGACCAGGTAAGATTACCGGAGCCCAGGATACTGGAGCACAAGGACCAGGTAAGATTACTGGAGCCCAGGATACTGGAGCACAAGGACCAGGTAAGATTACCGGAGCCCAGGATACTGGAGCACAAGGACCAGGTAAGATTACCGGAGCCCAGGATACTGGAGCACAAGGACCAGGTAAGATTACCGGAGCCCAGGGATACTGGAGCACAAGGACCAGGTAAGATTACTGGAGCCCAGGGATACTGGAGCACAAGGACCAGGTAAGATTACCGGAGCCCAGGATACTGGAGCACAAGGACCAGGTAAGATTACTGGAGCCCAGGATACTGGAGCACAAGGACCAGGTAAGATTACCGGAGCCCAGGATACTGGAGCACAAGGACCAGGTAAGATTACCGGAGCCCAGGATACTGGAGCACAAGGACCAGGTAAGATTACCGGAGCCCAGGGATACTGGAGCACAAGGACCAGGTAAGATTACCGGAGCCCAGGACACTGGAGCACAAGGACCAGGTAAGATTACCGGAGCCCAGGGACACTGGAGCACAAGGACCAGGTAAGATTACCGGAGCCCAGGGATACTGGAGCACAAGGACCAGGTAAGATTACCGGAGCCCAGGGATACTGGAGCACAAGGACCAGGTAAGATTACCGGAGCCCAGGATACTGGAGCACAAAGACCAGGTAAGATTACCGGAGCCCAGGATACTGGAGCACAAGGACCAGGTAAGATTACCGGAGCCCAGGATACTGGAGCACAAGGACCAGGTAAGATTACCGGAGCCCAGGATACTGGAGCACAAGGACCAGGTAAGATTACCGGAGCCCAGGATACTGGAGCACAAGGACCAGGTAAGATTACCGGAGCCCAGGATACTGGAGCACAAGGACCAGGTAAGATTACCGGAGGCCAGGATACTGGAGCACAAGGACCAGGTAAGATTACCGGAGCCCAGGATACTGGAGCACAAGGACCAGGTAAGATTACCGGAGCCCAGGATACTGGAGCACAAGGACCAGGTAAGATTACCGGAGCCCAGGGATACTGGAGCACAAGGACCAGGTAAGATTACCGGAGCCCAGGATACTGGAGCACAAGGACCAGGTAAGATTACCGGAGCCCAGGATACTGGAGCACAAGGACCAGGTAAGATTACCGGAGCCCAGGATACTGGAGCACAAGGACCAGGTAAGATTACCGGAGCCCAGGGATTTTTCACACATTCGGGCGTCCGGTGAAGGAATTTAAGTCACTCCAGTCTGGCTGCAGGGGGTGATTGGTCCACTTTAAACTGGACCTTCATCATTTAATGAAAAGCCCAAACCCTTAAAAACGATTCCCCAGCATCTAAAATTAATATATTTTAAGTTTTTAGTCACTTGCTTATTTTTGCCCCCGCTGGGCTGCAACTCTGTTCAGGACTCCAGGATATGGGCGCTGCCATCTTGACTCAGAAGCATCACATACTGAGGAGGGGAAGGGGTGAAAGTGCAGGGGGCGGGGTTATAGCTGTGCTTTGTACAGACAGAGCAGAGCTGGGGTCAGGAAAAGGACAGCAATCCCAGAATGCAGAGTGGCATTGTCGGAAGACACTTCATATCTGCAGGCAGCCTGAGACTCCATGTCTTGGATGTTTAAAAGCTTAGATAATGCACTAGATGCAGATAGGATGGTTTTTAATGTGAGCAATCTGTATGTACGGGGGGAAAAATACAAGATATTCTTATTCAGGGTGAGGGTCCGGATCATTGTGGGCAATCTGTATGTACAGGGGGAAAACATACAAGATAGGCTCTAATTCAGGGTGAGGGTCCGAATTAATGTGGGTAATCTGTATGTAAAGGGGGGGAAACATACAAGACAGGCTCTTATTCAGGGTCAAGGTCCGGGTTAATGTGAGCAATCTGTATGTACGGGGGGGAAAAATACAAGATAGATTCTTATTCAGGGTGAGGGTCCGGATCAATGTAGGCAATCAGTATGTACGGGGGGGAAACATACAAGATAGGCTCTTATTCAGGGTGAGGGTCCGAATTAATGTGGGCAATCTGTATGTAAAGGGGGGGAAACATACAAGACAGGCTCTTATTCAGGGTGAAGGTCCGGATTAATGTGGGCAATTTGTATGTACACGGGGAACATACAAGACAGGCTCTTATTCGGGGTGAAGATCTGGATTAATGTGGGCAGTCTGTATGTACAGGGTGGGGGAAACATACAAGATAGGTTCTTATTTAGGGTGAGGGTCCGGATTAATGTGGGCAATCTGTATGTACAGGGTGGGAACATACAAGATAGGCTCTTATGCAGAGTGAGGGTCCGGATTAATGTGGGCAATCTGTATGTACAGGGGGGGAAACATACAAGATAGGCTCTTATTCAGAGTGAGAGTCCCCAATTGATGTGAGCAATCTATATAGTACTTCTTACAAGATTTCTAGCCCTCGTCCAGCACTCAAAAAAATCACGTGGGGGGGATGCAAGTGGTTAAATGCAGACAGTATGAGGGGCAATAGGGTGCGGAGGGTTAAATGCACAGTGTGTGTGTGTGTGTGTGTGTGTGTGTGTGTAGAGAGGAAAGAAAGGGTGCAAGGGGTTAAATGCAGAGTCATAAAGAAGCATGGTACTGGCTTTCCAGGAGTCACATGACCACAGCAGTGGAGGCAGGGAAACCTGATCCTGTTGACAGCTGGGAGTTGATCTGGCTATGGACAGTGTTTAACCCTTGCATCCTCTCCCCCTCCATAATATATATATATATATATATATATATATATATATATATATATATATCGAGAGAGAGAGATATGCATATTACACCTGCATATTATAATATACATACATTAGCACTGACATATCCCGCAGGTATGCAGATTAGCTGTGGCTTGTCAGTCAATCTGGAGTTAGGCTGACTCATGGGCTGCCAGCTGAGAGTGAGGGTTGTCATTGGCTGTCACAGGAGAGTGGGGGTATTAGAGGGACATGAGTGGGAGTAGTCACAGATTGCTATTACGGAGCAGGGAGGAAAATATTGGCAGTAAGCAGTGGGAGCAGCAGTTATTTGTCATTGGAGAGTGAGAGTAGCTGCATTTAGCCGATGAAGAGTGATAATAGCTGCAGGTAGCCAATAAAAGGTGAGAATAGCTGCAGGTAGCTAATAAAAGGTGAGAATAGCCGCAGGTAGCCAATAAAAGGTGAGAATAGCTGCAGGTAGCCAATGAAGAGTAAGAATAGCTGCAGGTAACCTATGAAGAGTGAGAATATCTGCAGGGAGCCGATGAAGAGTGAGAATAGCTGCAGGTAGCCGATGAAGAGAATAATAGCTGCAGATAGCCAATGAAGAGTAAGAATAGCTGCAGGTAACCTATGAAGAGTGAAAATAGCTGCAGGTAACCAATGAAGAGTGAGAGAATAGCTGCAGCTAGCCAATGAAGAGTGAGAATAGCCACAGGTAGCCGCTGAAGAGTGAGAATAGCTGCAGGTAGCTGATGAAAAGTGAGAGTAGCTGCAGCTAGCCAATGAAGAGTGAGAATAGCTGCAGGTAGCCGCTGAAGAGTGAGAATAGCTGCAGGTAGCTGATGAAGAGTGAGAGTAGCTGCAGCTAGCCAATGAAGAGTGAGAATAGCCACAGGTATCCGATAAAGAGGGAGAAAAGCTGCAGGTAGCCAATGAACATTAAGAATAGCTGCAGGTAGCCAATGAAGAGTGAGAATAGCTGCAGGTAGCCAATGAAGAGTGAGAATAGCCACAGGTATCCGATAAAGAGGGAGAAAAGCTGCAGGTAGCCAATGAACAGTAAGAATAGCTGCAGGTAGCCAATGAAGAGTGAGAATAGCTGCAGGTAGCCAATGAAGAGTGAGAATAGCTGCAGGTAGCCAATGAAGAGTGAGAATAGCTGCAGGTAACCAATGAAGAGTGAGAATAGCTGCAGGTAGCCAATGAAGAGTGAGAATACACATACAACCAACGTATAATGAGAATAGCTGTAAGTAATCAGTGAAGAGTGATGATAACTGCAGGTAGCCAATGAAGAGTGAGAATAGCTGCAGGTAGCCAATGAAGAGTGAGAATACACATACAACCAATGTATAACGAGAATAGCTGTAAGTAATAAGTGAAGAGTGATGATAACTGCAGGTAGCCGATGAAGAGTGAGAATAGCTGCAGGTCGTCAATGAAGATAGAGAGTAGCTGCAGGTAATAGCCGCAGGTAGCCAATGTTTGTAAAGGGGGGTAGCAGGGGGATTGGAATCTTGACAACTTAGGTAAAGAAGACAAAACAATATCTTTTTTTTTACAAGCCTTGATAAGACCTGCAGTTGTGTTGGCTTAGTAGAAGCAGAGGGTGGCAGCGGAGGTGCTGTTGGTGGTAGTAGTGGCATTAGCAGTACTGAAAGACTAGGCAGAGGGACAGGAGACCTGTGGTGGTTGTGTAGGGCTGGCAGTAGCGGGCAAGCCCTCAAAAAATGATCCAACTTTCATGGCGGTAGCAGCAGGATTGGCATCTTGACAACTTAATTGAAGAAGATCAAAGAATGGCTTATTCTTTTTACAAGCCTTGATAAATGTACCCATTTTGTGCATCGCGGCGCAGGTTTGCTGTTGTGTAGGCCTAGTAGTAGCGGGAGGGTGGTAGTAGCGGAAGTGCTGTTGGTGGTAGTAGCGGCATTAGCAGTACTGAAAGCCTAGGCAGAGGGACAGGAGACCTGTGGTGGTTGTGTAGAGCTGGCAGCAGTGGGCAGGCCCTCAAAAAATTGTCCCATTTGTAATGGGGGGTAGCAGCGGGATTGTTAACCTTAAATTCTAGCTGAAGAAGAAGCAATGGATTTTTACAAGCATTGAAAAACGTACCCATTTTGGCCATCACAGGGGGTAGACCTGCAGTTGTGTAGGGCTGACAGTAGAGGGCAAGCCCTCAAAAATGATCCCATTTGTAGCAGGGGGTAGCAGCGGGATTGGCATCTTGACAATTTACTTATTAAAGTGTCAAAATATTGGTATTTTTTTTACAAGCCTTGATAAAACCTATTTTGTGCATCACGGCGCAGACGTGCGGTTGTGCAGGCCTAGTAGTAACAGAGGGGGGCGACGGAGCTGCTGTTGGTGGTAGTAGTGGCATTAGCAGTACTGAAAGACTAGGCAGAGGAACAGGAGACCTGTCATGGTTGTGTAGGGCTGGTGTTAGTAGATGGCAACAGGGGTGCTGGTGGTGGTATCATTAGCAGAGCCACAGATTTTAAAGACCAGGCCAAAGGACAGGAGACCTTTGCTTGTTGTATGGGCCTGGCACTGGCAGTAGCTGACAAGCACTTAATTCCCATTTTTCGAGTAATAGCAACAGGATTGGCTGCCTGTAAATTAAAGAAGGGCGTTTCGATTGTCTCAAACAGCAGTCAGCAGTGGGAGCAGCAGTTATTTGTCATTGGAGAGTGAGAATAGCTGCATTTAGCCGATGAAGAGTGAGATTAGCTGCAGGTAGCCAATAAAGGTGAGAATAGCTGCAGGTAGCCAATAAAGGGTGAGCATAGCTGCAGATAGCAGATGAATAGTGAGAATAGCTGCAGATAGCCAATGAAGAGTGAGAATAGCCACGGATAGCAAATGAAGAGTGAGAATAGCTGCAGGTAGCCGATGAAGAATGAGAATAGCTGCAGGTAGCTGATGATGAGTGAGAATATCTGTAGGTAGCCGATGAACAGTGAAAATTGCTGCAGGTAGCCGATGAAGAGTGAGAATAGCTGCAGGTAGTCGATGAAGAGTGAGAATAGCTGCAGGTAGCTGATGAGGAGTGAAAATAGCTGCAGGTAGCCGATGAAGAGTGAGAATATCTGTAGGTAGCTGATGAGGAGTGAAAATAGCTGCAGGTAGCCGATGAAGAGTGAGAATAGCTGCAGGTACCTGATGAAGAGTGAGAATAGCTGCAGGTAGCCAATGAAGAGTGAGAATAGCTGCAGGTAGCCAATGAAGAGTGAGAATAGCTGCAGGTACCTGATGAAGAGTGAGAATAGTTGCAGGTACCCAATGAAAAGTGACATTAGCTGCAGGTAGCCAATGAAGAGTGAGAACAGCTGCAGGTAGCCAATAAAGGGTGAGAATAGCTGCAGGTAGCCAATAAAGGGTGAGAATAGCTGCAGGTAGCCAATGAAGAGTGAGAATAGCTGCAGGTAGCCAATGAAGAGTGAGAACAGCTGCAGGTAGCCAATGAAGAATGAGAATAGCTGCAGGTAGCCAATGAAGTGTGAGAATAGCTGCAGGTAGTAGTTGAAGAGTGAGAATAGCTGCAGGTAGCCGATGAAGCGTAAGATTAGCTGCAGGTAACCGATGAAGAGTGAGAATAGCTGCAGGTAGCCAATGAAGAGTGGGAATAGCTGCAGGTAGCCAGTGAAGTGTGAGAATAGCTGCAGGTAGTAGTTGAAGAGTGAGAATAGCTGCAGGTAGCCAATGAAGAGTAAGAATAGCTGCAGGTAACCGATGAAGAGTGAGAATAATGGGACCAAAAATGGGACCAAAACACACACACTATACAAGATTAAAAAACGTATATACACAAGCCACAGGGGAAACCCAAAACAGACAAGGCTCTTAATGATACTGTCAGGGAACCGCGGTCACGTGGTCCCACTACAAACCAGGCACCTCCGTAAACACAGGTCGCGTTCCCCAAAACCCTTTGTCCGACCGCTCCTACCAGGGATACAAGGCCCGAAGCCACGGACACACAGATTCTTGGTTTAAGGCAAACAGATCACTCAAGTTAAAATGTAAGTTTTAATGCTATAAGCACACTAGGCACTGATAACAAGCATTTAACTATGATGTAATATAATATGATACAGATGATACAATTATGCTATTCTGAGATGGTTAAAGGATTGAGTGCATTACACAGAGAAACAATAAGCAGTTACCTTAGTATGCAGTTGCGGAGTAGTAGTGATGATGGGGAGCTCTTCACAAGGGGTGTGTCAAGAGCTTATCGATGATGATGGCCACCCCCAGTATGCTGACCGCATATCCCCTCCAGATGAGTGACAATTACCTGATTCCAGACCACCCTATTTATGCTGCAAGGGCTCTCTCACCCCTCCCCTCTGTGGGATGGGCCGTCACCTCCTATGGTTCTGGCGTGTGTTTTTGCCCTAAAACCCTTTAGAGGTTATAACTTGGAGCAGGGGGGTCGTATGGCCTTGGAAGCGGTACCAAACTGTCGGGCTGGATGTCGTGCTCCCAATGAGTCCAAAAGTGAGGTTTCTAAGTGGTTCAAAACCTTAGATCTCCGTTTACGGGCTTTTCCTTTATTTCTCAGAACGCCATTACTTATCCCCTTATGCGGTTTTGTGAGCCGGTTCTGATTCTGTAACTGGTTTGGCGTTCCGACACATGGACGCGCAGTTATGGAGCAATTTCTGTTGGTGCCGCTAGTCTGCAATTTAATCCTTGCTATGACAATTTCACAGCCAGGGGTCGAGCCAGCTACAGACTGGCCGGCAGCTTCCCAGCCTAAGGTGTGACAAGACCAGCGGGGGGTGTGAAGGTCTGTCCTCTGAGCTATTCAGCACATACATGCTAATTATTTCTTCCTGAATAGAGCTAAGGACGTGTGCATTTAGAACAGGGGGATTAAAGGAAACTCTAACCTGGGATAGGTGGGGTTTCTTAAAGGGGGATGCCGACATCAGCGATAAGGTGCAATATAATATTTGACCTATTCCTCACAGATACATTAAATCATAGTATTCCATAGGGTTGATTCAGAGCCCCTTTCTCAACATTTTTTTCGAGGTCTTGCTACCAAACGAAAAATCTTGCAAACATGAAAACATTTCACACAAAATTCTCACCGATAAAAGGGCTTTGCTGAATCAGATGAGGGGGGAAAATGGATGAGAACGGAAATTTTCACTCAAGAAAATGGCAAGAAAGAGGATCTGAATCAACCCTCATATCTTACAATCAAGTAAATTAGGACCAGCAGGGAAAAATACATATAATCACTGATTTAGCCAAAAAGATTCCATGCTATAGATAACAACCTATTTAAAGTGCTCGTGCATATGTAAACAATTATGGAATATACAATTAATACAACTCCTATAAAGCGACAAGTGCAGCAAGTGAAAAGGTCAATAAAGTAAATGACAATTGTGACAAAATGGGCCGCAATATAACAGGCACCTGCTATTGTGGTCTACAAAACATCAGAGAAATAGTTGTACATTACCCCTAAAAATAGAAAATTGAGCCATAGGGTCCCCCAGGGCAACAACCAGCCGATGTGTTGCGTGGAACCACTTCACCAGGGCAGAGTCAGTGATGTTTCATCATGGTCTACTGGCCTTTCACACACCACCACCTTCATAACTGGCAGTATATACATGTCTACCACCACCCCCACTGCCTCTGCCGTGCATTTCGGACACCGTTTTCACCTCCACTACCTCCGCAACACACTCCAAAGGCTTGTTGGAGATATAATACATTTGCAACAGCTTACAGCTTGTCTTTGAAAGTGATTAGGGACTTTTTCTAGATTTACTGCAGTTTACTGCAGATGGCGCTGTGACCAATGCTTCAACTGTAGATTCTATGCATATTACTGCTGTGTTGTATTTCCTGTATATGGAGCTGTGAGCTCCATGACTGGTACTTCCTCTTCTTCTTCCTGTCTGTGTTTTAGCCAACATGTAAGGTGACATTCTCTTACTGCATTCATGTTCCAGTAAAGCCAGTTCCTGTTACACCACTAATGTCTATCTGGATTATGACTCTGCTGCACACAGCACTCACACTCTGCAACAAGGCTGGCTGCCGTCAAACAAATTCTCATCACTATCCATAGCAACTGGGCTGCTGAGAAAAGTTGGCGCCCCACTAGGAGGGGGTGGTAACGAGACAGATGTTGGAAGAGAAAGGCTTCTTTTACTGTGATGTGTAGCTGTAGTGGAGGAAGAATCCAATAAAACCTGGCTCAAAGTCATTGCGTTAAAGTCTTCCTCCTCTTGAGCAAGAGCGAGTCAACCAGTCCACAATGGATGCATTGTCCGAAATAACACATCCACTGAAGGAAATGGACAACTCTGGCTTGCTGATGCTGCTATTATAATTTACCTGTTTAACCGCGGCGGAGACGGCCCCCATATGAAGCAAAAGATAATCGCATCCAATGCCTTGAAATGAGAGGCAGGAAGCAACACCGGCGAGGCCTGATATATGTACAAGAACTTCGGAAGAAAGATCATCTTGTATATATTTATCCTGCCCAGGACCGATAGCGGGAGGCTTGCCCATTGAGAGACTTGCTGCTTCAGTTTCAACATCACTGGTGAGATATTAAGGGGAATAAATTCACTCGGCTGCTTGCTAATCATAATTCCTAAGTACTTAAATTGTTGAACCACTTTCAGCTGAGATCTCGGAGAGATGTCTGGATGGTCAGGCTCGTCGACTGGCATTAAACTGGACTTATCCCAGTTGATTTTCAAACCAGAAAATCTCCCAAATGTTCCTATGATATCTAATGCCGCTTCCAGGGATTCGTTACAGTCCGCTAGATACAGCAGGGTATCATCCGCATAGAGGGAAATCTTTTCCTCAACCTCCCCTATTTTCCACCCCGTGATAGCTTGGGAGTTTCTAACGATAATCGCCAATGGTTCAATGGCCAGTGCAAAGAGTAATGGCGAGAGTGGGCAACCCTGTCTGGTCCCCCTGCTTAGTGCAAACGGATTTGAATAGCAACCATTGGCTCGTACTCTGGCCGTCGGACGACCATATAGGAGCTTGATATACTTTATGAAATTGGCAGGGAGCCCAAATCTAGCCAGCACTGCCCACAAATAGGTCCATTCAATTGAATCAAAGGCCTTCTCGTTATCAAGCGAGGCAATTGCCCAGCTTCCGTAATTATCATGGACAATTTGAAGGTTTGAGAAGAGCCTACGCAGGTTTATCCCCGAAGTGCGCCCGGGCATAAAGCCAGACTGGTCCGGTCCCACCAGTTGTAGTATAACCCTGTTTAACCTATTAGCTAGTATTTTGGCTAGAATTTTAGCATCATGATTTAGTAAGGAAATGGGCCTATATGACGCGCAGGCATCAGGGGGCCTCCCCTCTTTATAAATAAGGACGATGTGCGCTTCGTGAAAGGAGGCCGGGAGACACTCACTTTCTAGTGCTTGCTTCAGCACCTCTAAGAGTCTAGGCGCTACCAGTTCTGATTCTTGCTTATACCATTCGGCCGAAATCCCATCGGGACCCGATGCCTTCCTTCCAGGGAGCGCCCCTATTGCACCCATGACCTCCTCCACCAAGATGGGGGCGTCTATCGTCTCCTGACCCTCTGAGGCCAACACTGGGAAGTTGATCTGGTCTAAGTAATTCTCCAGTTCTTCAACATCATAGCTAGCCTTAGAGGAGTACAATGCAGAGTAATACTCAAGGAACCGCTGGGCAATTTCACCCCCTTCCGTTACTGTCTCCCTCCCATCAGATATTGCGGCAATACTATTGGTTTTGGTTTCGGCTTTCGCTAAGTACGCCAGGGTCTTCTTGTTTTTGTCCCCTTTATCAAATATCGTAGCTTGCTTGTATAGCAGCAATTTCCTAGCCAGTCAGTAAGCAGCAAGTTATATTCCCGTTTCAAAGTCATCAGTGTCGAGTAGTCCCAACTATCGGCTGAGGCAACAAATTGCTCTTCCGCTGTGGCAAGTTTGCTTTCAAGCTCTACCCTCTCTCTCCCCTTCTTCTCCCTAACCACAGCAATGGCGCTTATGGCACACCCTCTAATGACTGCCTTAAAAGCATCCCACCTTACCTCGGCAGAGGTCTCATCCATGTTCACCTCCCAAAACATATCAGCAGAGGATGACAGGCTACTTTTGACTTCAGGGGTCTCCAGCCATAGGGGGTTAAGGGCCCAACCAACCCGAGCTTGAGATAGTCCTATCACAGGGGAGAGTGGTCCGAGATGCCTCTCGGGAGGTAGTTGCAAGACACCACCCTGGCTAATAACTCAGGTGATGAGAACGCAAGATCGATCCTGGACAGGGATCTGTGAGTGGCAAGAGTATGCCCTGTCAGTGGGGTGTTTCCACCTCTATAACTCCTGCAGTCCTAGTGCCTCAGCCCAAGACGCCAATTGCGTCCTCGGGCCCGGATTTCTGTCCAGCCGATCCAGCGCAGATTCCAGAACCATATTGAAATCCCCCATTATTAATATCGGGGAAGGGGGATAGTTGACCACTTTTTCCATAACCTGTTGCAACACCTGAATACAAAAAGGTGGGGGGACGTACACACCAACTATGATGATATCAGTATCCATAAGTTTGGCATGTAGGATCACGTAGCGACCCTCTTGGTATGTCTGCACAGAGTATAGGGCAAACGGGGTTCCCTTGGAGATCAGCACGGAGACCCCCCTAGAGTAGGACGAGAAGAGAGCATGGAAGGAGCTTTAGATCCATGGTTTCTTAAGCGCTGCTGCTACTACTACCGTGTACATTGCTACTGCTACTACTACCACATACATTACTGCTGCTGCTACTACTACCAAGTACATTGCTGCTGCTGCTACTATTACCAAGTATATTACTGCTGCTGCTACTACCGTGTACATTTCTGCTGCTGCTACTACCGTGTACATTTCTGCTGCTGCTACTACCACGTACATTACTTCTGCTGTTGGCTGGCTGTGACCAGTGGGGTGGTGCCAGTGAAAATCCGCTGGATGCACTGTCCGAAATAACGCCCACTGAAGGAAATGGACAACTTTGGCTTGCTGATGCTGCTACTACTACCACTTACATTGCTGCTACTACTACTGTGTACAATGCTGCTGCTACTACTACTACTACCATGTATATTACTGCTGCTGCTACTACTACCACGTACATTACTGCTGCTGCTACTACTACCATGTACATTACTGCTGCTGCTACTACTACCACGAACATTACTGCTGCTGCTACTACCACATACATTGCTGCTGCTGCAACTACTACTGCGTACAATGCTGCTGCTACTACTACTGCGTACAATGCTGCTGCTGCTACCACGTACATTACTGCTGCTGCTACTACCACATACATTGCTGCTGCTGCTACTACTACTGCGTACAATGCTGCTGCTACTACCACGTACATTACTGCTGCTGCTACCATGTACATTACTGCTGCTGCTACTACTACCACGTACATTACTGCTGCTGCTACTACTACCACGTACATTACTGCTGCTGCTACTACTACCACGTACATTACTGCTGCTGCTACTACTACCACGTAAATTGCTGCTGCTGCTACTACTACCATGTACATAACTGCTGCTGCTACTACTACCACGTACATTACTGCTGCTGCTGCTACTACTACCATATAAATTGCTGCTGCTGATACTACTATCATGTACATTACTGCTGCTGCTAATACTACCACGTACATTACTGCTGCTGCTACTACTACCATGCACATTACTGCTGCTGCTACCACTACCACGTAAATTGCTGCTACTACTACCACGTACATTGCTGCCACTACTACAACCATGTACATTACTGCTGTTGGCTGGCTGTGACCTGTGGAGTGGTGCCAGTCAAATCCGCTAGGATGCATTGTCCGAAATAACACGCCCACTGGAGGAAATGGCTTGCTGTTGCTGTTACTACTACCACGTACATTGCTGCAGCGTTTCGCCGCAAATCACGCAAAGTTCAGGTTCACAGCGAACCAAACTTTTCCTGAAATTCGGGTCGAAACCAGGTTCTACAGGTTCCGTTCTCTCATCTCTACCCTTGATTATGGCTGATGATGGACCAGGCTCTCAGCACTCCCAGATTTATTATCTAGCATTGATGAAATGCCGGCTCACTCGCTCCCGACAGAGGCTCCAGACAGCCCAAATCTTCAGTACAAAGGCAAAGGAACTATAATAGATTCTGCTCTGTCTGGGGGTGCGACCCCGCTGGCCCCTCTAGATGGATTCACTCAGGGCTGGATGGACATCAAAGCTGGTGAATTCAGATGAATTTTAATGTACAATGTATTATTTACACTGCGGCAGGACTCCGCACATCGACATTCTATGGAGGAAGGCAGCTTTATATCACAATGGTAGAGAAGGCGCAAATTTAAAGGGACAGCTGCAACATTATATTATCTAAAGTTTTACAATGAAGTACAGTCGAGGGAAGGCGTCTGATAGGTTCAATGCCCAAACTATTGGAGGAAAACATTCTTAGGGTCACCAGAGGAAATCATTCTTGGGGCTACCAAAGGAAATCATTCTTGGGGTCACCAGAGGAAATCATTCTTGGGGTCACCAGGGGAAGTCATTCTTGGGGCCACCAGAGGAAGTCATTCTTGGGGTCACCAGAGGAAATCATTCTTGGGGCCACCAGAGGAAGTCATTCTTGGAACCCATCAGAGGAAATCATTCTTGGGGCCACCAGAGGAAACCATTCTTGGGGCAACCAGAGGAAATCATTCTTGGAACCCATCAGAGGAAATCATTCTTGGAACCCATCAGAGGAAATCATTCTTGGGGGCATCAGAGGAGATCATTCTTGGAACCCATCAGAGGAAATCATTCTTGGAACCCATCAGAGGAAATCATTCTTGGGGGCATCAGAGGAGATCATTCTTGGGGCCACCAGTGGAAATCATTCTTGGGGCCACCAGAGGAAATCATTCTTGGGGCCACCAGAGGAAATCATTCTTGGAACCCTTCAGAGGAAATCATTCTTGGGGTCACCAGAGGAAATCATTCTTGGGGCCACCAGAGGAAATCATTCTTGGAACCCATCAGAGGAAATCATTCTTGGGGCCACCAGAGGAAATCATTCTTGGGGCCACCAGAGAAAATAATTCTTGGAACCCATCAGAGGAAATAATTCTTGGAACCCATGAGAGGAAATCATTCTTGGGGCCACCAGGGAAATCATTCTTGGGGCCACCAGAGGAAATTATTTTTGGGGCCACCGGAGGAAATCATTCTTGGAACCCATCAGAGGAAATCATTCTTGGGGCCACCAGAGGAAATCATTCTTGGGGCCACCAGAGGAAATCATTCTTGGGGCCACCAGAGGAAATCATTCTTGGGGCCACCAGAGGAAATCATTCTTGGGGCCACCAGAGGAAATCATTTTTGTAACCCATCAGAGGAAATCATTCTTGGAACACATCAGAGGAAATCATTCTTGGGGTCATCAGAGGAAATCATTCTTGAAACCCATCAGAGGAAATCATTCTTGGAACCCATCAGAGGAAATCATTCTTGGGGCCACCAGAGGAAATCATTCTTGGGGCCACCAGAGGAAATCATTCTTGGGGTCATCAGAGGAAATCATTCTTGGGGTCATCAGAGGAAATCATTCTTGAAACCCATCAGAGGAAATCATTCTTGGGGCCATCAGAGGAAATCATTCTTGGGGCCACCAGAGGAAATCATTCTTGGGGCCACCAGAGGAAATCATTCTTGGGGCCACCAGAGGAAATCATTCTTGGACCCCATCAGAGGAAATCATTCTTGGGGCCACCAGAGGAAATCATTCTTGGGGCCACCAGAGGAAATCATTCTTGTAACCCATCAGAGGAAATCATTCTTGGGGCCACCAGAGGAAATCATTCTTGGAACCCATCAGAGAAAATCATTCTTGGGGCCATCAGAGGAAATCATTCTTGGGGCCATCAGAGGAAATCATTCTTGGGGCCACCAGTGGAAATCATTCTTGGAACCACCAGAGGAAATCATTCTTGGGGCCACCGGAGGAAATCATTCTTGTGGTCACCAGAGGAAAACATTCTTGGAACCCATCAGAGGAAATCATTCTTGGGGCCATCAGAGGAGATCATTATTGGGGCCACCAGTGGAAATCATTCTTGGGGCCACCAGAGGAAATCATTCTTGGGGCCACCAGAGGAAATCATTCTTGGAACCCATCAGAGGAAATCATTCTTGGGGCCACCAGAGGGAATCATTCTTGGGGCCACCAGAGGAAATCATTCTTGCAACCCATCAGAGGAAATCATTCTTGGGGCCACCAGAGGAAATCATTCTTGGGGCCACCAGAGAAAATAATTCTTGGAACCCATCAGAGGAAATAATTCTTGGAACCCATCAGAGGAAATCATTCTTGGGGCCACCAGAGGAAATCATTCTTGGGGCCACCAGAGGAAATCATTCTTGGGGCCACCAGAGGAAATCATTCTTGGGGCCACCAGAGGAAATCATTTTTGTAACCCATCAGAGGAAATCATTCTTGGAACACATCAGAGGAAATCATTCTTGGGGTCATCAGAGGAAATCATTCTTGAAACCCATCAGAGGAAATCATTCTTGGAACCCATCAGAGGAAATCATTCTTGGGGCCACCAGAGGAAATCATTCTTGGGGCCACCAGAGGAAATCATTCTTGGGGTCATCAGAGGAAATCATTCTTGGGGTCATCAGAGGAAATCATTCTTGAAACCCATCAGAGGAAATCATTCTTGGGGCCATCAGAGGAAATCATTCTTGGGGCCACCAGAGGAAATCATTCTTGGGGCCACCAGAGGAAATCATTCTTGGACCCCATCAGAGGAAATCATTCTTGGGGCCACCAGAGGAAATCATTCTTGGGGCCACCAGAGGAAATCATTCTTGTAACCCATCAGAGGAAATCATTCTTGGGGCCACCAGAGGAAATCATTCTTGGAACCCATCAGAGAAAATCATTCTTGGGGCCATCAGAGGAAATCATTCTTGGGGCCATCAGAGGAAATCATTCTTGGGGCCACCAGTGGAAATCATTCTTGGAACCACCAGAGGAAATCATTCTTGGGGCCACCGGAGGAAATCATTCTTGTGGTCACCAGAGGAAAACATTCTTGGAACCCATCAGAGGAAATCATTCTTGGGGCCATCAGAGGAGATCATTATTGGGGCCACCAGTGGAAATCATTCTTGGGGCCACCAGAGGAAATCATTCTTGGGGCCACCAGAGGAAATCATTCTTGGAACCCATCAGAGGAAATCATTCTTGGGGCCACCAGAGGGAATCATTCTTGGGGCCACCAGAGGAAATCATTCTTGGGGCCACCAGAGAAAATAATTCTTGGAACCCATCAGAGGAAATAATTCTTGGAACCCATGAGAGGAAATCATTCTTGGGGCCACCAGGGAAATCATTCTTGGGGCCACCAGAGGAAATTATTTTTGGGGCCACCGGAGGAAATCATTCTTGGAACCCATCAGAGGAAATCATTCTTGGGGCCACCAGAGGAAATCATTCTTGGGGCCACCAGAGGAAATCATTCTTGGGGCCACCAGAGGAAATCATTCTTGGGGCCACCAGAGGAAATCATTTTTGTAACCCATCAGAGGAAATCATTCTTGGAACACATCAGAGGAAATCATTCTTGGGGTCATCAGAGGAAATCATTCTTGAAACCCATCAGAGGAAATCATTCTTGGAACCCATCAGAGGAAATCATTCTTGGGGCCACCAGAGGAAATCATTCTTGGGGCCACCAGAGGAAATCATTCTTGGGGTCATCAGAGGAAATCATTCTTGGGGTCATCAGAGGAAATCATTCTTGAAACCCATCAGAGGAAATCATTCTTGGGGCCATCAGAGGAAATCATTCTTGGGGCCACCAGAGGAAATCATTCTTGGGGCCACCAGAGGAAATCATTCTTGGACCCCATCAGAGGAAATCATTCTTGGGGCCACCAGAGGAAATCATTCTTGGGGCCACCAGAGGAAATCATTCTTGTAACCCATCAGAGGAAATCATTCTTGGGGCCACCAGAGGAAATCATTCTTGGAACCCATCAGAGAAAATCATTCTTGGGGCCATCAGAGGAAATCATTCTTGGGGCCATCAGAGGAAATCATTCTTGGGGCCACCAGTGGAAATCATTCTTGGAACCACCAGAGGAAATCATTCTTGGGGCCACCGGAGGAAATCATTCTTGTGGTCACCAGAGGAAAACATTCTTGGAACCCATCAGAGGAAATCATTCTTGGGGCCATCAGAGGAGATCATTATTGGGGCCACCAGTGGAAATCATTCTTGGGGCCACCAGAGGAAATCATTCTTGGGGCCACCAGAGGAAATCATTCTTGGAACCCATCAGAGGAAATCATTCTTGGGGCCACCAGAGGGAATCATTCTTGGGGCCACCAGAGGAAATCATTCTTGCAACCCATCAGAGGAAATCATTCTTGGGGCCACCAGAGGAAATCATTCTTGGGGCCACCAGAGAAAATAATTCTTGGAACCCATCAGAGGAAATAATTCTTGGAACCCATCAGAGGAAATCATTCTTGGGGCCACCAGAGGAAATCATTCTTGGGGCCACCAGAGGAAATCATTCTTGGGGCCACCAGAGGAAATCATTCTTGGGGCCACCAGAGGAAATCATTTTTGTAACCCATCAGAGGAAATCATTCTTGGAACACATCAGAGGAAATCATTCTTGGGGTCATCAGAGGAAATCATTCTTGAAACCCATCAGAGGAAATCATTCTTGGAACCCATCAGAGGAAATCATTCTTGGGGCCACCAGAGGAAATCATTCTTGGGGCCACCAGAGGAAATCATTCTTGGGGTCATCAGAGGAAATCAATCTTGGGGTCATCAGAGGAAATCATTCTTGAAACCCATCAGAGGAAATCATTCTTGGGGCCATCAGAGGAAATCATTCTTGGGGCCACCAGAGGAAATCATTCTTGGGGCCACCAGAGGAAATCATTCTTGGACCCCATCAGAGGAAATCATTCTTGGGGCCACCAGAGGAAATCATTCTTGGGGCCACCAGAGGAAATCATTCTTGTAACCCATCAGAGGAAATCATTCTTGGGGCCACCAGAGGAAATCATTCTTGGAACCCATCAGAGAAAATCATTCTTGGGGCCATCAGAGGAAATCATTCTTGGGGCCATCAGAGGAAATCATTCTTGGGGCCACCAGTGGAAATCATTCTTGGAACCACCAGAGGAAATCATTCTTGGGGCCACCGGAGGAAATCATTCTTGTGGTCACCAGAGGAAAACATTCTTGGAACCCATCAGAGGAAATCATTCTTGGGGCCATCAGAGGAGATCATTATTGGGGCCACCAGTGGAAATCATTCTTGGGGCCACCAGAGGAAATCATTCTTGGGGCCACCAGAGGAAATCATTCTTGGAACCCATCAGAGGAAATCATTCTTGGGGCCACCAGAGGGAATCATTCTTGGGGCCACCAGAGGAAATCATTCTTGGAACCCATCAGAGGAAATCATTCTTGGGGCCACCAGAGGAAATCATTCTTGGGGCCACCAGAGAAAATAATTCTTGGAACCCATCAGAGGAAATAATTCTTGGAACCCATCAGAGGAAATCATTCTTGGGGCCACCAGAGGAAATCATTCTTGGGGCCACCAGAGGAAATCATTCTTGGGGCCACCAGAGGAAATCATTCTTGGAACCCATTAGAGGAAATCATTCTTGGGGCCACCAGAGGAAATCATTCTTGGGGCCACCAGAGGAAATCATTCTTGGGGCCACCAGAGGAAATCATTCTTGGAACCCATCAGAGGAAATCATTCTTGGGGCCACCAGAGGGAATCATTCTTGGGGCCACCAGAGGAAATCATTCTTGGAACCCATCAGAGGAAATCATTCTTGGAACCCATTAGAGGAAATCATTCTTGGGGCCACCAGAGGAAATCATTCTTGTGGCCACCAGAGGAAATCATTCTTGGAACCCATTAGAGGAAATCATTCTTGGGGCCACCAGAGGAAATCATTCTTGGGGCCACCAGAGGAAATCATTCTTGGGGCCACCAGAGGAAATCATTCTTGGAACCCATCAGAGGAAATCATTCTTGGGGCCACCAGAGGGAATCATTCTTGGGGCCACCAGAGGAAATCATTCTTGGAACCCATCAGAGGAAATCATTCTTGGAACCCATTAGAGGAAATCATTCTTGGGGCCACCAGAGGAAATCATTCTTGTGGCCACCAGAGGAAATCATTCTTGGGGCCACCAGAGGAAATCATTCTTGTAACCCATCAGAGGAAATCATTCTTGGGGCCATCAGAGGAAATCATTCTTAGGGCCACCAGAGGAAATCATTCTTGGAACCCATCAGAGGAAATCATTCTTGGGGCCATCAGAGGAAATCATTCTTGGGGCCACCAGTGGAAATCATTCTTGGGGCCACCAGAGGGAATCATTCTTGGGGCCACCAGAGGAAATCATTCTTGGGGCCATCAGAGGAAATCATTCTTGGAGCCACCAGAGGGAATCATTCTTGGAACCCACCAGAGGAAATCATTCTTGGGGCCACCAGGGAAATCATTCTTGGGGCCACCAGAGGAAATCGATCTTAGGGACACCGGAGGAAATCAATCTTGGGGCCACCAGAGGAAATCATTCTTGGGGCCACCAGAGGATGTCATTCTTGGTTCCCAACTGAGAAATTTATTCTCAGGGCTCACCAGAGGAAATTGCTCTCAGGGTCCTCCATTTAGCTAAAACAGGACTGTATATACAGAAACTTACCAAATGAAATATCAAACATACAGAGCACTCCAGCAAATATATATATATTTATCTTAATATATATATATATATATATATATAATATATATATATATATAGATAGATATATATATATACACATGCAAATACCTTCTAGATGCGTTACAAAGCTGGCGGCAAGGGTTAACGAGCTTCCATCGCCGTTGCCTTGTGCGCCTTTTCAATAGGCACTGATGGGATGATTCGACATGTCGATCATTTCACATGCAAGCCTTCCTCTGAGTCATCCTCTCGTTCCCACCACGATTGACTCACCCGTATCTTCTGCCCACTCACTGTATTCATTTACACAATGTGCACCCATCGGGGGAGCGACCCCACCTCCCACAGAGACACCGCTGTCTGCCGCACCCACCGCCCTCCCAAAAAACTTTCAAAATTACCCCCCACTTTCTGTTCACTACAAACCCATTGTGCGAACGCCATGGTGTCCTTGGGTGTTGGTTTCGTTCTGCGTTTAATCTGATTTAACTTTAAAGGGAACCCGTATTGAGATAAATATGGCCATACATACATAGGGCCGGCCTTTGGGGTGTGTAGATGGACAAAGGTAGACAGGTAAAGGTAGTTGTGGCTAGGCGCTCATAAAAAGCTATAGACACATACCATAGAACAGAAAAAGGTCGGCATATACACAGGTAAAGACAGGTATTAATGTATAGAGACAGGTACAGCCAGATATGGCCATGCCTAGGCACAGCTAGATAGAGAGAGGCAGGCATTCATGTATAGAGACAGGTACAGGCAGGTATGGGGAAACATATACATATATAGAGAGGTAGAGACAGGCATTAATATTTAGAGACAGGTACAGGCAGGTAGGGGCAAGCATAGACATAATAAGACAGGTCAAGACAGGCAGTACTATGTAGAGACAGGTACAGGCAGGTATGGCCATGCCTAGGCACAGCTAGACACAGAGACAGGCATTAATGTATAGAGACAGGTACAGCCAGGTATGGACAAGCATAGACATAATAAGACAGGTCAAGACAGGCAGTACTATGTAGAGACAGGTACAGGCAGGTATGGGCAATCATATACATACATAGAAAATTAAAGACAGGCATTAATATTAAGAGACAGGTACAGCCAGGTATGGGCAAGCATAGACATAAATAGACAGGTAGACGCAGGCAGTATTGTATAGAAACAGGTACAGGCAGGTAAGGGCAAACATATACATCTATAGAGAGGTAGAGACAGGCATCACTGCAGACCTCCCAAGTGTCCCTGATTTGGAGGGACTGTCCCTCTTTTGTGTCCATGCCCCCCTGTCCCTCGTTGTTCTCATTTATCCCTCTTTGAGGTGTAACATGTAGATCTGCATCAATTAATGATTAATTGCATATTCAAAGTGTTTATAATGTTGTAACTGTTACAATGTATCTCCTCTCCATCCATTAATGAGGGGGTGTGGATTCATTTACAAATTGTCCCTTTTTCCCACATATATAGACAGGTAGACACAGGCATTAATATATAGAGACAGGTACAGGCAGGTTTGGGCAAGCGTAGACATTGATACACAGGTAGAGACAGGCATTACTGCATAGAGACAGGTACAGGCAGGTATAGGCAAACATATACATATATAGACAGGTAGAGACAGGCAGTACTGCATAGAGACAGGTACAGGCAGGTAGAGGCAAACATATACATATATAGACAGGCAGACACAGGCATTAATGTATAGAGACAGGTACAGGCAGGTTTGGGCAAGCGTAGACATTGATACACAGGTAGAGACAGGCAGTACTGCATAGAGACAGGTACAGGCAGGTATAGGAAAACATATACAGAGAGGTAGAAACAGACATTAATATTTAGAGACAGGTACAGGCAGGTATAGGCAAACATATACATATATAGACAGGTAGAGACAGGCATTAATGTATAGAGACAGGTACAGGCAGGTATGGGCATATACAGAGAGGTAGAGACAGGCATTAATATTTAGGGACAGGTAGAGCAGGGTATGGGCAAACATATTTAGACAGGTAGAGACAGGCATCACTCATACCTCCCAAGTGTCCCTGATTTGGAGGGACTGTCCCCCTGTCCCTTGTTTTTTCTCATTTGTCCTTCTTTGAGCTGTAACATGTAGATCTGCAACAATTAATGATTTATTAGTTATTCAAAATGTTTACATTGTTGTAACCGTTACAACTCTCCTATCCATCCCTCAATGAGGGGGTGTGGCTTAATGTACACATTTTCCCTTTTTCCCACATATATAGACAGGTAGAGAAAGGCATTAATGTATAGAGACAGGTACAGGCAGGTATGGGCAAGCATATAAACATATAGACAAGTATTATTATTATTGTTTATTTATAGAGCGATATCGTATTCCGCGGCAATGTACAAAGTATAAATTATAGGAGGTAGGGACAATACTTAATACACAGGGCATATGTACAGCAAAGATGTGACAATGAATGCATGTAATACATACAGTATTATTATCAGAAACAGACAGGCATTAATGTTTAGAGACAGTATGGGCAAGCAGGGCCACCACTAGGAATTCCGGGGCCCCATAAAGCCACTATGTCTGCCCCACCCGTTTTGATTCTACACAAATGTATAAATACAATCTTTTCATTTTTGGCTTGTTAAATAAAAACAAAAAACTTTACCCGAAATATTTTACTATCCTGAGTTTTGGTCCATCCCGCTGGGGCACCCAAGTTTGGAACACCCCACTGTGTGAAACCCTCCGTATAGCCCCCTTTTCTTACCCTTCCTTGATCCATGCACATGATCGGAGGGCGGCGACTGCGGCAATACTCGCATGTCGCATCCTTCAGCTGCACGTCCGAAAAAGTGATCCCATGCGCCACGGGCTCATTGGCAAGGTAAGCTTACTGGTGAGACTGGGGCACTTTCAGAAACAGGGGCATCCCAAATCAGGGAAAGGGAATCAGGTCAGGTTTTGATGATGATGGAGCCCCCTGACCCCCTAAGCCCCCATGCACCCCCTATATTTACTCCCCTGATAGGAACAAGAATTATGGGGCCCCTGACATCCTGGGCCCTGATGTATTCCCTATAGTTATTCCCCTGAAGGGGACAAGATTTATGGGGCCAGTTAATACATACTAGTCCAGCACACCATTTATGAAAAAATGCTCCTTTACCTCACAAGGTGCTGCAACCTTAAAAAGGGCTGTCCACCAAAATATGCCCTTCTCATATATACTTAAATACTAGGTAAGATTTATGGGGCCACCTGACCTCCTGGGCCCCAGAACACCCCCTATAGTTACTCCCCTTATGCCCCTGCGTAAATGTGAGTCTTAAAAAACAAAAAGCCCTTACCTTAGGGAATGTTAAAAAGTGGCACAGTCACCTGCTGGAGATGAGAGGGCTTGTTGCAAATCTCTTCCTCTCTCTCTAGCTGCTGATTACAAACTTCCTGCCCCTGCAAGCTGTGGTTTGAAGCCCCTGACTGGAGGTATTAAAGACTATATAAAGGAAACTGCCTGTTTGCAGGAAGTGAACTGAGCTTGCTGCCAGGAGCTATGCTACTGCAACTTGCATATACAGCCTCAAAGTGGAGCCTGAATCACTTCCGAGACTTCTACACTATTTACCTGTGTATCCAGCTGCCAGTGCCACGTGGGGGATCTTCTGTCACTGCTCCCTAACTACTCCATTGTCTCCTGCATGTTAATCTGTCGTGTGTATTGTGGAGCATTTTCTACTGCTGCTGCATATCTCCTCATAGCCTTCTGCGTGTCAAGAGTGAACCATCTCCTCAGGACCCCTGCAGCTGGAATCCTGTGTCGCCATTTTCCTGAAGGTATTTAGCTAGTGACTATATATATATATATATATATATATATATATATATATCCAAGTATATGTTCACAAACTCACTAAAGCCCCATTTGGGCCTTTCATTTTTTTGTTATACTGTGTATGGTCCGATTCATACTTCCAAGTTAACTTTCATTACATAAAGTTCCTAGTACTGTTATACTTGACTATGTCATTGAATGACTAAGGTAAATGGTTGCTGGGAGCGGTAGTTCCTCTGCTCAAAATATATTGTTATGCTTAGAAAACTTGAGAATTTCCCAGAAAGGCGTTGCCTGTTAGCTACAAAGGCCCTGGCACACCACACATTTAACCCACTCCTCCAGCTTCTCTTTGTTACCAACAGGTTGGCGCCATAGCCTGTCTTGAGTGGAGTGTTTACCATCACTACCATCACTACATCACTATCATTACCACCAGCAATTGGGGCCCAGGCCTGGGATGCCAGGTCCACCCCTCCCCTTACCGATGGCAGCCCTGTGGGCAAGCATAGACACAGATGGACCGGTAGAGGCAGGTATTAATGCATAGAGACAGGTACAGGCAGTTATGGGCAAGCATAGACATTTAGACAGGTAGGGGCAGGTATACATGTATAGAGGCAGGTACAGCCAGTTATGGGCAAGCATAGACACATATAGACTGATAGAGGCAGGTATACATGTATAGAGGCAGGTACAGCCAGTTATGGGCAAGCATAGACACATATAGACTGATAGAGGCAGGTATACATGTATAGAGGCAGGTACAGCCAGTTATGGGCAAGCAGACACACATATGGACAGGTAGAGACCAGTAAGGTCACAGACAGGTAGAGGCAGGCGTGGGAAATAGTCTGACATGAATATAGAACACACACACACACACACACACACACACACACACACACACACACACACAGAGACAGGTTTAGGCAGGTAGAGATAAGCACACACCTGACTAAGCAGATAACACACATGAATATACAGAGGCAGCCATATTAATAGTTAGGAACACACACAGGCTTAGAAGCAGGTGGATTAGACTGATGCTGGTAGAGAATCCTGTAGGTATAGTAATATGGACATATACAATGCACAGAGACGGGCATAAAAACACAGCAGGCACAGAGGCAGGTATAATAACAGAGACGCACACAATGCACAGAGGCAGGTATAATAACAGAGACGCACACAATGCACAGACGCAGGTAAAATAACAGAGACACACACAATGCACAGAGGCAGGTATAATAACAGAGACATACACAATGCACAGATGCAGGTATAATAACAGAGAAACACACAATGCACAGAGGCAGATATAATAACAGAGATGTGCAGAAGGCACAGACGCAGGTAAAATAACAGAGACACACACAATGCACAGAGGCAGATATAATAACAGAGAAACACACAATGCACAGAGGCAGATATAATAACAGAGATGTGCAGAAGGCACAGACGCAGGTAAAATAACAGAGACACACACAATGCACAGAGGCAGGTATAATAACAGAGACATACACAATGCACAGAGGCAGATATAATAACAGAGACATACACAATGCACAGAGGCAGGTATAATAACAGAGACATACACAATGCACAGAGGCAGGTATAATAACAGAGACGCACACAATGCACAGAGGCAGGTATAATAACAGAGACGCACACAATGCACAGAGGCAGATATAATAACAGAGACGCACACAATGCACAGACGCAGGTAAAATAACAGAGACACACACAATGCACAGAGGCAGGTATAATAACAGAGACATACACAATGCACAGAGGCAGGTATAATAACAGAGAAACACACAATGCACAGAGGCAGATATAATAACAGAGATGTGCAGAAGGCACAGACGCAGGTAAAATAACAGAGACACACACAATGCACAGAGGCAGGTATAATAACAGAGACATACACAATGCACAGAGGCAGATATAATAACAGAGACATACACAATGCACAGAGGCAGGTATAATAACAGAGAAACACACAATGCACAGAGGCAGATATAATAACAGAGATGTGCAGAAGGCACAGACGCAGGTAAAATAACAGAGACACACACACTGCACAGAGGCAGGTATAATAACAGAGACATACACAATGCACAGAGGCAGATATAATAACAGAGACATACACAATGCACAGAGGCAGGTATAATAACAGAGACATACACAATGCACAGAGGCAGGTATAATAACAGAGACATACACAATGCACAGAGGCAGATATAATAACAGAGACATACACAATGCACAGAGGCAGGTATAATAACAGAGACATACACAATGCACAGAGGCAGGTATAATAACAGAGACGCACACAATGCACAGAGGCAGATATAATAACAGAGACATACACAATGCACAGAGGCAGATATAATAACAGAGACATACACAATGCACAGAGGCAGGTATAATAACAGAGACATACACAATGCACAGAGGCAGGTATAATAACAGAGACATACACAATGCACAGAGGCAGGTATAATAACAGAGACATACACAATGCACAGAGGCAGGTATAATAACAGAGACGCACACAATGCACAGAGGCAGATATAATAACAGAGACATACACAATGCACAGAGGCAGATATAATAACAGAGACATACACAATGCACAGAGGCAGGTATAATAACAGAGACATACACAATGCACAGAGGCAGGTATAATAACAGAGACATACACAATGCACAGAGGCAGGTATAATAACAGAGACGCACACAATGCACAGAGGCAGGTATAATAACAGAGACATACACAATGCACAGAGGCAGGTATAATAACAGAGACGCACACAATGCACAGAGGCAGGTATAATAACAGAGACATACACAATGCACAGAGGCAGGTATAATAACAGAGACGCACACAATGCACAGAGGCAGGTATAATAACAGAGACGCACACAATGCACAGAGGCAGATATAATAACAGAGACGCACACAATGCACAGAGGCAGGTATAATAACAGAGACATACACAATGCACAGAGGCAGGTATAATAACAGAGATGTGCAGAAGGAACAGAGGCAGGTATAATAACAGAGACACACACAGTACACAGAGGCAGGTATAATAACAGAGACATACACAATGCACAGAGGCAGGTATAATAACAGAGACATACACAATGCACAGAGGCAGGTATAATAACAGAGACGCACACAATGCACAGAGGCAGATATAATAACAGAGACATACACAATGCACAGAGGCAGATATAATAACAGAGACATACACAATGCACAGAGGCAGGTATAATAACAGAGACATACACAATGCACAGAGGCAGGTATAATAACAGAGACATACACAATGCACAGAGGCAGGTATAATAACAGAGACGCACACAATGCACAGAGGCAGGTATAATAACAGAGACATACACAATGCACAGAGGCAGGTATAATAACAGAGACGCACACAATGCACAGAGGCAGGTATAATAACAGAGACACACACAATGCACAGAGGCAGGTATAATAACAGAGACGCACACAATGCACAGAGGCAGGTATAATAACAGAGACATACACAATGCACAGAGGCAGGTATAATAACAGAGACGCACACAATGCACAGAGGCAGGTATAATAACAGAGACGCACACAATGCACAGAGGCAGATATAATAACAGAGACGCACACAATGCACAGAGGCAGGTATAATAACAGAGACATACACAATGCACAGAGGCAGATATAATAACAGAGACGCACACAATGCACAGAGGTAGATATAATAACAGAGACATACACAATGCACAGAGGCAGATATAATAACAGAGATGTGCAGAAGGAACAGAGGCAGGTATAATAACAGAGACACACACACAATGCACAGAAGCAGGTATAATAACAGAAACAAACACAATGCACAGAGGCAGGTATAATAACAGAGACATACACAATGCACAGAGGCAGGTATAATAACAGAGACACATACAATGCACAGAGGCAGATATAATAACAGATATGCACACAATGCACAGAGGCAGGTATAATAACAGAGACACACACAATGCACAGAGGCAGGTATAATAACAGAGACACATACAATGCACAGAGGCAGATATAATAACAGAGACACACACAATGCACAGAGGCAGGTATAATAACAGAGACACACACAATGCACAGAGGCAGGTATAATAACAGAGACACACACAATGCACAGAGGCAGATATAATAACAGAGACATACACAATGCACAGAGGCAGGTATAATAACAGAGACGCACACAATGCACAGAGGCAGATATAATAACAGAGACGCACACAATGCACAGAGGCAGGTATAATAACAGAGACGCACACAATGCACAGAGGCAGATATAATAACAGAGACGCACACAATGCACAGAGGCAGATATAATAACAGAGACGCACACAATGCACAGAGGCAGGTATAATAACAGAGACATACACAATGCACAGAGGCAGATATAATAACAGAGACGCACACAATGCACAGAGGTAGATATAATAACAGAGACATACACAATGCACAGAGGCAGATATAATAACAGAGATGTGCAGAAGGAACAGAGGCAGGTATAATAACAGAGACACACACACAATGCACAGAAGCAGGTATAATAACAGAAACAAACACAATGCACAGAAGCAGATATAATAACAGATATGCACACAATGCACAGAGGCAGGTATAATAACAGAGACACACACAATGCACAGAGGCAGATATAATAACAGATATGCACACAATGCACAGAGGCAGGTATAATAACAGAGACACACACAATGCACAGAGGCAGATATAATAACAGATATGCACACAATGCACAGAGGCAGGTATAATAACAGAGACACACACAGTACACAGAGGCACATAAGTATAAAAGATACCAGGGCCGGCCACTGTCTTTTCCCCAGGATTTGGAATCAGGATGCCGCACTGTGTGAGACCCCTCAGGGCGCCGGTAGTAATTCACCTTTGGGACGGGAACGTGCCGCAGGGGATGTGGCAGCGCATTCCCCCCATTAAACTCAACCAGGTCCCTTTGCCAATGGCTGTAACATGCCAAAGTGCTCTGATTGGACGAGAGCCAATGCATGCACCCAGGGCAGGCGTCAGCACTAGGCATACTCGGGCAGACGCCGGGTCCCTCGCACCTTGGAAGGGCCCATCTCATTCCCTTTACCCTGGCCATCCCCTATTCAATATGCAGGGCCATGCAGTAACCAGGATTATGGACTGTCAGCCAGAGGCAGATTGGCCATTGGGAGAGTCCTTCAGCCCTGCTATTCTTTTCTCTTTCTTTCCTTCTATTTGTTTCTTTCCAGCTATTCTTTCTTTTATCTTTCATTCTTCTCTTTTCATTTCTTTCTTTCATCTGTTCTTTCTGCCTTTCATTTGTTACTATTTTCTTTCTTTCTCCTTTCTCCTTCTATTATTTAAATCAGCCCTTCTATTCTTTCTTTCCTTCTATTCTTTCTTTCTTTCGTCTGTTCTGTCTGCCTTTGTTTTCTTTCTTTCTTCATTCCTTCTATGTTTTTTTTTCATTCATGTTTGTTCTGCTATTTCTTTTCTTTCTTTTTTCCATTTCTTTCCTTTTATTCTATTTTTCTTCCTCGCTATAAATTTCTGCTTGCTTTTTTCTGTCATTCCTTTTATTCATTTTTCTGTCATTCATTCTCAGCTTTCATTTTGTCTTTCCTTTTATTTTTTATATCTAATTTCCATCTTTGCATCAATCTATAGGCTTTCCATATATTCTTTGTTTCTATTTTTAATTCTATTCTCTGATTTCCTCATATTCTTTTATTCATTCCTGTTCTTTCTTTCATTCTTGCTCTCTTTTTTTCTATCATTTATTCAATCTTTTATCTTTCTTTGGCCCTTATTCATCAAGCGATAGCGCCAGGTAGTGTCTGACGAGCGCCAGGTAGCGGCAGCTAACGGCGACTACCGACTCAAGTACGCCCGGCGGCGGTCACAATGACGCATTTATCAAGCAAAATGAGGCTAGCGCCGGCGAGAGCGACGGCTAGCGCGGCATTCATCATGAAGCCGCCTGGACCTCACAGCGCCGCTGCAAATTCCCTCACAGCGCCAGGTATGAGCTGTCGCTCCCTGGCGATGTCCAATGCATTTCAATGGAGCAATCTATAATTATTCATAATTAATTGGTATTAATTTTTTTTTTTTTTTTTTTTTTTAATGTCAAAAAATCGGAGAACACTTCTGCAATGTTAGGATTTATTTTTAAGTAAAAAAAAAATTAAAAAAAATATGTGCAGAATTGATCTAACAGGTCTGAGATTAATGTATTCATATTACAAAATGATTCTAAAAACATGTATAATGTTACATTCAAAAAATATGGTTGTTTAGGGGTTAAAAACTAGTTAATACACATCGCCGCCAGCGCTCTGGGGTTTAAACAAGGAATGGACAGCGCCAGCACATTCGGAGTGTGATTTGTTGATGAATATGAAGCTAGCCGTTCGCTCTGGCCATTCGTTGTCAGGCGCTCACATACAACGCTGGACCTGTGAAACAGCGACCCCCCAGCCCGTATTCAACATTACCGCACACCGACTGAGTCGCTGTCATCAAGCTAATGCCGGCCAAGCACAGCGAATACTGGCTGGCGCTGAAAAAATCACACTACAGTCGCTCATCTGTCGCTACCTGGCGCTATTAATGAATCGGCCTCCCTGTGTCTCTCCTCCTCTTACTCATTCTTTATTTCTCTGTCATTCCCTGTATTTCTTATTTAGGGTCTTATTTATGAAGGGATAGCGTCAGGTAGTGGCTGGTTAATGAGAGGTAGCGTCAGGTAGCGACTGGTGAACGCCAGACACGGCAGCAATTACACATTTATCAAGCAGAATCTGTTTAGCGACTGGGATAGCGCCATGTAGCGTCAGATTCATCATTTTCACAGCCTCAGCGAACAGCGCCGGCGTTCAGCCTTGCACAGCACCAGGTATGACCTCTCACTACCTGTCGCTCTCCCATACATTTCAATGGACAATCCTTTTCTTCTCAATGAACTACGTTGTTTTTGTTTTTTTTTGTTAAATCTCAAATAATGTTGTCACCTCTCCTGGCATTGAATAAGCTGTTTTTTCTACATTTTTCATGTTTTATATATTTCTTCAGAAATGACATCACAGCTCTGCCATTAAAGTGTTCATGTTACAATGTTGTTACAATGTAATTCCATATGTTTTCGCTTTGTTACTAGTGGATAGATGCTGAAAAACAGACTTTAATCACACCGCCTCCTGCGCTCTGGGCTTCAGAGAAGCACTTTTCTGTGCCAAAGATTTGTGAGGCTGTTTATTTGCTGAATATGGTGTGAGTCGGTCGCTATGAGCAGTCGCTAACATGCGCTCCCATACAGCGCTGTACTGGTCAAATAGCGACTTCTCACAATGTATCCAACATTACTGAGCAGCGGCTATGAAGTAGCGACCCACGGCTGAGCACAGCGACTGCTAGCGGGCGCTCTGAAAATGCCGCTACAGACGCTCATCTGTCGCTACCTGGCGTTAGTGATGAATCAGCCTGCCCGTCTATACTCTCTGTCATTCCTTCTATTCTTTGCCAATACTTCCAACGTTACTACCATGTATTGATTGTATTGAGGGGCCACATAAACCCGGAGCCTGCCCTGCATGCACCATTGGAACAAGGGGAGATGAGTTTTACTTGGCGATATGACACAGCGGGGCATCTTAATTCGGGATGCCCCCGGAGCATAGAACAAAACTCAGGAAAGTCCGATTCCCAGGTTTTGTTCTGCAGTCACCCTGCTTGGGGATAAGTGGCTCTGGTTTGGGTGGGTTTTCTCCTTCAGGAGGGTTGGGGGGGGGGTCCTGTCACTATGAATTAGGGCCTTATTCATGAAGCTCTAGCGCCAGGTAGCGGCAGGTGAACGCCGGACACGGCACGCAATTACACATTTATGAAGCTGAATCTGGTGAGCGACTGGAACAGCGCCATGTAGCGTCCGATTCATCATTATCCCAGGCTCAGCGAACAGCGCCGGCGTTCAGCCTTGCACAGCGCCAGGTATGACCTCTCGCTACCTGTCGCTCTCCCATACATTTCTATGGATGATCCTTAAATCCCTTTCCTGGTCCCATCTTTTTTTTTTTAATAAAATTTCAAATCTTTCTGACGTATCCTGGCCTAGAAAATGACATTTTTGAAAACTTTTTGGATTAATAATATTTTTATGCACAATAGTCCTTACATGTTTGGTATTAAAGTGTTCATGTTACAACGTAACATGTAACAACAATGTAATAACAATGTAATTCCATGTGTTTTCACTTTGTTACTGGTGGATACATGTTCAAAAACAGCCTTTAATCACACAGCTTCTGGCACTATGGGCTACAACTACATGATTTTGAGAGCCGGCGCTGTGTGAGGCTGTTTTTTTGATGAATGTGGTGTGAGTCAGTCACGCTGGCGCTACCGTTCGCTCCCATACAGCCTAGTACTGCGACTCACACAACATATTCATCAATGCCGGCCAGCGACTGAGGCGCCCTGAAACAAAGGTCCAAGGCCGAGCACAGCGACTACTAGCGGTCGCTCTGAAATCCGCGCTATAGACGCTACCTGGCGTTAGTAATGAATTAGCCTGCCCGTCTGCTAGCAGGAGATTGGGGTGATGGCGGAGTATATACCTGATGCCCATGTGGCGCCATAGAACCTCCAACACCCCACTGATCTCTCCTGCTTTCCTTACAAGCAGCGACATGTGACCGGGCGGCTCGCTATTCTTTTCACGCCCCAGATATCAAATCAACTAAATAAACTGCGTAAAGAATTCATTTTGGAGAACGACCCCTGGGCTCTGCGCTGGCGGCTCGGGCTTCAGGTTAAGTGTTTTTTAGATTATTTTAAATGACTCAATTTACAGGTTGCTGCGCACGTGTCTGATTGATTGCGCGCTCTCTCCCCAGCCTGAGGCCAGCGTGAGAGCTTGTCGGCCATAAAGCGAACGTGGAGCGCGATCAACCCCTAAATATTCCCCTGTGTCACACACACAACCTACACCCAAGGCAAAGCGTCACATGGTGAGACCAATATGGAGGGGTGAGGGGCCTGGAATATTAGGGTATACGGGGGGATACAGGAGGAGAAGAGCTTACACTCTATTAGGGTATAAGGGAGGATACATGAGGAGAAGAGCTTATACTCTATTAGGGTATAAGGGAGGATACAGGAGGAGAAGAGCTTACACTCTATTAGGGGTATAAGGGAGGATACAGGAGGAGAAGAGCTTACAGTCTATTAGGGTATAAGGGAGGATACAGAAGGAGAAGAGCTTACACTCTATTAGGGTATAAGGGAGGATACAGAAGGAGAAGAGCTTACACTCTATTAGGGTATAAGGGAGGATACAGAAGGAGAAGAGCTTACACTCTATTAGGGTATAAGGGAGGATACAGGAGGAGAAGAGCTTACACTCTATTAGGGTATAAGGGAGGATACAGGAGGAGAAGAGCTTACACTCTATTAGGGTATAAGGGAGGATACAGGAGGAGAAGAGCTTACACTCTATTAGGGTATAAGGGAGGATACAGAAGGAGAAGAGCTTACAATCTATTAGGGTATAAGGGAGGATACAGGAGGAGAAGAGCTTACACTCTATTAGGGTATAAGGGAGGATATAGGAGGAGAAGAGCTTACACTCTATTAGGGTATAAGGGAGGATACAGAAGGAGAAGAGTTTACACTCTATTAGGGTATAAGGGAGGATACAGAAGGAGAAGAGCTTACAATCTATTAGGGTATAAGGGAGGATACAGGAGGAGAAGAGCTTACACTCTATTAGGGAATAAGGGAGGATACAGGCGGAGAAGAGCTTACACTCTATTAGGGTATAAGGGAGGATATAGGAGGAGAAGAGCTTACACTCTATTAGGGTATAAGGGAGGATACAGAAGGAGAAGAGCTTACACTCTATTAGGGTATAAGGGAGGATACAGGAGGAGAAGAGCTTACACTCTATTAGGGTATAAGGGAGGATACAGAAGGAGAAGAGCTTACAATCTATTAGGGTATAAGGGAGGATACAGAAGGAGAAGAGCTTACACTCTATTAGGGTATAAGGGAGGATACAGGAGGAGAAGAGCTTACACTCTATTAGGGTATAAGGGAGGATACAGGAGGAGAAGAGCTTACACTCTATTAGGGTATAAGGGAGGATACAGAAGGAGAAGAGCTTACACTATATTAGGGTATAAGGGAGGATACAGAAGGAGAAGAGCTTACACTCTATTAGGGTATAAGGTAGGATACAGAAGGAGAAGAGCTTACACTCTATTAGGGTATAAGGGAGGATACAGGAGGAGAAGAGCTTACACTCTATTAGGGTATAAGGGAGGATACAGAAGGAGAAGAGCTTACACTCTATTAGGGTATAAGGTAGGATACAGAAGGAGAAGAGCTTACACTCTATTAGGGTATAAGGGAGGATACAGGAGGAGAAGAGCTTACACTCTATTAGGGTATAAGGGAGGATACAGGAGGAGAAGAGCTTACACTCTATTAGGGTATAAGGGAGGATACAGAAGGAGAAGAGCTTACACTCTATTAGGGTATAAGGTAGGATACAGAAGGAGAAGAGCTTACACTCTATTAGGGTATAAGGGAGGATACAGGAGGAGAAGAGCTTACACTCTATTAGGGTATAAGGGAGGATACAGGAGGAGAAGAGCTTACACTCTATTAGGGTATAAGGTAGGATACAGAAGGAGAAGAGCTTACACTCTATTAGGGTATAAGGGAGGATACAGGAGGAGAAGAGCTTACACTCTATTAGGGTATAAGGGAGGATACAGGAGGAGAAGAGCTTACACTCTATTAGGGTATAAGGGAGGATACAGAAGGAGAAGAGCTTACACTCTATTAGGGTATAAGGTAGGATACAGAAGGAGAAGAGCTTACACTCTATTAGGGTATAAGGGAGGATACAGGAGGAGAAGAGCTTACACTCTATTAGGGTATAAGGTAGGATACAGAAGGAGAAGAGCTTACACTCTATTAGGGTATAAGGGAGGATACAGGAGAAGAAAATGATGGTGGGGACAGTTCACAGTGACAATAGGGCGGACTGTTCAGCATGCTCAAACTCTATATAATAAAAAAGGTTTGACACAACGTAAAAGTAAATAGATTGATGATTCTTTTTAATGCTGGACACGTTTTACTCTATTAGAGGGCCTCTTCAGGGAGTATATGAGGAATGGTTGCACAGGGATGTTGTGGTGCTGTAATTCACTGCACTACTGCACTACTGTACTACTGACCCCCAGGTGGTTATTACCCAGTAGCAGTATCTATGTACCTGGAGGCCCCAGGGTGGAATGGGGGGGGGGGGCTAAGAAATTATATAATGCTTAATGTACAAGCATGAGTGTGTTAGGGCAGATTTACCCTTGAGCCACCAATGATCACATTTGGTATAGTATAGTATATTATAGTGTATTATGTTATTGTATAGTATAGTATTGTATATTATGGTATGGTATTGTATAGCATAGTATTGCATTGTATGGTATAGTATATTATAGTTTAGTAAAGTATTGTAAAGTACGTTATAGTATAGTATAGTATTGTATATTATAGTATGGTATTGTATAGTATAGTATAATATATTATATTATAGTATAAGCTAGTATGATATTGTATGGTATATTACTGCATAGTATGGTATTGTATAGTATTGTAGTGTATGGTATAGTTTTTATTATATTTTAGTAAAGTATTGTATAGTTACGTTAGTATGGTATGTTATTGTTGATTATTAGTATAGTATATTATAGTGTATTATATTATTGTATAGTATTGTATATTATGGTAGGGTAGTGTATTGCATAGTATTGCATTGTATGGTATAGTATTTTATAGTTTAGTAAAGTAATGTAAAGTACAGAATAGTATAGTAAGGTATAGTATAGTATAGGATAGCAGGGCCAGCGTGTCCAATGGCCCTTGACCGGCGGCGGACTGGGAGGGCACCGCCACAGCTGATGTCCACATCTCCTCGAATGACGGGGTTCGACACAACCAGTTCAAGGTAAGTAATGAACAAAGGAGGGGGGGGGGGTCACACACAGCGGCATCCAAAATCAGGAGACTCTAGATTCGTTTAGACTCTGAGGTCAGGTATAAAGGGGTTTGGTGCGCTTCTAAGTAGACCAAAACTAGAGTTTTGGTCCAAATAGCAGGATCCTTAGGGGGCATCCAGATTTGGGACGTCCCTCGGTGATGTGATGTGACTCTTCACCACAAAGAGACCCTATAGAATAGTATAGTATTGTATATTATAGTATGGTATGGTATCGTATAGTATAGTATAAATTATAGTATAGTATAAGCTAGTAGGATATTGTATGGTATAGTACTGCATAGTATGGCATTGCATAGTATTGCATGCTCTAGTATATTATAGTTTAGCAAAGTATTATATAGTATAGTATGGTATTGTTTATTATAGTATAGTATGGTATAGGATAGTATGATATAGTATATTATAGTTTAGCAAAGTATTATATAGTATGGTATTGTTTATTATAGTATAGTATGGTATATGATAGTATGGTATAGTATATTATAGTTTAGCAAAGTATTATATAGTATAGTATGGTATTGTTTATTATAGTATAGTATGGTATTGTTTATTATAATATAGTATGGTATTGTTTATTATAGTATAGTATGGTATAGGATAATATGGTATAGTATATTATAGCAAAGTATTATATAGTATAGTATGGTATAGGATAGTATGATATAGTATATTATAGTTTAGCAAAGTATTATATAGTATGGTATTGTTTATTATAGTATAGTATGGTATAGGATAGTATGGTATATTATATTATAGATTAGCAAAGTATTATATAGTATGGTATTGTTTATTATAGTATAGTATGGTATAGGATAGTATGGTATAGTATATTATAGTTTAGCAAAGTATTATATAGTATAGTATGGTATTGTTTATCATAGTATAGTATGGTATAGGATAGTATGGTATAGTATATTATAGATTAGCAAAGTATGATATAGTATGGTATTGTTTATTATAGTATAGTATGGTATAGGATAGTATGGTATAGTATATTATAGTTTAGCAAAGTATTATATAGTATAGTATGGTATTGTTTATCATAGTATAGTATGGTATAGGATAGTATGGTATAGTATATTATAGATTAGCAAAGTATTATATAGTATGGTATTGTTTATTATAGTATAGTATGGTATAGGATAGTATGGTATAGTATATTATAGTTTAGCAAAGTGTTATATAGTATAGTATGGTATTGTTTATTATAGTATAGTATGGTATAGTATATTATAGTTTAGCAAAGTGTTATATAGTATAGTATGGTATTGTTTATCATAGTATAGTATGGTATAGGATAGTTTGGCATTGTATAGCATTGTATATAATAATTTTCCTCCAGCTGATTAGTAAATGGCTTCCACAGCCCGTCCTAAAATCGCCAATCTGTATGGGTGGGGCTGAGTTTTCTTTTGCGTGTAACACAATGATACGAGCACAGTGACAGTGTTATCGGTGTAAATGAGCATTGGGCAGCATTTAGGTTTCCGCAGATGATTGGCGGGGTGACAATGGGAGATAAACGATCCATTTATTGATTGGGCGTCATTAGCTGAAGTCAGGACGCTCTGCAGGCAGCCTGTTCCGGCTCGGGGACGCCCCACTGCCCATCCTGCTGGGATCCTATATTGTGCGGTCACACCAAGAGGCATTGAAAGAAAGGGAAAGGTCACGAGGGGTCAAAGGCAGGGCAGCAGGGTTTGGTGCACAGATTATGGGGTTAGGGCTTTATTTAGGAAACAGTTGGGAGAATGGTTCATCCTTTACCTTCAATAGTGCTTTGGTTTGTTTTGTTTTATTGTGTCTGCAGGCAGCCTGAGGCTCCATGGGCCGCCATCTTGGATGTTTAAATGCTCAGAAAATGCACTAGGTGCAGATAGGTGAAGGGCCGGATTAATGTGGACAATCTGTATGTGCAGGGGGGGACATACAAGATAGACTCTTATTCAGGGTGAAGGTCCGGATTAATGTGGGCAATCTGTATGTACAGGGTGGGGGAAACATACAAGATAGGCTCTTATTCAGGGTGAAGGTCTGGATTAATGTGAGAAATCTGTATGTACAGGGGGGGATACATACAAGATAGGCTCTTTAGGCTTTTATTTAGAGTGAAGGGCAGGATTAATGTGGGCAATCTGTATGTACAGGGTGTGGGAAACATATAAGATAGGCTCTTATTCAGGGTGAGAGTCCGGATTAATGTGAGAAATCTGTATGTACAGGGGAGGATTACATACAAGATAGGCTCTTTAGGCTCTTATTCAGGGTGAAGATCTGGATTAATGTGGGAAATCTGTATGTACAGGGGGAAAACATATAAGATAGGCTCTTATTCAGGGTGAGAGTCCGGATTAATGTGAGAAATCTGTATGTACAGGGGAGGATTACATACAAGATAGGCTCTTTAGGCTCTTATTCAGGGTGAAGATCTGGATTAATGTGGGAAATCTGTATGTACAGGGGGAAAACATACAAGATAGGCTCTTATTCAGGGTGAAGGTCCGGATTAATGTGGGCAACTGTATGTACAGGGGGAAACATACAAGATAGGCTCTTATTCAGGGTGAAGGTCTGGATTAATGTGGGCAATATGTATATACAGGGGAAACATAAAAGATAGGCTCTTATTCAGGGTGAGGGTCCGCTTTAAAGCTGGCCAGTCCTTTTAGCGCTTTCCCCCCAAAGATGCAGTGCAATATCTTTGTGAGGCATCTCATTCCGTCCGGTCAGCTGTCTCTCTGCAGTAATCACTCAAAGCAACTGGATTTGCTGTATTTCCCTTGAAGGCGTTTCCCTTGTCACCTAACTTCTGAAATCAGAGGCTTTAAATGTCGTTTAACAATCGAAAATCATCGGCGTTCCTAATCAGCGCTGGGGGAGGAGAGGGGGTCAAGGACCTCCAGGAGCCAAGGTGCTGATTGCATTTGCATGATTGGAGCTACGAGGTGTTATTAAGCCGCCGGGGAGGACATAACGCGGCTAATAGAGCTCTTTTCACGCTCTAATTTCAACCTTTAAGAAAAACGAACATAATAAAAAATTAAACAGAGACGCGGTAACAGCGCTCTATAATTAAAGACCCAGCTGAGCGCGTTCATTGTTGTTGTGCGCCCGCGAGTTCCGCGGCAGCCGGCTGTCCCCGGAGAGGCTTGCGCTCTAATGTCCTCGTCGCGCGCGCACACACCATTATTATTATTAATAATTGATGGCGCTCTGACATATTTTGTGGCGCTCTATAGAAATACTCTCATGTATAGCAGCAGAGCTTGTACTCTAATTACCTCTTCATGCGTGCGCTGTTCTTGTTAGCTTTCCTTTAATATGCAAAGAAAATTGCTGCTTCCCTATGTGGAGCAAAGACCGAAAACCAGAAGAGCTTACACTCTAATATTCTTTATGTAATCTTTTAATTAATTAGACGTTCTAATATTTTAATTATATTTTTATTGCATAATGCATATTAATTATGCCCCATTTTAATGCATATTTGTATGCCCCAATATAAAAAATATTCGAATATTTTAATAATATTTTAATTAATCTTTTAATTTAATTAGACACTCTAATATTTCCTTCTGTGATCTATTTTGCATATTTACATAGTGTTGACATTTTTAGCATATGAGTTTATACATACTAGGAGCTGGCAATCTAATGCAGACCTCCCAAGTGTCCCTGATTTGGAGTCCATGTCCCCCTGTCCCTCGTTGTTCTTCTTTGTCCCTCTTTGAGGTGTAACATGCAGATCTGCAGCAATAAATGATTCATTTGCATATTCACAGTGTTTCTATTGTTACTGTTACATCCTATCCATGCCTCAATGAGGGGGTGTGGCTTCATCCATCCCTAAATGAGGGGGCGTGGCTTCATCCATCCCTAAATGAGGGGGTGTGGCTTCATCCATCCCTAAATGAGGGGTGTGTGGCTTCATCCATCCCTTAATGAGGGGGCGTGGCTTCATCCATCCCTTAATGAGGGGGCATGGCTTCATCCATCCCTCAATGAGAGAGGAGTGGCTTAATTTACATATTGTCCCTCTTTGATGTGTAACATGCAGATCTGCAGCAATAAATGACCCATTTGCCTATTCAAAGTGTTTATATGAGCCGGCTCCAGGTTTATGTGGGCCCTCGGGCGGCGTGGTCTCAGTGGGCCCCTTTGCGGTGGATAGTCGCGGGTCAGGGGTCTATATATTGTATGGCCAAAACTAAGACGGGCTGCTTGCCCTCTGACTCCCTATTGGAGCTATTTTTTAGTTTGGCCCCACATGAATGGGGAAGTATTGAGGAAGAGGGAGGCTGAGGGAACACAGATGAATGGGACAGAGCTAAGAGAACAAGGATAGCATAGGGTCAGAGCTCAGGGGATAGGGATGAATGGGTCAGGGCTCAGGGGATAGGGATGAATGGGTCAGGGCTCAGGAGATAGGGATGAATGGGTCAGGGCTCAGGGGATAGGGATGAATGGGTCAGGGCTCAGGGGATAGGGATGAATGGGTCAGGGCTCAGGAGATAGGGATGAATGGGTCAGGGCTCAGGGGATAGGGATGAATGGGTCAGGGCTCAGGGGATAGGGATGAATGGGTCAGGGCTCAGGGGATAGGGATGGATGGGTCAGGGCTCAGGGGATAGGGATGGATGGGTCAGGGCTCAGGGGATAGGGATGGATGGGTCAGGGCTCAGGGGATAGAGATGGATGGGTCAGGGCTCAGGGGATAGGGATGAATGGGTCAATGCTCAGGGGATAGGGATGGATGGGTCAGGGCTCAGGGGATAGGGATGAATGGGTCAGGGCTCAGGGGATAGGGATGAATGGGTCAATGCTCAGGGGATAGGGATGGATGGGTCAGGGCTCAGGGGATAGGGATTAATGGGTCAGGGCTCAGGGGATAGGGATGAATGGGTCAATGCTCAGGGGATAGGGATGGATGGGTCAGGGCTCAGGGGATAGGGATGAATGGGTCAATGCTCAGGGGATAGGGATGGATGGGTCAGGGCTCAGGGGATAGGGATGAATGGGTCAATGCTCAGGGGATAGGGATGGATGGGTCAGGGCTCAGGGGATAGGGATGAATGGGTCAATGCTCAGGGGATAGGGATGGATGGGCCAGGGCTCAGGGGATATGGATGAATGGGTCAGGGCTCAGGGGATAGGGATGAATGGGTCAGGGCTCAGGGGATAGAGATGAATGGGTCAGGGCTCAGGGGATAGGGATGAATGAGTCAGGGCTCAGGGGATAGGGATGGATGGGTCAGGGCTCAGGGGATAGGGATGAATGGGTCAGGGCTCAGGGGATAGGGATGGATGGGTCAGGGCTCAGGGGATAGGGATGGATGGGTCAGGGCTCAGGGGATAGGGATAGATGGGTCAGGGCTCAGGGGATAGGGATGGATGGGTCAGGGCTCAAGGGATAGGGATGGATGGGTCAGGGCTCAGGGGATAGGGATGGATGGGTCAGGGCTCAAGGGATAGGGATGGATGGGTCAGGGCTCAAGGGATAGGGATGGATGGGTCAGGGCTCAGGGGATAGGGATGAATGGGTCAGGGCTCAGGGGATAGGGATGAATGGGTCAGGGCTCAGGAGATAGGGATGAATGGGTCAGGGCTCAGGGGATAGGGATGAATGGGTCAGGGCTCAGGGGATAGGGATGAATGGGTCAGGGCTCAGGAGATAGGGATGAATGGGTCAGGGCTCAGGGGATAGGGATGAATGGGTCAGGGCTCAGGGGATAGGGATGAATGGGTCAGGGCTCAGGGGATAGGGATGGATGGGTCAGGGCTCAGGGGATAGGGATGGATGGGTCAGGGCTCAGGGGATAGGGATGGATGGGTCAGGGCTCAGGGGATAGAGATGGATGGGTCAGGGCTCAGGGGATAGAGATGGATGGGTCAGGGCTCAGGGGATAAGGATGGATGGGTCAGGGCTCAGGGGATAGGGATGGATGGGTCAGGGCTCAGGGGATAGGGATGAATGGGTCAATGCTCAGGGGATAGGGATGGATGGGTCAGGGCTCAGGGGATAGGGATGAATGGGTCAGGGCTCAGGGGATAGGGATGAATGGGTCAATGCTCAGGGGATAGGGATGGATGGGTCAGGGCTCAGGGGATAGGGATGAATGGGTCAGGGCTCAGGGGATAGGGATGAATGGGTCAATGCTCAGGGGATAGGGATGGATGGGTCAGGGCTCAGGGGATAGGGATGAATGGGTCAATGCTCAGGGGATAGGGATGGATGGGTCAGGGCTCAGGGGATAGGGATGAATGGGTCAATGCTCAGGGGATAGGGATGGATGGGTCAGGGCTCAGGGGATAGGGATGAATGGGTCAATGCTCAGGGGATAGGGATGGATGGGCCAGGGCTCAGGGGATATGGATGAATGGGTCAGGGCTCAGGGGATAGGGATGAATGGGTCAGGGCTCAGGGGATAGAGATGAATGGGTCAGGGCTCAGGGGATATGGATGAATGGGTCAGGGCTCAGGGGATAGGGATGAATGGGTCAGGGCTCAGGGGATATGGATGAATGGGTCAGGGCTCAGGGGATATGGATGAATGGGTCAGGGCTCAGGGGATAGGGATGGATGGGTCAGGGCTCAGGGGATAGGGATGAATGAGTCAGGGCTCAGGGGATAGGGATGGATGGGTCAGGGCTCAGGGGATAGGGATGAATGGGTCAGGGCTCAGGGGATAGGGATGGATGGGTCAGGGCTCAGGGGATAGGGATGGATGGGTCAGGGCTCAGGGGATAGGGATAGATGGGTCAGGGCTCAGGGGATAGGGATGGATGGGTCAGGGCTCAAGGGATAGGGATGGATGGGTCAGGGCTCAAGGGATAGGGATGGATGGGTCAGGGCTCAAGGGATAGGGATGGATGGGTCAGGGCTCAGGGGATAGGGATGGATGGGTCAGGGCTCAGGGGATAGGGATGAATGGGTCAGGGCTCAGGGGATAGGGATAGATGGGTCAGGGCTCAGGGGATAGGGATGGATGGGTCAGGGCTCAAGGGATAGGGATGGATGGGTCAGGGCTCAGGGGATAGGGATGAATGGGTCAGGGCTCAGGGGATAGGTATGAATGGGTCAGGGCTCAGGGGATAGGGATGAATGGGTCAGGGCTCAGGGGATAGGGATGAATGGGTCAGGGCTCAGGGGATAGGGATGAATGGGTCAGGGCTCAGGGGATAGGGATGGATGGGTCAGGGCTCAGGGGATAGGGATGAATGGGTCAGGGCTCAAGGGATAGGGATGAATGGGTCAGGGCTCAGGGGATAGGGATGGATGGGTCAGGGCTCAGGAGATAGAGATGGATGGGTCAGGGCTCAAGGGATAGGGATGAATGGGTCAGGGCTAAGGGGATAGGGATGGATGGGTCAGGGCTCAGGGGATAGGGATGAATGGGTCAGGGCTCAGGGGATAGGGATGAATGGGTCAGGGCTCAGGGGATAGGGATGAATGGGTCAGGGCTCAGGGGATAGGAATGGATGGGTCAGGGCTCAGGGGACAGGGATGAATGGGTCAGGGCTCAGGGGATAGGGATGAATGGGTCAGGGCTCAGGGGATAGGGATGAATGGGTCAGGGCTCAGGGGATAGGGATGAATGGGTCAGGGCTCAGGGGATAGGGATGAATGGGTCAGGGCTCAGGGGATAGGGATGGATGGGTCAGGGCTCAGGGGATAGGGATGAATGGGTCAGGGCTCAGGGGATAGGGATGAATGGGTCAGGGCTCAGGGGATAGGGCTGGATGGGTCAGGGCTCAGGGGATAGGGATGGATGGGTCAGGGCTCAGGGGATAGGGATGGATGGGTCAGGGCTCAGGGGATAGGGATGGATGGGTCAGGGCTCAGGGGATAGGGATGAATGGGTCAGGGCTCAGGGGATAGGGATGAATGGGTCAATGCTCAGGGGATAGGGATGAATGGGTCAATGCTCAGGGGATAGGGATGAATGGGTCAATGCTCAGGGGATAGGGATGGATGGGTCAGGGCTCAGGGGATAGGGATGAATGGGTCAGGGCTCAGGGGATAGGGATGAATGGGTCAGTGCTCAGGGGATAGGGATGAATGGGTCAATGCTCAGGGGATAGGGATGAATGGGTCAATGCTCAGGGGATAGGGATGGATGGGTCAGGGCTCAGGGGATAGGGATGAATGGGTCAATGCTCAGGGGATATGGATGAATGGGTCAGGGCTCAAGGGATAGGGATGAATGGGTCAGGGCTAAGGGGATAGGGATGGATGGGTCAGGGCTCAGGGGATAGAGATGAATGGGTCAGGGCTCAGGGGATAGGGATGAATGAGTCAGGGCTCAGGGGATAGGGATGGATGGGTCAGGGCTCAGGGGATAGGGATGAATGGGTCAGGGCTCAGGGGATAGGGATGGATGGGTCAGGGCTCAGGGGATAGGGATGGATGGGTCAGGGCTCAGGGGATAGGGATAGATGGGTCAGGGCTCAGGGGATAGGGATGGATGGGTCAGGGCTCAAGGGATAGGGATGGATGGGTCAGGGCTCAGGGGATAGGGATGGATGGGTCAGGGCTCAAGGGATAGGGATGGATGGGTCAGGGCTCAGGGGATAGGGATGGATGGGTCAGGGCTCAAGGGATAGGGATGGATGGGTCAGGGCTCAGGGGATAGGGATGAATGGGTCAGGGCTCAGGGGATAGGGATAGATGGGTCAGGGCTCAGGGGATGGGGATGGATGGGTCAGGGCTCAAGGGATAGGGATGGATGGGTCAGGGCTCAGGGGATAGGGATGAATGGGTCAGGGCTCAGGGGATAGGTATGAATGGGTCAGGGCTCAGGGGATAGGGATGAATGGGTCAGGGCTCAGGGGATAGGGATGAATGGGTCAGGGCTCAGGGGATAGGGATGAATGGGTCAGGGCTCAGGGGATAGGGATGGATGGGTCAGGGCTCAGGGGATAGGGATGAATGGGTCAGGGCTCAAGGGATAGGGATGAATGGGTCAGGGCTCAGGGGATAGGGATGGATGGGTCAGGGCTCAGGAGATAGAGATGGATGGGTCAGGGCTCAAGGGATAGGGATGAATGGGTCAGGGCTAAGGGGATAGGGATGGATGGGTCAGGGCTCAGGGGATAGGGATGAATGGGTCAGGGCTCAGGGGATAGGGATGAATGGGTCAGGGCTCAGGGGATAGGGATGGATGGGTCAGGGCTCAGGGGATAGGGATGAATGGGTCAGGGCTCAGGGGATAGGGATGGATGGGTCAGGGCTCAGGGGATAGGGATGAATGGGTCAGGGCTCAGGGGATAGGGATGGATGGGTCAGGGCTCAGGGGATAGGGATGAATGGGTCAGGGCTCAGGGGATAGGGATGAATGGGTCAGGGCTCAGGGGATAGGGATGAATGGGTCAGGGCTCAGGGGATAAGGATGGGTGGGTCAGGGCTCAGGGGATAGGGATGAATGGGTCAGGGCTCAGGGGATAGAGATGAATGGGTCAGGGCTCAGGGGATAAGGATGGATGGGTCAGGGCTCTGGGGATAGGGATGAATGGGTCAGGGCTTAGGGGATAGGGATGAATGGGTCAGGGCTTAGGGGATAGGGATGAATGGGTCAGGGCTCAGGGGATAGGGATGGATGGGTCAGGGCTCAGGGGATAGGGATGGATGGGTCAGGGCTCAGGGGATAGAGATGAATGGGTCAGGGCTCAGGGGATAAGGATGGATGGGTCAGGGCTCTGGGGATAGGGATGAATGGGTCAGGGCTTAGGGGATAGGGATGAATGGGTCAGGGCTTAGGGGATAGGGATGAATGGGTCAGGGCTCAGGGGATAGGGATGGATGGGTCAGGGCTCAGGGGATAGGGATGAATGGGTCAGGGCTCAGGGGATAGGGATGGATGGGTCAGGGCTCAGGGGATAGGGATGGATGGGTCAGGGCTCAGGGGATAAGGATGGATGGGTCAGGGCTCAGGGGATAGGGATGAATGGGTCAGGGCTCAGGGGATAGGGATGAATGGGTCAATGCTCAGGGGATAGGGATGGATGGGTCAGGGCTCAGGGGATAGGGATGGATGGGTCAATGCTCAGGGGATATGGATGAATGGGTCAGGGCTCAGGGGATAGGGATGAATGGGTCAGGGCTCAGGGGATAGAGATGAATGGGTCAGGGCTCAGGGGATAGGGATGAATGAGTCAGGGCTCAGGGGATAGGGATGGATGGGTCAGGGCTCAGGAGATAGGGATGGATGGGTCAGGGCTCAGGAGATAGGGATGGATGGGTCAGGGCTCAGGCGATAGGGATGGATGGGTCAGGGCTCAGGGGATAGGGATGAATGGGTCAGGGCTCAGGGGATAGGGATGGATGGGTCAGGGCTCAGGGGATAGGGATGGATGGGTCAGGGCTCAGGGGATAGGGATAGATGGGTCAGGGCTCAGGGGATAGGGATGGATGGGTCAGGGCTCAAGGGATAGGGATGGATGGGTCAGGGCTCAGGGGATAGGGATGGATGGGTCAGGGCTCAAGGGATAGGGATGGATGGGTCAGGGCTCAGGGGATAGGGATGGATGGGTCAGGGCTCAAGGGATAGGGATGGATGGGTCAGGGCTCAGGGGATAGGGATGAATGGGTCAGGGCTCAGGAGATAGGTATGAATGGGTCAGGGCTCAGGGGATAGAGATGAATGGGTCAGGGCTCAGGGGATAGGTATGAATGGGTCAGGGCTCAGGGGATAGGGATGAATGGGTCAGGGCTCAGGGGATAAGGATGGATGGGTCAGGGCTCTGGGGATAGGGATGAATGGGTCAGGGCTTAGGGGATAGGGATGAATGGGTCAGGGCTTAGGGGATAGGGATGAATGGGTCAGGGCTCAGGGGATAGAGATGAATGGGTCAGGGCTCAGGGGATAGGGATGAATGGGTCAATGCTCAGGGGATAGGGATGAATGGGTCAGGGCTCAGGGGATAGGTATGAATGGGTCAGGGCTCAGGGGATAGGGATGGATGGGTCAGGGCTCAGGAGATAGAGATGGATGGGTCAGGGCTCAAGGGATAGGGATGAATGGGTCAGGGCTAAGGGGATAGGGATGGATGGGTCAGGGGATAGGGATGAATGGGTCAGGGGATAGGGATGAATGGGTCAGGGCTCAGGGGATAGGGATGAATGGGGCAGGGCTCAGGGGATTGGTATGAATGGGTCAGGGCTTAGGGGATAGGGATGAATGGGGCAGGGCTCAGGGGATAGGTATGAATGGGTCAGGGCTCAGGGGATAGGGATGGATGGGTCAGGGCTCAGGAGATAGAGATGGATGGGTCAGGGCTCAAGGGATAGGGATGAATGGGTCAGGGCTAAGGGGATAGGGATGGATGGGTCAGGGGATAGGGATGAATGGGTCAGGGGATAGGGATGAATGGGTCAGGGCTCAGGGGATAGGGATGAATGGGTCAGGGCTCAGGGGATAGGGATGGATGGGTCAGGGGATAGAGATGAATGGGTCAGGGGATAGGGATGAATGGGTCAGGGCTCAGGGGATAGGGATGAATGGGTCAGGGCTCAGGGGATAGGGATGAATGGGTCAGGGCTCAGGGGATAGGGATGGATGGGTCAGGGCTCAGGGGATAGGGATGAATGGGTCAGGGCTCAAGGGATAGGGATGAATGGGTCAGGGCTCAGGGGATAGGGATGGATGGGTCAGGGCTCAGGAGATAGAGATGGATGGGTCAGGGCTCAAGGGATAGGGATGAATGGGTCAGGGCTAAGGGGATAGGGATGGATGGGTCAGGGCTCAGGGGATAGGGATGAATGGGTCAGGGCTCAGGGGATAGGGATGGATGGGTCAGGGCTCGGGGGATAGAGATGGATGGGTCAGGGCTCAGGGGATAGGGATGAATGGGTCAGGGCTCAGGGGATAGGGATGAATGGGTCAGGGCTCAGGGGATAGGGATGGATGGGTCAGGGCTCAGGGGATAGGGATGGATGGGTCAGGGCTCAGGGGATAGGGATGGATGGGTCAGGGCTCAGGGGATAGGGATGGATGGGTCAGGGCTCAGGGGATAGGGATGGATGGGTCAGGGCTCAGGGGATAGGGATGAATGGGTCAGGGCTCAGGGGATAGGGATGGATGGGTCAGGGCTCAGGGGATAGGGATGAATGGGTCAGGGCTCAGGGGATAGGGATGAATGGGTCAGGGCTCAGGGGATAGGGATGAATGGGTCAGGGCTCAGGGGATAAGGATGGGTGGGTCAGGGCTCAGGGGATAGGGATGAATGGGTCAGGGCTCAGGGGATAGGGATGAATGGGTCAGGGCTCAGGGGATAGGGATGGATGGGTCAGGGCTTAGGGGATAGGGATGAATGGGTCAGGGCTTAGGGGATAGGGATGAATGGCTCAGGGCTCAGGGGATAAGGATGGATGGGTCAGGGCTCAGGGGATAGGGATGGATGGGTCAGGGCTCAGGGAATAGGGATCGATGGGTCAGGGCTCAGGGGATAGGGATGAATGGGTCAGAGCTCAGGGGATAGGGATGGATGGGTCAGGGCTCAGGGGATAAGGATGGATGGGTCAGGGCTCAGGGGATAGGGATGGATGGGTCAGGGCTCAGGGGATAGGGATGAATGGGTCAGGGCTCAGGGGATAGGGATGAATGGGTCAGGGCTCAGGGGATAAGGGTGGATGGGTCAGGGCTCAGGGGATAAGGATGGATGGGTCAGGGCTCAGGGGATAGGGATGGATGGGTCAGGGCTCAGGGGATAGGGATGAATGGGTCAGGGCTCAGGGGATAAGGATGGGTGGGTCAGGGCTCAGGGGATAGGGATGAATGGGTCAGGGCTCAGGGGATAGGGATGAATGGGTCAGGGCTCAGGGGATAGGGATGAATGGGTCAGGGCTCTGGGGATAGGGATGAATGGGTCAGGGCTTAGGGGATAGGGATGAATGGGTCAGGGCTTAGGGGATAGGGATGAATGGGTCAGGGCTCAGGGGATAAGGATGGATGGGTCAGGGCTCAGGGGATAGGGATGGATGGGTCAGGGCTCAGGGAATAGGGATCGATGGGTCAGGGCTCAGGGGATAGGGATGAATGGGTCAGAGCTCAGGGGATAGGGATGGATGGGTCAGGGCTCAGGGGATAGGGATGAATGGGTCAGGGCTCAGGGGATAGGGATGGATGGGTCAGGGCTCAGGGGATAGGGATGAATAAGTCAGGGCTCAGGGGATAGGGATGGATGGGTCAGGGCTCAGGGGATAGGGATGAATGGGTCAGGGCTCAGGGGATAGGGATGGATGGGTCAGGGCTCAGGGGATAGGGATGAATGGGTCAGGGCTCAGGGGATAGGGATCGATGGGTCAGGGCTCAGGGGATAGAGATGAATGGGTCAGGGCTCAGGGGATAGGGATGGATGGGTCAGGGCTCAGGGGATAAGGATGAATGGGTCAGGGCTCAGGGGATAGGGATGAATGGGTCAGGGCTGAGTGGATAGGGATGAATGGGGCAGGGCTCAGGGGATAGGGATGAATGGGTCAGGGCTCAGGGGATAGGGATGGATGGGTCAGGGCTCAGGGGATAGGGATGAATGGGTCAGGGCTCAGGGGATAGGGATGGATGGGTCAGGGCTCAGGGGATAGGGATGAATGGGTCAGGGCTCAGGGGATAGGGATGAATGGGTCAGGGCTTAGGGGATAGGGATGAATGGGTCAGGGCTCAGGGGATAGGGATAAATGGGTCAGGGCTCAGGGGATAGGGATGGATGGGTCAGGGCTGAGTGGATAGGGATGAATGGGTCAGGGCTCAGGGGATAGGGATAAATGGGTCAGGGCTCAGGGAATAGGGATTGATGGGTCAGGGCTGAGTGGATAGGGATGAATGGGTCAGGGCTCAGGGGATAGGGATAAATGGGTCAGGGCTCAGGGGATAGGGATGAATGGGTCAGGGCTCAGGGGATAGGGATGGATGGGTCAGGGCTCAGGGGATAAGGATGGATGGGTCAGGGCTGAGAGGATAGTGCTGAATGGGTCAGGGCTCAGGGGATAGGGATGAATGGGTCAGGGCTCGGGGGATAGGGATGAATGGGTCAGGGCTCAGGGGATAGGGATGAATGGGTCAGGGCTCAGGGGATAGGGATGAATAAGTCAGGGCTCAGGGGATAGGGATGAATGGGTCAGGGCTCAGGGGATAGGGATGAATGGGTCAGGGCTCAGGGGATAGGGATGAATGGGTCAGGGCTCGGGGGATAGGGATGAATGGGTCAGGGCTCGGGGGATAGGGATGAATAAGTCAGGGCTCAGGGGATAGGGATGAATGGGTCAGGGCTCAGGGGATAGGGATGGTTGGGTCAGGGGATAGGGATGAATGGGTCAGGGCTCAGGGGATAGGGATGAATGGGTCAGGGCTCAGGGGATAGGGATGGTTGGGTCAGGGCTCAGGGGATAGGGATGAATGGGTCAGGGCTCAGGGGATAGGGATGAATGGGTCAGGGCTCAGGGGATAGGGATGGTTGGGTCAGGGCTCAGGGGATAGGGATGAATGGGTCAGGGCTCAGGGGATAGGGATGAATGGGTCAGGGCTCAGGGGATAGGGATAGATGGGTCAGGGCTCAGGGGATAGGGATGGTTGGGTCAGGGCTCAGGGGATAGGGATGAATGGGTCAGGGCTCAGGGGATAGGGATAGATGGGTCAGGGCTCAGGGGATAGGGATGAATGGGTCAGGGCTCAGGTGATAGGGATCGATGGGTCAGGGCTCAGGGGATAGGGATCGATGGGTCAGGGCTCAGGGGATAGGGATGAATGGGTCAGGGCTCAGGGGATAGGGATGAATGGGTCAGGGCTCAGGGGATAAGGATGGGTGGGTCAGGGCTCAGGGGATAGGGATGAATGGGTCAGGGCTCAGGGGATAAGGATGGGTGGGTCAGGGCTCAGGGGATAGGGATCGATGGGTCAGGGCTCAGGGGATAGGGATGAATGGGTCAGGGCTCAGGGGATAGGGATGAATGGGTCAGGGCTCAGGGGATAGGGATGGATGGGTCAGGGCTCAGGGGATAGGGATGAATGGGTCAGGGCTCAGGGGATAGGGATGGATGGGTCAGGGCTCAGGGGATAGGGATGAATGGGTCAGGGCTCAGGGGATAGGGATCGATGGGTCAGGGCTCAGGGGATAGATATGAATGGGTCAGGGCTCAGGGGATAGGGATGGATGGGTCAGGGCTCAGGGGATAAGGATGAATGGGTCAGGGCTCAGGGGATAGGGATGAATGGGTCAGGGCTCAGGGGATAGGGATGAATGGGTCAGGGCTCAGGGGATAGGGATGAATGGGTCAGGGCTCAGGGGATAAGGATGGGTGGGTCAGGGCTCAGGGGATAGGGATGAATGGGTCAGGGCTTAGGGGATAGGGATGAATGGGTCAGGGCTCAGGGGATAAGGATGGATGGGTCAGGGCTCAGGGGATAGGGATGGATGGGTCAGGGCTCAGGGAATAGGGATCGATGGGTCAGGGCTCAGGGGATAGGGATGAATGGGTCAGAGCTCAGGGGATAGGGATGGATGGGTCAGGGCTCAGGGGATAGGGATGAATGGGTCAGGGCTCAGGGGATAGGGATGAATGGGTCAGGGCTCAGGGGATAGGGATGAATGGGTCAGGGCTCAGGGGATAAGGATGGGTGGGTCAGGGCTCAGGGGATAGGGATGAATGGGTCAGGGCTCAGGGGATAGGGATGAATGGGTCAGGGCTCAGGGGATAAGGATGGATGGGTCAGGGCTCTGGGGATAGGGATGAATGGGTCAGGGCTTAGGGGATAGGGATGAATGGGTCAGGGCTTAGGGGATAGGGATGAATGGGTCAGGGCTCAGGGGATAAGGATGGATGGGTCAGAGCTCAGGGGATAGGGATCGATGGGTCAGGGCTCAGGGAATAGGGATCGATGGGTCAGGGCTCAGGGGATAGGGATGAATGGGTCAGAGCTCAGGGGATAGGGATGGATGGGTCAGGGCTCAGGGGATAGGGATGAATGGGTCAGGGCTCAGGGGATAGGGATGGATGGGTCAGGGCTCAGGGGATAGGGATGAATAAGTCAGGGCTCAGGGGATAGGGATGGATGGGTCAGGGCTCAGGGGATAGGGATGAATGGGTCAGGGCTCAGGGGATAGGGATGGATGGGTCAGGGCTCAGGGGATAGGGATGAATGGGTCAGGGCTCAGGGGATAGGGATCGATGGGTCAGGGCTCAGGGGATAGAGATGAATGGGTCAGGGCTCAGGGGATAGGGATGGATGGGTCAGGGCTCAGGGGATAAGGATGAATGGGTCAGGGCTCAGGGGATAGGGATGAATGGGTCAGGGCTGAGTGGATAGGGATGAATGGGGCAGGGCTCAGGGGATAGGGATGAATGGGTCAGGGCTCAGGGGATAGGGATGGATGGGTCAAGGCTCAGGGGATAGGGATGAATGGGTCAGGGCTCAGGGGATAGGGATGGATGGGTCAGGGCTCAGGGGATAGGGATGAATGGGTCAGGGCTCAGGGGATAGGGATGAATGGGTCAGGGCTTAGGGGATAGGGATGAATGGGTCAGGGCTCAGGGGATAGGGATAAATGGGTCAGGGCTCAGGGGATAGGGATGGATGGGTCAGGGCTGAGTGGATAGGGATGAATGGGTCAGGGCTCAGGGGATAGGGATAAATGGGTCAGGGCTCAGGGAATAGGGATTGATGGGTCAGGGCTGAGTGGATAGGGATGAATGGGTCAGGGCTCAGGGGATAGGGATAAATGGGTCAGGGCTCAGGGGATAGGGATGAATGGGTCAGGGCTCAGGGGATAGGGATGGATGGGTCAGGGCTCAGGGGATAGGGATGGATGGGTCAGGGCTGAGAGGATAGTGCTGAATGGGTCAGGGCTCAGGGGATAGCGATGAATGGGTCAGGGCTCAGGGGATAGGGATGAATGGGTCAGGGCTCAGGGGATAGGGATGAATGGGTCAGGGCTCAGGGGATAGGGATGAATGGGTCAGGGCTCAGGGGATAGGGATGAATAAGTCAGGGCTCAGGGGATAGGGATGAATGGGTCAGGGCTCAGGGGATAGGGATGAATGGGTCAGGGCTCAGGGGATAGGGATGAATGGGTCAGGGCTCGGGGGATAGGGATGAATGGGTCAGGGCTCGGGGGATAGGGATGAATAAGTCAGGGCTCAGGGGATAGGGATGAATGGGTCAGGGCTCAGGGGATAGGGATGGTTGGGTCAGGGGATAGGGATGAATGGGTCAGGGCTCAGGGGATAGGGATGAATGGGTCAGGGCTCAGGGGATAGGGATGGTTGGGTCAGGGCTCAGGGGATAGGGATGAATGGGTCAGGGCTCAGGGGATAGGGATGAATGGGTCAGGGCTCAGGGGATAGGGATGGTTGGGTCAGGGCTCAGGGGATAGGGATGAATGGGTCAGGGCTCAGGGGATAGGGATGAATGGGTCAGGGCTCAGGGGATAGGGATGGTTGGGTCAGGGCTCAGGGGATAGGGATGAATGGGTCAGGGCTCAGGGGATAGGGATAGATGGGTCAGGGCTCAGGGGATAGGGATGAATGGGTCAGGGCTCAGGTGATAGGGATCGATGGGTCAGGGCTCAGGGGATAGGGATCGATGGGTCAGGGCTCAGGGGATAGGGATGAATGGGTCAGGGCTCAGGGGATAGGGATGAATGGGTCAGGGCTCAGGGGATAGGGATGAATGGGTCAGGGCTCAGGGGATAGGGATGAATGGGTCAGTGCTCAGGGGATAGGGATGGATGGGTCAGGGCTCAGGGGATAGGGATGAATGGGTCAGTGCTCAGGGGATAGGGATGGATGGGTCAGGGCTCAGGGGATAGGGATGAATAAGTCAGGGCTCAGGGGATAGGGATGGATGGGTCAGGGCTCAGGGGATAGGGATGAATGGGTCAGGGCTCAGGGGATAGGGATGGATGGGTCAGGGCTCAGGGGATAGGGATGAATGGGTCAGGGCTCAGGGGATAGGGATCGATGGGTCAGGGCTCAGGGGATAGATATGAATGGGTCAGGGCTCAGGGGATAGGGATGGATGGGTCAGGGCTCAGGGGATAAGGATGAATGGGTCAGGGCTCAGGGGATAGGGATGAATGGGTCAGGGCTCAGGGGATAGGGATGAATGGGTCAGGGTCAGGGGATAGGGATGAATGGGTCAGGGCTCAGGGGATAGGGATGGATGGGTCAGGACTCAGGGGATAGGGATGGATGGGTCAGGGCTCAGGGGATAGGGATGAATGGGTCAGGGCTCGGGGGATAGGGATGAATGGGTCAGGGCTCAGGGGATAGGGATGGATGGGTCAGGGCTCAGGGGATAGGGATGGATGGGTCAGGGCTCAGGGGATAGGGATGAATGGGTCAGGGCTCAGGGGATAGGGATGAATGGATCAGGGCTCGGGGGATAGGGATGAATAAGTCAGGGCTCAGGGGATAGGGATGAATGGGTCAGGGCTCAGGGGACAGGGATGAATGGGTCAGGGCTCAGGGGATAGGGATGAATAAGTCAGGGCTCAGGGGATAGGGATGAATGGGTCAGGGCTCAGGGGATAGGGATGAATGGGTCAGGGCTCAGGGGATAGGGATGAATGGGTCAGGGCTCAGGGGATAGGGATGAATGGGTCAGGGCTCAGGGGATAGGGATGGATGGGTCAGGGCTCAGGGGATAGGGATGAATGGGTCAGGGCTCAGGAGATAGGGATGAATGGGTCAGGGCTCAGGGGATAGGGATGAATGGGTCAGGGCTCAGGGGATAGGGATGAATAAGTCAGGGCTCAGGGGATAGGGATGAATGGGTCAGGGCTCAGGGGATAGGGATGAATGGGTCAGGGCTCAGGGGATAGGGATGAATGGGTCAGGGCTCAGGGGATAGGGATGGATGGGTCAGGGCTCAGGGGATAGGGATGAATGGGTCAGGGCTCAGGGGATAGGGATGAATAAGTTAGGGCTCAGGGGATAGAGATGAATGGGTCAGGGCTCAGGGGATAGAGATGAATGGGTCAGGGCTCAGGGGATAGAGATGAATGTGTCAGGGCTCAGGGTATAGGGATGAATGGGTCAGGGCTCAGGGGATAGGGATGGATGGGTCAGGGCTCAGGGGATAGGGATGAATGGGTCAGGGCTCAGGGGATAGGGATGAATAAGTTAGGGCTCAGGGGATAGAGATGAATGGGTCAGGGCTCAGGGGATAGGGATGAATGGGTCAGGGCTCGGGGGATAGGGATGGATGGGTCAGGGCTCAGGGGATAGGGATGGATGGGTCAGGGCTCAGGGGATAGAGATGAATGTGTCAGGGCTCAGGGTATAGGGATGAATGGGTCAGGGCTCAGGGGATAGGGATGAATAAGTTAGGGCTCAGGGGATAGGGATGAATGGGTCAGGGCTCAGGGGATAGGGATGGATGGGTCAGGGCTCAGGGTATAGGGATGAATGGGTCAGGGCTCAGGGGATAGGGATGAATGGGTCAGGGCTCAGGGGATAGGGATGAATGGGTCAGGGCTCAGGGGATAGGGATGGATGGGGCTGGGCTCAGGGGATAGGGATGGATGGGGCAGGGCTCAGGGGATAGGGATGAATGGGTCAGGGCTCAGGGGATAGGGATGAATGGGTCAGGGCTCAGGGGATAGGGATGGATGGGTCAGGGCTCAGGGGATAGGGATGGATGGGTCAGGGCTCAGGGGATAGGGATGGATGGGGCTGGGCTCAGGGGATAGGGATGGATGGGGCAGGGCTCAGGGGATAGGGATGAATGGGTCAGGGCTCAGGGGATAGGGATGGATGGGTCAGGGCTCAGGGGATAGGGATGGATGGGTCAGGGCTCAGGAGATAGGGATGGATGGGTCAGGGCTCAGGAGATAGGGATGGATGGGTCAGGGCTCAGGGGATAGGGATGGATGGGTCAGGGCTCAGGGGATAGGGATGGATGGGTCAGGGCTCAGGGGATAGGGATGAATGGGTCAGGGCTCAGGGGATAGGGATGGATGGGTCAGGGCTCAGGGGATAGGGATGAATGGATCAGGGCTCAGGGGATAGGGATGGATGGTAGGGCTCACGGGATAGGGATGGATGGGTCAGGGCTCAGGGGATAGGGATGGATGGGTCAGGGCTCAGGGGATAGGGATGGATGGGTAAGGGCTCAGGGGATAGGGATGAATGGGTCAGGGCTCAGGGGATAGGGATGAATGGGTCAGGGCTCAGGGGATAGGGATGAATTGGTAAGGGCTCAGGGGATAGGGATGAATGGGTCAGGGCTCAGGGGATAGGGATGAATGGGTCAGGGCTCAGGGGATAGGGATGAATGGGTCAGGGCTCAGGGGATAAGGATGGATGGGTCAGGGCTCAGGGGATAGGAATGAATGGGTCAGGGCTCAGGGGATAGGGATGGATGGGTCAGGGCTCAGGGGATAGGAATGAATGGGTCAGGGCTCAGGGGATAGGGATGAATGGGTCAGGGCTCAGGGGATAAGGATGAATGGGTCAGGGCTCAGGGGATAGGGATGAATGGGTCAGGGCTCAGGGGATAGGAATGAATGGGTAAGGGCTCAGGGGATAGTGGTGAATGGGTCAGGGCTCAGGGGATAGGGATGAATGGGTCAGGGCTCAGGGGATAGGAATGAATGGGTCAGGGCTCAGGGGATAGGGATGGATGGGTCAGGGCTCAGGGGATAGGAATGAATGGGTCAGGGCTCAGGGGATAGGGATGGATGGGTCAGGGCTTAGGGGATAGGGATGAATGGGTCAGGGCTCAGGGGATAAGGATGAATGGGTCAGGGCTCAGGGGATAGTGGTGAATGGGTCAGGGCTCAGGGGATAGGGATGAATGGGTCAGGGCTCAGGGGATAGGAATGAATGGGTCAGGGCTCAGGGGATAGGGATGGATGGGTCAGGGCTCAGGGGATAGGAATGAATGGGTCAGGGCTCAGGGGATAGGGATGGATGGGTCAGGGCTTAGGGGATAGGGATGAATGGGTCAGGGCTCAGGGGATAAGGATGAATGGGTCAGGGCTCAGGGGATAAGGATGAATGGGTCAGGGCTTAGGGGATAGGGATGAATGGGTCAGGGCTCAGGGGATAAGGATGGATGGGTCAGGGCTCAGGGGATAAGGATGAATGGGTCAGGGCTCAGGGGATAAGGATGAATGGGTCAGGGCTCAGGGGATAGGGATGAATGGGTCAGGGCTCAGGGGATAAGGATGGATGGGTCAGGGCTCAGGGGATAAGGATGAATGGGTCAGGGCTCAGGGGATAAGGATGAATGGGTCAGGGCTCAGGGGATAGGGATGGATGGGTCAGGGCTCAGGGGATAGGGATGAATGGGTCAGGGCTTAGGGGATAGGGATGAATGGGTCAGGGCTCAGGGGATAAGGATGGGTGGGTCAGGGCTCAGGGGATAAGGATGGATGGGTCAGGGCTCAGGGGATAAGGATGAATGGGTCAGGGCTTAGGGGATAGGGATGAATGGGTCAGGGCTCAGGGGATAAGGATGGGTGGGTCAGGGCTCAGGGGATAGGGATGAATGGGTCAGGGCTTAGGGGATAGGGATGAATGGGTCAGGGCTCAGGGGATAAGGATGGGTGGGTCAGGGCTCAGGGGATAGGGATGAATGGGTCAGGGCTCAGGGGATAGGGATGAATGGGTCAGGGCTCAGGGGATAGGGATGAATGGGTCAGGGCTCAGGGGATAGGGATGAATGGGTCAGGGCTCGGGGGATAGGGATAAATGGGTCAGGGCTTAGGGGATAGGGATGGATGGGTCAGGGCTTAGGGGATAGGGATGAATGGGTCAGGGCTTAGGGGATAGGGATGGATGGGGCAGGGCTCAGGGGATAGGGATGGATGGGTCAGGGCTCAGGGGATAAGGATGGGTGGGTCAGGGCTCAGGGGATAGGGATGAATGGGTCAGGGCTCAGGGGATAGGGATGAATGGGTCAGGGCTTAGGGGATAGGGATGGATGGGTCAGGGCTCAGGGGATAGGGATGAATGGGTCAGGGCTTAGGGGATAGGGATGGATGGGTCAGGGCTCAGGGGATAGGGATGGATGGGGCAGGGCTCAGGGGATAGGGATGGATGGGTCAGGGCTCAGGGGATAGGGATGAATGGGTCAGGGCTCAGGGGATAGGGATAAATGGGTCAGGGCTCAGGGGATAGGGATGGATGGGTCAGGGCTGAGTGGATAGGGATGAATGGGTCAGGGCTCAGGGGATAGGGATAAATGGGTCAGGGCTCAGGGGATAGGGATGGATGGGTCAGGGCTGAGTGGATAGGGATGGATGGGTCAGGGCTCAGGGGATAGGGATAAATGGGTCAGGGTTCAGAGGATAGGGATGAATGTGTCAGGGCTCAGGGGATAGGGATGAATGGGTCAGGGCTCAGGGGATAGGGATGAATAAGTCAGGGCTCAGGGGATAGGGATGAATGGGTCAGGGCTCAGGGGATAGGGATGAATAAGTCAGGGCTCAGGGGATAGGGATGGATGGGTCAGGGCTCAGGGGATAGGGATGAATGGGTCAGGGCTCAGGGGATAGGGATGGATGGGTCAGGGCTCAGGGGATAGGGATGAATGGGTCAGGGCTCAGGGGATAGGGATGGATGGGTCAGGGCTCAGGGGGTAGGGATGAATGGGTCAGGGCTCAGGGGATAGGGATGAATAAGTCAGGGCTCAGGGGATAGGGATAAATGGGTCAGGGCTCAGGGGATAGGGATGAATGGGTCAGGGCTCAGGGGATAGGGATGGATGGGTCAGGGCTCAGGGGATAGGGATGAATAAGTCAGGGCTCAGGGGATAGGGATAAATGGGTCAGGGCTCAGGGGATAGGGATGGATGGGTCAGGGCTCAGGGGATAGGGATGAATGGGTCAGGGCTCAGGGGATAGGGATGAATAAGTCAGGGCTCAGGGGATAGGGATGAATGGGTCAGGGCTCAGGGGATAGGGATGAATAAGTCAGGGCTCAGGGGATAGGGATGAATGGGTCAGGGCTCAGGGGATAGGGATGAATAAGTCAGGGCTCAGGGGATAGGGATGGATGGGTCAGGGCTCAGGGGATAGGGATGAATGGGTCAGGGCTCAGGGGATAGGGATGGATGGGTCAGGGCTCAGGGGATAGGGATGAATGGGTCAGGGCTCAGGGGATAGGGATGAATGGGTCAGGGCTCAGGGGATAGGGATGAATGGGTCAGGGCTCAGGGGATAGGGATGGATGGGTCAGGGCTCAGGGGATAGGGATGAATGGGTCAGGGCTCAGGGGATAGGGATGGATGGGTCAGGGCTCAGGGGATAGGGATGAATGGGTCAGGGCTCAGGGGATAGGGATGAATGGGTCAGGGCTCAGGGGATAGGGATCGATGGGTCAGGGCTCAGGGGATAGATATGAATGGGTCAGGGCTCAGGGGATAGGGATGGATGGGTCAGGGCTCAGGGGATAAGGATGAATGGGTCAGGGCTCAGGGGATAGGGATGAATGGGTCAGGGCTCAGGGGATAGGGATGAATGGGTCAGGGCTCAGGGGATAGGGATGAATGGGTCAGGGCTCAGGGGATAGGGATGGATGGGTCAGGACTCAGGGGATAGGGATGGATGGGTCAGGGCTCAGGGGATAGGGATGAATGGGTCAGGGCTCGGGGGATAGGGATGAATGGGTCAGGGCTCAGGGGATAGGGATGGATGGGTCAGGGCTCAGGGGATAGGGATGGATGGGTCAGGGCTCAGGGGATAGGGATGGATGGGTCAGGGCTCAGGGGATAGGGATGGATGGGGCAGGGCTCAGGGGATAGGGATGGATGGGGCAGGGCTTAGGGGATAGGGATGAATGGGTCAGGGCTCAGGGGATAGAGATGAATGGGTCAGGGCTCAGGGGATAGGGATGAATGGGTCAGGGCTCAGGGGATAGGGATGGATGGGTCAGGGCTCAGGGGATAGGGATGGATGGGTCAGGGCTCAGGGGATAGGGATGGATGGGTCAGGGCTCAGGGGATAGGGATGGATGGGGCAGGGCTCAGGGGATAGGGATGGATGGGGCAGGGCTTAGGGGATAGGGATGGATGGGTCAGGGCTCAGGGGATAGGGATGGATGGGGCAGGGCTCAGGGGATAGGGATGGATGGGGCAGGGCTTAGGGGATAGGGATGGATGGGTCAGGGCTCAGGGGATAGGGATGGATGGGTCAGGGCTCAGGGGATAGGGATGAATGGGTCAGGGCTCGGGGGATAGGGATGAATAAGTCAGGGCCCAGGGGATAGGGATGAATGGGTCAGGGCTCAGGGGACAGGGATGAATGGGTCAGGGCTCAGGGGATAGGGATGGATGGGTCAGGGCTCAGGGGATAGGGATGAATGGGTCAGGGCTCAGGGGATAGGGATGAATGGATCAGGGCTCGGGGGATAGGGATGAATAAGTCAGGGCTCAGGGGATAGGGATGAATGGGTCAGGGCTCAGGGGACAGGGATGAATGGGTCAGGGCTCAGGGGATAGGGATGGATGGGTCAGGGCTCAGGGGATAGGGATGAATGGGTCAGGGCTCAGGGGATAGGGATGAATGGGTCAGGGCTCAGGGGATAGGGATGAATGGGTCAGGGCTCAGGGGATAGGGATGAATAAGTCAGGGCTCAGGGGATAGGGATGAATGGGTCAGGGCTCAGGGGATAGGGATGAATGGGTCAGGGCTCAGGGGATAGGGATGGATGGGTCAGGGCTCAGGGGATAGGGATGAATGGGTCAGGGCTCAGGGGATAGGGATGAATAAGTTAGGGCTCAGGGGATAGAGATGAATGGGTCAGGGCTCAGGGGATAGAGATGAATGGGTCAGGGCTCAGGGGATAGAGATGAATGTGTCAGGGCTCAGGGTATAGGGATGAATGGGTCAGGGCTCAGGGGATAGGGATGGATGGGTCAGGGCTCAGGGGATAGGGATGAATGGGTCAGGGCTCAGGGGATAGAGATGAATGGGTCAGGGCTCAGGGGATAGGGATGAATGGGTCAGGGCTCGGGGGATAGGGATGGATGGGTCAGGGCTCAGGGGATAGGGATGGATGGGTCAGGGCTCAGGGGATAGAGATGAATGTGTCAGGGCTCAGGGTATAGGGATGAATGGGTCAGGGCTCAGGGGATAGGGATGGATGGGTCAGGGCTCAGGGGATAGGGATGAATGGGTCAGGGCTCAGGGGACAGGGATGAATGGGTCAGGGCTCAGGGGATAGGGATGGATGGGTCAGGGCTCAGGGGATAGGGATGAATAAGTTAGGGCTCAGGGGATAGGGATGAATGGGTCAGGGCTCAGGGGATAGGGATGGATGGGTCAGGGCTCAGGGTATAGGGATGAATGGGTCAGGGCTCAGGGGATAGGGATGAATGGGTCAGGGCTCAGGGGATAGGGATGAATGGGTCAGGGCTCAGGGGATAGGGATGAATGGGTCAGGGCTCAGGGGATAGGGATGGATGGGGCTGGGCTCAGGGGATAGGGATGGATGGGGCAGGGCTCAGGGGATAGGGATGAATGGGTCAGGGCTCAGGGGATAGGGATGGATGGGTCAGGGCTCAGGGGATAGGGATGGATGGGTCAGGGCTCAGGGGATAGGGATGGATGGGGCTGGGCTCAGGGGATAGGGATGGATGGGGCAGGGCTCAGGGGATAGGGATGAATGGGTCAGGGCTCAGGGGATAGGGATGGATGGGTCAGGGCTCAGGGGATAGGGATGGATGGGTCAGGGCTCAGGAGATAGGGATGGATGGGTCAGGGCTCAGGAGATAGGGATGGATGGGTCAGGGCTCAGGGGATAGGGATGGATGGGTCAGGGCTCAGGGGATAGGGATGGATGGGTCAGGGCTCAGGGGATAGGGATGAATGGGTCAGGGCTCAGGGGATAGGGATGGATGGGTCAGGGCTCAGGGGATAGGGATGAATGGATCAGGGCTCAGGGGATAGGGATGGATGGTAGGGCTCACGGGATAGGGATGGATGGGTCAGGGCTCAGGGGATAGGGATGGATGGGTCAGGGCTCAGGGGATAGGGATGGATGGGTCAGGGCTCAGGGGATAGGGATGAATGGGTCAGGGCTCAGGGGATAGGGATGAATGGGTCAGGGCTCAGGGGATAGGGATGAATTGGTAAGGGCTCAGGGGATAGGGATGAATGGGTCAGGGCTCAGGGGATAGGGATGAATGGGTCAGGGCTCAGGGGATAGGGATGAATGGGTCAGGGCTCAGGGGATAAGGATGGATGGGTCAGGGCTCAGGGGATAGGGATGGATGGGTCAGGGCTCAGGGGATAGGGATGGATGGGTCAGGGCTCAGGGGATAGGAATGAATGGGTCAGGGCTCAGGGGATAGGGATGGATGGGTCAGGGCTTAGGGGATAGGGATGAATGGGTCAGGGCTCAGGGGATAAGGATGAATGGGTCAGGGCTTAGGGGATAGGGATGAATGGGTCAGGGCTCAGGGGATAAGGATGGATGGGTCAGGGCTCAGGGGATAAGGATGAATGGGTCAGGGCTCAGGGGATAAGGATGAATGGGTCAGGGCTCAGGGGATAGGGATGAATGGGTCAGGGCTCAGGGGATAGGGATGAATGGGTCAGGGCTCAGGGGATAGGGATGGATGGGTCAGGGCTCAGGGGATAGAGATGAATGGGTCAGGGCTCAGGGGATAGGGATGGATGGGTCAGGGCTCAGGGGATAGGAATGAATGGGTCAGGGCTCAGGGGATAGGGATGGATGGGTCAGGGCTTAGGGGATAGGGATGAATGGGTCAGGGCTCAGGGGATAGGGATGGATGGGTCAGGGCTCAGGGGATAGGGATGAATGGGTCAGGGCTCAGGGGATAAGGATGAATGGGTCAGGGCTTAGGGGATAGAGATGAATGGGTCAGGGCTCAGGGGATAGGGATGGATGGGTCAGGGCTCAGGGGATAGGAATGAATGGGTCAGGGCTCAGGGGATAGGGATGGATGGGTCAGGGCTTAGGGGATAGGGATGAATGGGTCAGGGCTCAGGGGATAAGGATGAATGGGTCAGGGCTTAGGGGATAGGGATGAATGGGTCAGGGCTCAGGGGATAAGGATGGATGGGTCAGGGCTCAGGGGATAAGGATGAATGGGTCAGGGCTCAGGGGATAAGGATGAATGGGTCAGGGCTCAGGGGATAGGGATGAATGGGTCAGGGCTCAGGGGATAGGGATGGATGGGTCAGGGCTCAGGGGATAGGGATGAATGGGTCAGGGCTTAGGGGATAGGGATGAATGGGTCAGGGCTCAGGGGATAAGGATGGGTGGGTCAGGGCTCAGGGGATAAGGATGGATGGGTCAGGGCTCAGGGGATAAGGATGAATGGGTCAGGGCTCAGGGGATAGGGATGAATGGGTCAGGGCTCAGGGGATAGGGATGAATGGGTCAGGGCTCAGGGGATAAGGATGGGTGGGTCAGGGCTCAGGGGATAGGGATGAATGGGTCAGGGCTTAGGGGATAGGGATGAATGGGTCAGGGCTCAGGGGATAAGGATGGGTGGGTCAGGGCTCAGGGGATAGGGATGAATGGGTCAGGGCTCAGGGGATAGGGATGAATGGGTCAGGGCTCAGGGGATAGGGATGAATGGGTCAGGGCTCAGGGGATAGGGATGAATGGGTCAGGGCTTAGGGGATAGGGATGGATGGGTCAGGGCTTAGGGGATAGGGATGAATGGGTCAGGGCTTAGGGGATAGGGATGGATGGGGCAGGGCTCAGGGGATAGGGATGGATGGGTCAGGGCTCAGGGGATAAGGATGGGTGGGTCAGGGGTCAGGGGATAGGGATGAATGGGTCAGGGCTCAGGGGATAGGGATGAATGGGTCAGGGCTTAGGGGATAGGGATGGATGGGTCAGGGCTCAGGGGATAGGGATGAATGGGTCAGGGCTTAGGGGATAGGGATGGATGGGTCAGGGCTCAGGGGATAGGGATGGATGGGGCAGGGCTCAGGGGATAGGGATGGATGGGTCAGGGCTCAGGGGATAGGGATGAATGGGTCAGGGCTCAGGGGATAGGGATGGATGGGTCAGGGCTCAGGGGGTAGGGATGAATGGGTCAGGGCTCAGGGGATAGGGATGAATAAGTCAGGGCTCAGGGGATAGGGATAAATGGGTCAGGGCTCAGGGGATAGGGATGAATGGGTCAGGGCTCAGGGGATAGGAATGGATGGGTCAGGGCTCAGGGGATAGGGATGAATGGGTCAGGGCTCAGGGGATAGGGATGAATAAGTCAGGGCTCAGGGGATAGGGATGAATGGGTCAGGGCTCAGGGGATAGGGATGAATAAGTCAGGGCTCAGGGGATAGGGATGAATGGGTCAGGGCTCAGGGGATAGGGATGAATAAGTCAGGGCTCAGGGGATAGGGATGGATGGGTCAGGGCTCAGGGGATAGGGATGAATGGGTCAGGGCTCAGGGGATAGGGATGGATGGGTCAGGGCTCAGGGGATAGGGATGAATGGGTCAGGGCTCAGGGGATAGGGATGAATGGGTCAGGGCTCAGGGGATAGGGATGGATGGGTCAGGGCTCAGGGGGTAGGGATGGATGGGTCAGGGCTCAGGGGATAGGGATGGATGGGTCAGGGCTCAGGGGGTAGGGATGGATGGGTCAGGGCTCAGGGGATAGGGATGGATGGGTCAGGGCTCAGGGGGTAGGGATGGATGGGTCAGGGCTCAGGGGATAGGGATGGATGGGTCAGGGCTCAGGGGATAGGGATGGATGGGTCAGGGCCCAGGGGATAGGGATGAATGGGTCAGGGCTTAGGGGATAGGGATGAATGGGTCAGGGCTCAGGGGATAGGGATGAATGGGTCAGGGCTCAGGGGATAGGGATGAATGGGTCAGGGCTCGGGGGATAGGGATGGATGGGTCAGGGCTCAGGGGATAGGGATGGATGGGTCAGGGCTCAGGGGGTAGGGATGGATGGGTCAGGGCTCAGGGGATAAGGATGGATGGGTCAGGGCTCAGGGGATAGGGATGAATGGGTCAGGGCTCAGGGGATAGGGATGAATGGGTCAGGGCTCAGGGGATAGGGATGGATGGGTCAGGGCTCAGGGGATAGGGATGAATGGGTCAGGGCTCAGGGGATAGGGATGAATGGGTCAGGGCTCAGGGGATAGGGATGAATGGGTCAGGGCTCAGGGGATAGGGATGAATGGGTCAGGGCTCAGGGGATAGGGATGGATGGGTCAGGGCTCAGGGGATAGGGATGAATGGGTCAGGGGATAGGGATGAATGGGTCAGGGCTCAGGGGATAGGGATGGATGGGTCAGGGCTCAGGGGATAGGGATGAATGGGTCAGGGCTCAGGGGATAGGGATGGATGGGTCAGGGCTCAGGGGATAGGGATGAATGAGGCAGAGGTGACATACAACCAATGGGGCAGAGCTGAAGAGACAGGGATGAATGGAGCAGAGAGACATTGTGTGCAGTTCTTTAACCACATTGTGCCAGCTGTCAGTGGCCCCCTGATGGGTGGGGCCCTCGGCAGCTGACGGGGCTTGCCGGGTGCTGACGCCGGCCCTGGTTGTAACTGTTACATTCTATCCATGCCTCAATGAGGGGGCGTGGCTTCATCCATCCCTGAATGAGGGGGTGTGGCTTCATTTACACATTGTCCCTCTTTTAAAGTGTGACATGCAGATCTGCAGCAATAAATGATTCATTTATTTGTTTTGTATTGTTTGTATCTGTTATAATGTATCTCCTATCCATCCCTGAATGAGGGGGCGTGGCTTCATCCATCCCTGAATGAGGGGGCGTGGCTTCATTTACATTTTGTCCCTCTTTGAGGTGTAACATGCAGATCTGCAGCAATAAATGTTTTGCCTGTTCTGGGGTGCGCTTCGGTTTCATCTGAATGGCTGGAGCGCGCCACAGTTAAAGGGAAGTGGGGCCCGCAGTCACATGATGGAAAAGCATCGGAGCAGCCAAAGGGGCCATCCACTTTTACCCGCTTTAAAGCGGACCAATAGTCATGTAAGCCGGCCCTGGAGTCCTGGGCATGATTACAGCTTGTGCGATTTGGGATGTTCCTCTGGGGCAAACCCCCCCCCCCCGGTTCCCTGAGATTCCCGCCCCCCCCGGTTCCCTGAGATTCCCGCCCCCCCCCCGGTTCCCTGAGATTCCCGCCCCCCCGGTTCCCTGAGATTCCCGCCCCCCCGGTTCCCTGAGATTCCCCCCCCCCCCAGTTCCCTGAGATTCCCGCCCCCCCCGGTTCCCTGAGATTCCCCCCCCGGTTCCCTGAGATTCCCGCCCCCCCCGGTTCCCTGAGATTTCCCCCCCCCCCCGGTTCCCTGAGATTCCCCCCCCCCCCGGTTCCCTGAGATTCCCGCACCCCCGGATCCCTGAGATTCCCCCCCCCGGATCCCTGAGATTCCCCCCCCCCGGTTCCCTGAGATTCCCCCCCCCCCGGTTCCCTGAGATTCCCCCCCCCGGTTCCCTGAGATTCCCGCCCCCCGGTTCCCTGAGATTCCCGCCCCCCCGGATCCCTGAGATTCCCCCCCCCCCCCGGTTCCCTGAGATTCCCCCCCCGTTTCCCTGAGATTCCCCCCCCCCCGGTTCCCTGAGATTCCCCCCCCCCCCGATCCGGTGATCCCATAGCAAATAATTGAGACCCAGACAGCAGCTGTCATCCACTGTGCACAACCCCTGACGCCATTAATACACCCAGCAATAAATGCTGATTGGTGGAGAGCCTGCACATGTGGCACGCGTCCGGCTAGAGGGATAGCGGGGATGTAGCCGCAGCTTGCTCCGGCGCCGTTGGACTGGGAAAGAAGATAAGTGTATGGGGGCCCTGGGGGGTTTCACAAAGCAGGGCATCCTAACTTTGGATGCTAACTGGGGGAGGGAATCGATCGGCCCGGGAATCTTATGGACAACATACAAACTCACTAACTCAGAAGACTGCTGTAGGAAACGCACAAACCACCGGGCTGCTGTGCCAAGAACACTTTTTCCTGTTTACCACATGGCAATTTTTAGAATGCTTTAATGTCCTCGGCTTCACTTAAGGCTCTGAGATCATCATGATTTAACCATATTCAGAAGCAGAGATCGGATCCCGGGCTGAGTCAGCAGTGAAGACGGTAAATGAGCCCAGACGGTACCCAGCACCATAGACATGATCTATTACCTGCTGGTCATCCCCTGACGCTTTCTCTATAGTGGGTGAAAGATTGGCTGCACTAAGGCCCTTATTTATGAAGGAATAGCGTCAGGTAGCGACTGGTGAGCGGCCGGTAATGACGGGCCCCGCCACGAGAACGCCGGCTCCCCACCACAATCACACATTTATCAAGCCAATCCTGCTTAGCGACTGAGATAGCGCCATATAGCGACTCATTCATCATTATTCCAGCCTCAGCCCACAGCGCCAGCGTCCGACCTTGAACAGCGACAGGTATGACCTCTCGCTACCTGGCGCTCTCCAATGCATTTCAATGGAACAATCTTTAAATATTCATAATTAATTGTTATTAATGTTTTTTTGTTTTTTTTTTTTTTAAATGGGAAAAATTCTGTGACCACTTCTGCAATGTTAGATATTTTTTTCAAGGTAAAAAAAAAAAAATTGTGCAGAATTGATATTACAGGTCTGATATTAATGTATTCATATTACAAAATTATTTTAAAAACTTGTTTTTTTTGGTTTCCAAAAATATGGTGGTTTGGGGGTTAAAAAACTACTTTTAACCCATCGCCGCCAGCGCTCTGGGGTTTAAACAAGCATTTCACAGCGCGAGAATTTTTTGAGCGTGATTTGCTAATGAATATGGTGGAAGCCGGTCGCTATGGCCAGTCGCTATCATGCGCTCCTATACAGCGCGGAACCTGTCAAATAGCGACTTCTCACCCAATATTCAACATTACTGCACACCGACTGAGTCGCTGTCAACAACCGAACAACGGCCAAGCACAGCGACTACTAGCGGGCGCTGTGAAAATACCGCTACAGTCGCTCAACTGTCGCTACCTGCCGCTATTAATGAATCGGCCTCCCAGTTACAGGGACACCTTTTATTCTACAGCAACCTTTCCCGGCTGTAGCACCTTACAATGCAAAGCCTTCCCACCTGTCTCTGCCCCGGAGGAGCTTGCACTAAAGGGGAGGCTGATTTATTAATAGCGACAGTTGAGCGACTGTAGCGGTATTTTCACAGCACCCGCTAGTAGTCGCTGTGCTTGGCCGTTGTTCGGTTGTTGACAGCGACTCAGTCGGTGTGCAGTAATGTTGAATACAAGGTGACGAGTCGCTATTTGACAGGTTCCGCGATGTATGGGAGCGCATGATAGCGACTGGTCAGAGCGACCGGCTCCCACCATATTCATCAAAAAATCAGGCTCAAAAAATTCAAGCGCTGTGAAATGCATGTTTAAACCCCAGAGCGCTGGAGGCTATGTGTTAAAAGTAGTTTTTTAACCCCCAAACCACCATATTTTTGGAAACCAAAAAAAAAAAGTTTTTTAAATAATATAGTAATATGAATACATTAATATCAGACCTGTAATATCAATTCTGTACACATTTTTAATCTAAAATGGCAGAAGTGGTCACAGAATTTTTCACATTTAAAAAAACAAAAACAAAACATTAATAACAATTAATTATTAATATTTAAAGATTGTTCCATTGAAATGCATTGGAGAGCGCCAGGTAGTGAGAGGTCACACCTGTCGCTGTTCAAGGTCGCTCGCTGGCGCTGTGGGGTGAGGCTGCAATAATGATGAATGAGTCGCTATATGGCGCTATCTCAGTCGCTAAGCAGGATCGGCTTGATAAATGTGTGATTGTGGTGGGGAGCCGGCGTTCTCGTGGCGGGGCCCGTCATTACCTGCCACTCACCAGTCGCTACCTGTCGCTATTCCTTCATAAATAAGGGCCTAAATCTTCGGAGTCAGAGGAAGCAGTGTTAGGATCATCCAGGTTCCAGGGCGTCCTATGGCTTAAACCATGACTCTGCTTATTAGACTTCCCTTGGATTGATATCTTGGGGCCTTATTCATGAAGGGCTAGCGCCAGGTAGTGCCTTGTAAGCGGCAGGTAGCGCCAAGTAGCGTCAGGTGAACGGCAGACACGGCAGCAATTATACAATTATGAAGCTGAATCTGGTGAGCGACTGGAACAACGACATGTAGCGTCCGATTCATCATTATCCCAGGCTCAGCGTACAGCGCCGGCGTTCAGCCTTGCAGAGCGCCACATCTTACCTGTCGCTACCTGGCGTCTCCCATACATTTCTATGAACGATCCTTAAATCCCATTCCTGATCCCAAATTTTTAATTTTTTTTTTAAATAAAATCTCAAATCTTTCTGACATGTTTCCTGGCCTAGCGCTCAAAATCGTACCGTTGTAGCCCATAGCGGCAGAAGCTGTGTGATTAAAGTCTGTTTTTGTACACGTATCCACCAGTAACAAAGCGAAGACACATGGAATGACATTGTTATTACATTGTAACATGAACACTTTTATACCAGACATGTAAATGACAATTCTGCATAAAAAATATTGACATTTTTGAAAACGTTTTTGATTAATAATATTTTTATGCAGAATTGTCCTCACATGTCTGGTATAAAAGTGTTCATGTTACAATGTGATAACAATGTCATTCCATGTGTCTTCGCTTTGTTACTGGTGGATACGTTTTCAAAAACAGACTTTAATCACACAGCTTCTGCCGCTATGGGCTGCAACGACCCGATTTTGTGTGCTAGGCCAGGAAACATGTCAGAAAGATTTGAGATTTTATTTAAAAAAAAAAATAAAAAATTGGGATCAGGAATGGGATTTAAGGATCGTTCATAGAAATGTATGGGAGAGCGACAGGTAGCGACAGGTAAGACGTGGCGCTCTGCAAGGCTGAACGCCGGCGCTGTACACACAGCTTCTGCCGCTATGGGCTACAACGACCCGATTTTGAGCGCTGGCTCTGTTTGAGGCAGTTTTTTGATACATGTGGTGTGAGTCGGTTGCACTGAGCTGGCGCTACCGTTCACTCCTATACAGCGTAGTACTGCCACTCACACAACATATTCATCAATGCCGGCCAGCGACTGAGGCGCTCTGAAACAAGGATCCATGGCCGAGAACAGCGACTACTAGCGGTCACTCTCAATGCCTCGTTACAGACGCTCATCTGTCGCTACCTGGCGTTAGTAATGAATCAGCCTGTTGGTTTGACCTCAGCTTGGATTTGGACCTCTGTTTGGAATTTTTCTAAACCTGTGCTGCCAGCCCTCTGCCCTGTATTTGCCGGCCCTGAAGTCTAAAGGACTCCAGAAAAAAGCAAAGGTCAGCACTCCAAATACTTTAATAAAATCTCCATATCCAAAAAAGGGCAGCTAAAAACAATGTCAGACCCTGGCGAATGTAAAGAATGCCATGCAAAGCTAAAGGACTCCAGGTCTGGCTGACTCCCTATCTCTGGGGCATCCCAATGTGGGATTCCCAACTGTGTGAAACCACCCGGGATGGTCGGAACACTTACCTGGCCTGTGATCACTTTGCACATGCATGGGCCACATCACCACTGGAGGGAGACTAGGGATGCCCCCCACTCTCTATACTGGGTTCTATGAACAAAAGAAGACAATGCTGAAGTTGGTTTCGTATTCTTCCAGTTTCTTATTCCCACTGAAACTGTTTTTGCTTATTTCCCGCCTTCTTCTTATGGAAATGTCCATTAATGATGCCGGTTATTCTACAGAGTGCTCTGAGCGATATCTCATTGTAGCGGGTGCATGCCTGGCCAATGGCACACCATGTGAGGAGCGAGGGGGGTTCTTGGACCTATGTAAGGGCCACTCAGGTTGGTGTGGCATGTGTGGGGTGGAGGTGCACTTACTGATTCTCCATTGATGACACTCTTTATTTGAAGGCTTCCATCCATCAAACAGCATAGTCCAGTAACAGGCAATATCCATTGGTTACAGCAACCAGTTACAACCCACAGGCTTCTTCTATCGCTGTGACTTAGCTCCTCCACTACATTAACACTTCCCCTATTCACATCTAAGCAGTACTTAGTAGAACAGAACACTCTAGAAGGGTTGGGTTCTCCCTTATATAACCTCTGAATTGTTGCCTTACCCAACTATGTTGCGAGGCCCAACCAATGGCAGGGCAGGTGATGTTGCCAGTGCCACCTGGCTAAGTCTCTTTTATCTAATTAAAAGTGGACCAACACCCAGGATTTTCACTATCCTGGGTTTTGGTCCACCTTCGCGGGGCACCCCGATCGCCCTAAAAAACTCACCTCACCCCGCTCCTACGCGAGCTCTCGTCCAATCAGAGCGCTCAGAGCCGCTGTGGTATGTACGGACAAGCGACGGACAACCACAGCGGCTCTGAGCGCGCCGGAGGCCGCATCTCACGCTTCCCTCTAACAGGGAGCGCGCCCGCGCCGGCCATTCACAAACGTGCGCGCCCTGCTAGAGAGAAGCGCGAGATGCGGCCGCGGCTCGCGCATGCGCCGTTGGAACTGGGATAAGGTAAGGTTTCTGGGCATCCTGGGGGGTTTCACACAGCGGGGAATCCCGATTTCGGATGCCCCGCGGGGAGGGATCTGATCGGCCCGGGAATCTTATAGATTCCCGGGCCGATCCCCCCTGGGTGTTGGTCCACTTTAAGGGGAATGCTAGACTATTTAATATTAAAGTGGACCAACACCCAGGATTTTGACTATTCTGGGTTTTGGTCCACTTCGGCGGGGCACCCCGATCGGGGGTGCCCCGCTGTGTGAAACCCCCCAGAAAGCCCCAAAAACTCACCTCTCCTCGCTCCCACGTGACCGCTGCAGCCAATCCCCGCCGGCGGACAAGCGGGAGGCAGCGACGGACAGGACGCGCGCCCGCGCCGGCCATTCACAAACGGCCGGCGCGGGTGCGTGTCCTGCTAGAGGGACGCGCGGGAGGCGGCGGAGGGCGCCGCTGGATCGAGGAGCAGGTAGGGATTTAGGGGGTTCTGGGGGGTTTCACACACCGGGGCACCCCCGATCGGGGTGCCCCGCAGTCAGGGAGCTGATCGGTCCGGGAATCTTATAGATTCCCGGGCCGATCATGGGAGGGTGTTGGTCCACTTTAACTAAGTTTATTCCTTAGGCAACACTGCCATCATGGACTCTAACCTTTCCTATGTGAAGTGTTGCCCATGGTTTCCACCCGTCATTAAAAGTGGCACAAATCCTGAATTAGCTGGCACAAAAATGGGCATCAAAATAGGCAATGAGGAATGTGAATGTAAGGGTTAAATGGCTTTGGGCCACTGATGGCACAGTGCCAGTTAACAGAGGTGAACCCCCTGCATGGCACACAGTTGAGTTCAGCCTGGCCCAAAGTTGTTCTGACCATAAAACTGGCATCAAAGTGGGCACAATGGCTCTTTTCAATGGAGTGAATAAGTAACAGCTGTTTTCAAGGGGTTAAATGGCTTTGGGCCACTGATGTCACGGCGCCAACTGACAGAGGGGAACCCCCTGCATGGCATACAGTCGAGTTCAGCCTGGCCCAAAGCCATTTAACCTCTTGAAAACAGCTGTTACTTATTCACTCCACTGAAAAGAGCCATTGTGCCCACTTTGATGCCAGTTTTATGGTCAGAACAACTTTGGGCCAGGCTGAACTCGACTGTATGCCATGCAGGGGGTTCACCGCTTGACATCAGTGGCCCAAAGCCATTTAACCCTTATAATTACATTACTGATTGTCCATTGCGATGCCCATTTCTGTGCCAGCTAATTCAGGATTTGTGCCACTTTTAATGCAATATAGTGCTCTATAGAATTAATGGCATCATTTATGGACATTTTCCTTTATAAGAAGGCGGGAAATAAGTAAAAACAGTTTCAGTGGGTATAAGAAACTGGACGAGTAAGACCCCAACTTCAGCATTGTCAAAAAAGTCTATTCCCTGCAATAATATATACGGCATAGAGTGCTGATTGGATAAAAAGCTGTGCATGTGCGTGGGGGTATGCTGGCGATCCCCGGGGGTTTCACACAGTAGGGCATCCCATACTGGAATCGGCCGGTTTAGTCCCAGTTAAAGGGCAGAAAAGAGGTGAGCATGGCACCCCAACCAACCATGCACCTCAGCAGCTCCAATTTACAGCACCCCAAAGTGAGAGAACAGGTGGGGTGGCAACAAGCGGCTAACCAGTAAGCTGGTTAATAAGATTCCCACGCCTATCGATTCCCTCCCTCGGGGCATCCAATATCGGGATGCCCCGCTGTGTGAAACCCCCTAGGGTGCATTGGGTAAGTTTTCTCCCTTTTTTTCCCCTATAAAATGTGTGTTGTGGTCCCCTCATCTATGACTAAGGGCCTCTAAAGACCCGAAACGCGTCAGAGGACCACACACCTTATTGTGCCTGAGTCTATACTGGATTTTATCTTTTGCTGCTGCTGTTATTTGCACCCCTTGGATGGAGATGATTTTAACTTTTATACAATAAAGATCGTGATTTTAAGGAAGTGCGGATCCACCACCTCTTTTTTGCTGCTAACGGTGGGGTTTTGGACTGTCCCGGATCGTGCACCCTATTGACTGACCAGAGTGCGGACACCCCTCTTGTTGTTTGTTTCGCCCCATTCACTTACCTTGCTTCTTGGTCCAACGGCGCGTGTGCGAGCTGCGGGCCGCTATCCCTCTAGCAGGGAGCGTGCCCGCACAAGGCATTTGTGTGTGGCTGACGCGGGCACGCTCCCTGTTAAAGGGAAGCGGGGGATGCGCACACCAGCACACTCGGGCTGATTGGATGAGCGGCAGCGCATGCGCCGTAGGACCGGGAAGAGGCGAGTTGGTTTTGGTGATCTGGGGGTTCTACACAGCGGGGCTGATCAGGGTGCCCCGGGGGGGGGAAAGGACCAAAACCCAGGATAGTCAAAATCCTGGGTTTTGGTCCACTTTAAATAGGGGTTAAGGTGTGGTCCTTTGAGACTGGTGGTCTGGATGCAATACTGATGCCGTGGATGAGCGTCAGGATGCAGGACAGGTGGAGAGTGTAGGGTAAAGCTTGTGGTATAGATGTGGGGGATCAGGGAACTATACAGATGTGGGTAAAGCAGAGGCTGGAGATATGCCGACTAACTGGGTCTCTGGGACCCTATACAGGAGCATCACCTGTACTGTTCTGATGGTTACCCTGGCCAGTCACATATATGGGCCATACCACCAGAGCGGCAGAGAGAGGGGGGAGCTCAGTGGGCAGTAAGTGATAACGGGCAGCAGTCACATATATGGGCCATACCACCAGAGGGGCAGAGAGGGGGGAGCTCAGCGGGCAGTAAGTGATAACGGGCAGCAGTCACATATATGGGCCATACCACCAGAGGGGCAGAGAGAGGGGAGCTCAGTGGGCAGTAAGTGATAACGGGCAGCAGTCACATATATGGGCCATACCACCAGAGCGGCAGAGAGAGGGGAGCTCAGTGGGCAGTAAGTGATAACGGGCAGCAGTCACATATATGGGCCATACCACAAGAGAGGCAGAGAGAGGGGAGAGCTCAGCGGGCAGTAAGTGATAACGGGCAGCAGTCACATATATGGGCCATACCACAAGAGAGGCAGAGAGAGGGGAGAGCTCAGCGGGCAGTAAGTGATAACGGGCAGTAGTCACATATATGGGCCATACCACCAGAGCAGCAGAGAGAGGGGAGCTCAGCGGGCAGTAAGTGATAACGGGCAGCAGTCACATATATGGGCCATACCACAAGAGCGGCAGAGAGAGGGGAGCTCAGTGGGCAGTAAGTGATAACGGGCAGCAGTCACATATATGGGCCATACCACCAGAGGGGCAGAGAGAGGGGAGCTCAGCGGGCAGTAAGTGATAACGGGCAGCAGTCACATATATGGGCCATACCACCAGAGCAGCAGAGAGAGGGGAGCTCAGCGGGCAGTAAGTGATAACGGGCAGCAGTCACATATATGGGCCATACCACCAGAGCGGCAGAGAGAGGGGGGCTCAGCGGGCAGTAAGTGATAACGGGCAGCAGTCACATATATGGGCCATACCACCAGAGCGGCAGAGAGAGGGGAGCTCAGCGGGCAGTAAGTGATAACGGGCAGCAGTCACATATGGGCCATACCACCAGAGCGGCAGAGAGAGGGGAGCTCAGCGGGCAGTAAGTGATAACGGGCAGCAGTCACATATGGGCCATACCACCAGAGCGGCAGAGAGAGGGGAGCTCAGCGGGCAGTAAGTGATAACGGGCAGCAGTCACATATATGGGCAATACCACCAGAGCGGCAGAGAGAGGGGGGCTCAGCGGGCAGTAAGTGATAACGGGCAGCAGTCACATATATGGGCCATACCACAAGAGCGGCAGAGAGAGGGGGGCTCAGCGGGCAGTAAGTGATAACGGGCAGCAGTCACATATATGGGCCATACCACCAGAGCGGCAGAGAGAAGGGAGCTCAGCGGGCAGTAAGTGATAACGGGCAGCAGTCACATATATGGGCCATACCACCAGAGCGGCAGAGAGAGGGGAGTTCAGCGGGCAGTAAGTGATAACGGGCAGCAGTCACATATATGGGCCATACCACCAGAGCGGCAGAGAGAGGGGAGCTCAGCGGGCCGTAAGTGATAACGGGCAGCACACAGTCACATATATGGGCCATACCACCAGAGGGGCAGAGAGAGGGGAGCTCAGCGGGCAGTAAGTGATAACGGGCAGCAGTCACATATATGGGCCATACCACCAGAGCGGCAGAGAGAGGGGAGCTCAGGGGCCAGTAAGTGATAACGGGCAGTAGTCACATATATGGGCCATACCACCAGAGCGGCAGAGAGGGGGGAGCTCAGCGGGCAGTAAGTGATTACGGACAGTAGTCACATATATGGGCCATACCACCAGAGCGGCAGAGAGAGGGGAGCTCCGCGGGCAGTAAGTGATAACGGGCAGCGGTCACATATATGGGCCATACCACCAGAGCGGCAGAAAGAGGGGAGCTCAGCGGGCAGTAAGCAATAACGGGCAGTAGTCACATATATGGGCCATACCACAAGAGCGGCAGAGAGAGAGGGGAGCTCAGCGGGCAGTAAGTGATAACGGGCAGCAGTCACATATATGGGCCATACCACCAGAGCGGCAGAGAGAGGGGAGCTCAGCGGGCAGTAAGTGATAACGGGCAGCAGTCACATATATGGGCCATACCACCAGAGCGGCAGAGAGAGGGGAGCTCAGCGGGCAGTAAGTGATAACGGGCAGCAGTCACATATATGGGCCATACCACCAGAGCGGCAGAGAGAGGGGAGCTCAGCGGGCAGTAAGTGATAACGGGCAGCACACAGTCACATATATGGGCCTTACCACCAGAGCAGCAGAGAGAGGGGAGCTCAGCGGGCAGTAAGTGATAACGGGCAGCAGTCACATATATGGGCCATACCACCAGAGCGGCAGAGAGAGGGGAGCTCAGCGGGCAGTAAGTGATAACGGGCAGTAGTCACATATATGGGCCATACCACCAGAGCGGCAGAGAGAGGGGAGCTCAGCGGGCAGTAAGTGATAACGGGCAGCAGTCACATATATGGGCCATACCACCAGAGCGGCAGAGAGAGGGGAGCTCAGCGGGCAGTAAGTGATAACGGGCAGCAGTCACATATATGGGCCATACCACCAGAGCGGCAGAGAGAGGGGAGCTCAGCGGGCAGTAAGTGATAACGGGCAGCAGTCACATATATGGGCCATACCACCAGAGGGGCAGAGAGGGGGGAGCTCAGCGGGCAGTAAGTGATAACGGGCAGCAGTCACATATATGGGCAATACCACCAGAGCGGCAGAGAGAGGGGAGCTCAGCGGGCAGTAAGTGATAACGGGCAGCAGTCACATATATGGGCCATACCACCAGAGCGGCAGAGAGAGGGGAGCTCAGCGGGCAGTAAGTGATAACGGGCAGCAGTCACATATATGGGCCATACCACCAGAGCGGCAGAGAGAGGGGAGCTCAGCGGGCAGTAAGTGATAACGGGCAGCAGTCACATATATGGGCCATACCACCAGAGGGGCAGAGAGAGGGGGGAGCTCAGCGGGCAGTAAGTGATAACGGGCAGCAGTCACATATATGGGCCATACCACCAGAGCGGCAGAGAGAGGGGAGCTCAGCGGGCAGTAAGTGATAACGGGCAGCAGTCACATATATGGGCCATACCACCAGAGGGGCAGAGAGAGGGGAGCTCAGCGGGCAGTAAGTGAAAATGGGCAGCAGTCACATATATGGGCCATACCACCAGAGCGGCAGAGAGAGGGGAGCTCAGCGGGCAGTAAGTGATAACGGGCAGCAGTCACATATATGGGCCATACCACCAGAGCGGCAGAGAGAGGGGAGCTCAGCGGGCAGTAAGTGATAACGGGCAGCAGTCACATATATGGGCCATACCACCAGAGCGGCAGAGAGAGGGGAGCTCAGCGGGCAGAAAGTGATAACGGGCAGCAGTCACATATATGGGCCATACCACCAGAGCAGCAGAGAGAGGGGAGCTCAGCGGGCAGTAAGTGATAACGGGCAGCAGTCACATATATGGGCCATACCACCAGAGCGGCAGAGAGAGAGGAGCTCAGCGGGCAGTAAGTGATAACGGGCAGCAGTCACATATATGGGTCATACCACCAGAAGGGCAGAGAGAGGGGAGCTTAGTGGGCAGTAAGTGATAACGGGCAGCAGTCACATATATGGGCCAAACCACCAGAGCGGCAGAGAGGGGGGAGCTCAGCGGGCAGTAAGTGATAATGGGCAGCAGTCACATATATGGGCCATACCACCAGAGCGGCAGAGAGAGGGGAGCTCAGCGGGCAGTAAGTGATAACGGGCAGCAGTCACATATATGGGCCATACCACCAGAGCGGCAGAGAGAGGGGAGCTCAGCGGGCAGTAAGTGATAACGGGTAGCAGTCACATATATGGGCCATACCACCAGAGCGGCAGAGAGAGGGGAGCTCAGCGGGCAGTAAGTGATAACGGGCAGCAGTCACATATATGGGCCATACCACCAGAGCGGCAGAGAGAGGGGAGCTCAGCGGGCAGTAAGTGATAACGGCAGCAGTCACATATATGGGCCATACCACCAGAGTGGCAGAGAGAGGGGAGCTCAGCGGGCAGTAAGTGATAACGGGCAGCAGTCACATATATGGGCCATACCACCAGAGCGGCAGAGAGAGGGGAGCTCAGCGGGCAGAAAGTGATAACGGGCAGCAGTCACATATATGGGTCATACCACCAGAAGGGCAGAGAGAGGGGAGCTTAGTGGGCAGTAAGTGATAACGGGCAGCAGTCACATATATGGGCCATACCACCAGAGCGGCAGAGAGGGGGGAGCTCAGCGGGCAGTAAGTGATAACGGGCAGCAGTCACATATATGGGCCATACCACCCGAGCAGCAGAGAGGGGGGAGCTCAGCGGGCAGTAAGTGATAACGGGCAGTAGTCACATATATGGGCCATACCACCAGAGCGGCAGAGAGAGGGGGGCTCAGCGGGCACTATATGATAATTGGCAGCAGTCACATATATGGGCCATACCACCAGAGCAGCAGAGAGCGGGGAGCTCAGCGGGCAGTAAGTGATAACGGGCAGCAGTCACATATATGGGCCATACCACCAGAGCGGCAGAGAGAGGGGAGCTCAGCGGGCAGTAAGTGATAACGGGCAGCAGTCACATATATGGGTCATACCACCAGAAGGGCAGAGAGAGGGGAGCTTAGTGGGCAGTAAGTGATAACGGGCAGCAGTCACATATATGGGCCAAACCACCAGAGCGGCAGAGAGGGGGGAGCTCAGCGGGCAGTAAGTGATAATGGGCAGCAGTCACATATATGGGCCATACCACCAGAGCGGCAGAGAGAGGGGAGCTCAGCGGGCAGTAAGTGATAACGGGCAGCAGTCACATATATGGGCCATACCACCAGAGCGGCAGAGAGAGGGGAGCTCAGCGGGCAGTAAGTGATAACGGGTAGCAGTCACATATATGGGCCATACCACCAGAGCGGCAGAGAGAGGGGAGCTCAGCGGGCAGTAAGTGATAACGGGCAGCAGTCACATATATGGGTCATACCACCAGAAGGGCAGAGAGAGGGGAGCTTAGTGGGCAGTAAGTGATAACGGGCAGCAGTCACATACATGGGCCATACCACCAGAGCGGCAGAGAGGGGGGAGCTCAGCGGGCAGTAAGTGATAACGGGCAGCAGTCACATATATGGGCCATACCACCAGAGCAGCAGAGAGCGGGGAGCTCAGCGGGCAGTAAGTGATAACGGGCAGTAGTCACATATATGGGCCATACCACCAGAGCGGCAGAGAGAGAGGGGCTCAGCGGGCAGTAAGTGATAACGGGCAGCAGTCACATATATGGGCCATACCACCAGAGAGGCAGAGAGAGGGGGGCTCAGCGGGCAGTAAGTGATAACGGGCAGCAGTCACATATATGGGCCATACCACCAGAGCAGATGAGAGAGGGGAGCTCAGCGGGCAGTAAGTGATAACGGGCAGCAGTCACATATATGGGCCATACCACAAGAGCGGCAGAGAGAGGGGAGCTTAGCGGGCAGTAAGTGATAACGGGCAGCAGTCACATATATGGGCCATACCACCAGAGGGGCAGAGAGAGGGGAGCTCAGCGGGCAGTAAGTGATAACGGGCAGCAGTCACATATATGGGCCTTACCACCAGAGCGGCAGAGAGAGGGGAGCTCAGCGGGCAGTAAGTGATAACGGGCAGCAGTCACATATATGGGCCATACCACAAGAGCGGCAGAGAGAGGGGGGCTCAGCGGGCAGTAAGTGATAACGGGCAGCAGTCACATATATGGGCCATACCACCAGAGCGGCAGAGACAGGGGAGCTCAGCGGGCCGTAAGTGATAACGGGCAGCACACAGTCACATATATGGGCCATACCACCAGAGCGGCAGAGAGAGGGGAGCTCAGGGGCCAGTAAGTGATAACGGGCAGTAGTCACATATATGGGCCATACCACCAGAGCGGCAGAGAGAGGGGAGCTCAGCGGGCAGTAAGTGATTACGGACAGTAGTCACATATATGGGCCATACCACCAGAGCAGCAGAGAGAGGGGAGCTCAGCGGGCAGTAAGTGATAACGGGCAGCAGTCACATATATGGGCCATACCACCTGAGCGGCAGAGAGAGGGGAGCTCCGCGGGCAGTAAGTGATAACGGGCAGCGGTCACATATATGGGCCATACCACCAGAGCGGCAGAAAGAGGGGAGCTCAGCGGGCAGTAAGCAATAACGGGCAGTAGTCACATATATGGGCCATACCACAAGAGCGGCAGAGAGAGAGGGGAGCTCAGCGGGCAGTAAGTGATAACGGGCAGCAGTCACATATATGGGCCATACCACCAGAGCGGCAGAGAGAGGGGAGCTCAGCGGGCAGTAAGTGATAACGGGCAGCAGTCACATATATGGGCCATACCACCAGAGCGGCAGAGAGAGGGGAGCTCAGCGGGCAGTAAGTGATAACGGGCAGCAGTCACATATATGGGCCATACCACCAGAGCGGCAGAGAGAGGGGAGCTCAGCGGACAGTAAGTGAAAATGGGCAGCAGTCACATATATGGGCCATACCACCAGAGCGGCAGAGAGAGGGGAGCTCAGCGGGCAGTAAGTGATAACGGGCAGCAGTCACATATATGGGTCATACCACCAGAAGGGCAGAGAGAGGGGAGCTTAGTGGGCAGTAAGTGATAACGGGCAGCAGTCACATATATGGGCCAAACCACCAGAGCGGCAGAGAGGGGGGAGCTCAGCGGGCAGTAAGTGATAACGGGCAGCAGTCACATATATGGGCCATACCACCAGAGGGGCAGAGAGAGGGGAGCTCAGCGGGCAGTAAGTGATAACGGGCAGCAGTCACATATATGGGCCATACCACCAGAGCGGCAGAGAGAGGGGAGCTCAGCGGGCAGTAAGTGATAACGGGTAGCAGTCACATATATGGGCCATACCACCAGAGCGGCAGAGAGAGGGGAGCTCAGCGGGCAGTAAGTGATAACGGGCAGCAGTCACATATATGGGTCATACCACCAGAAGGGCAGAGAGAGGGGAGCTTAGTGGGCAGTAAGTGATAACGGGCAGCAGTCACATACATGGGCCATACCACCAGAGCGGCAGAGAGGGGGGAGCTCAGCGGGCAGTAAGTGATAACGGGCAGCAGTCACATATATGGGCCATACCACCAGAGCAGCAGAGAGCGGGGAGCTCAGCGGGCAGTAAGTGATAACGGGCAGTAGTCACATATATGGGCCATACCACCAGAGCGGCAGAGAGAGAGGGGCTCAGCGGGCAGTAAGTGATAACGGGCAGCAGTCACATATATGGGCCATACCACCAGAGAGGCAGAGAGAGGGGGGCTCAGCGGGCAGTAAGTGATAACGGGCAGCAGTCACATATATGGGCCATACCACCAGAGCAGCAGAGAGAGGGGAGCTCAGCGGGCAGTAAGTGATAACGGGCAGCAGTCACATATATGGGCCATACCACAAGAGCGGCAGAGAGAGGGGAGCTTAGCGGGCAGTAAGTGATAATGGGCAGCAGTCACATATATGGGCCATACCACCAGAGGGGCAGAGAGAGGGGAGCTCAGCGGGCAGTAAGTGATAACGGGCAGCAGTCACATATATGGGTCATACCACCAGAAGGGCAGAGAGAGGGGAGCTTAGTGGGCAGTAAGTGATAACGGGCAGCAGTCACATATATGGGCCAAACCACCAGAGCGGCAGAGAGGGGGGAGCTCAGCGGGCAGTAAGTGATAATGGGCAGCAGTCACATATATGGGCCATACCACCAGAGCGGCAGAGAGAGGGGGGCTCAGCGGGCAGTAAGTGATAACGGGCAGCAGTCACATATATGGGCCATACCACCAGAGCGGCAGAGAGAGGGGAGCTCAGCGGGCAGTAAGTGATAACGGGCAGCAGTCACATATATGGGTCATACCACCAGAAGGGCAGAGAGAGGGGAGCTTAGTGGGCAGTAAGTGATAACGGGCAGCAGTCACATACATGGGCCATACCACCAGAGCGGCAGAGAGGGGGGAGCTCAGCGGGCAGTAAGTGATAACGGGCAGCAGTCACATATATGGGCCATACCACCAGAGCAGCAGAGAGCGGGGAGCTCAGCGGGCAGTAAGTGATTACGGACAGTAGTCACATATATGGGCCATACCACCAGAGCGGCAGAGAGAGGGGAGCTCCGCGGGCAGTGAGTGATAACGGGCAGCGGTCACATATATGGGCCATACCACCAGAGCGGCAGAAAGAGGGGAGCTCAGCGGGCAGTAAGCAATAACGGGCAGTAGTCACATATATGGGCCATACCACAAGAGCGGCAGAGAGAGAGGGGAGCTCAGCGGGCAGTAAGTGATAACGGGCAGCAGTCACATATATGGGCCATACCACCAGAGCGGCAGAGAGAGGGGAGTTCAGCGGGCAGTAAGTGATAACGGGCAGCAGTCACATATATGGGCCATACCACCAGAGCGGCAGAGAGAGGGGAGCTCAGCGGGCAGTAAGTGATAACGGGGAGCAGTCACATATATGGGCCATACCACCAGAGCGGCAGAGAGAGGGGAGCTCAGCGGGCAGTAAGTGATAACGGGCAGCAGTCACATATATGGGCCATACCACCAGAGCGGCAGAGAGAGGGGAGCTCAGCGGGCAGTAAGTGATAACGGGCAGCAGTCACATATATGGGCCATACCACCAGAGCGGCAGAGAGAGGGGAGCTCAGCGGGCAGTAAGTGATAACGGGCAGCAGTCACATATATGGGCCATACCACCAGAGCGGCAGAGAGAGGGGAGCTCAGCGGGCAGTAAGTGATAACGGGCAGCACACAGTCACATATATGGGCCTTACCACCAGAGCAGCAGAGAGAGGGGAGCTCAGCGGGCAGTAAGTGATAACGGGCAGCAGTCACATATATGGGCCATACCACCAGAGCGGCAGAGAGAGGGGAGCTCAGCGGGCAGTAAGTGATAACGGGCAGTAGTCACATATATGGGCCATACCACCAGAGCGGCAGAGAGAGGGGAGCTCAGCGGGCAGTAAGTGATAACGGGCAGCAGTCACATATATGGGCCATACCACCAGAGCGGCAGAGAGAGGGGAGCTCAGCGGGCAGTAAGTGATAACGGGCAGCAGTCACATATATGGGCAATACCACCAGAGCGGCAGAGAGAGGGGAGCTCAGCGGGCAGTAAGTGATAATGGGCAGCAGTCACATATATGGGCCATACCACCAGAGGGGCAGAGAGGGGGGAGCTCAGCGGGCAGTAAGTGATAACGGGCAGCAGTCACATATATGGGCCATACCACCAGAGCGGCAGAGAGAGGGGAGCTCAGCGGGCAGTAAGTGATAACGGGCAGCAGTCACATATATGGGCCATACCACCAGAGCGGCAGAGAGAGGGGAGCTCAGCGGGCAGTAAGTGATAACGGGCAGCAGTCACATATATGGGTCATACCACCAGAAGGGCAGAGAGAGGGGAGCTTAGTGGGCAGTAAGTGATAACGGGCAGCAGTCACATATATGGGCCAAACCACCAGAGCGGCAGAGAGGGGGGAGCTCAGCGGGCAGTAAGTGATAATGGGCAGCAGTCACATATATGGGCCATACCACCAGAGCGGCAGAGAGAGGGGAGCTCAGCGGGCAGTAAGTGATAACGGGCAGCAGTCACATATATGGGCCATACCACCAGAGCGGCAGAGAGAGGGGAGCTCAGTGGGCAGTAAGTGATAACGGGCAGCAGTCACATATATGGGCAATACCACCAGAGCAGCAGAGAGCGGGGAGCTCAGCGGGCAGTAAGTGATAACGGGCAGTAGTCACATATATGGGCCATACCACCAGAGCGGCAGAGAGAGAGGGGCTCAGCGGGCAGTAAGTGATAACGGGCAGCAGTCACATATATGGGCCATACCACCAGAGCGGCAGAGAGAGGGGAGCTCAGCGGGCAGTAAGTGATAACGGGCAGCAGTCACATATATGGGCCATACCACCAGAGCGGCAGAGAGAGGGGAGCTCAGCGGGCAGTAAGTGATAACGGGCAGCAGTCACATATATGGGCCATACCACCAGAGGGGCAGAGAGGGGGGAGCTCAGCGGGCAGTAAGTGATAACGGGCAGCAGTCACATATATGGGCCATACCACCAGAGCGGCAGAGAGAGGGGAGCTCAGCGGGCAGTAAGTGATAACGGGCAGCAGTCACATATATGGGCCATACCACCAGAGCGGCAGAGAGAGGGGAGCTCAGCGGGCAGTAAGTGATAACGGGCAGCAGTCACATATATGGGTCATACCACCAGAAGGGCAGAGAGAGGGGAGCTTAGTGGGCAGTAAGTGATAACGGGCAGCAGTCACATATATGGGCCAAACCACCAGAGCGGCAGAGAGGGGGGAGCTCAGCGGGCAGTAAGTGATAATGGGCAGCAGTCACATATATGGGCCATACCACCAGAGCGGCAGAGAGAGGGGAGCTCAGCGGGCAGTAAGTGATAACGGGCAGTAGTCACATATATGGGCCATACCACCAGAGCGGCAGAGAGAGGGGAGCTCAGCGGGCAGTAAGTGATAACGGGCAGCAGTCACATATATGGGCCATACCACCAGAGCGGCAGAGAGAGGGGAGCTCAGTGGGCAGTAAGTGATAACGGGCAGCAGTCACATATATGGGCAATACCACCAGAGCAGCAGAGAGCGGGGAGCTCAGCGGGCAGTAAGTGATAACGGGCAGTAGTCACATATATGGGCCATACCACCAGAGCGGCAGAGAGAGAGGGGCTCAGCGGGCAGTAAGTGATAACGGGCAGCAGTCACATATATGGGCCATACCACCAGAGAGGCAGAGAGAGGGGGGTTCAGCGGGCAGTAAGTGATAACGGGCAGCAGTCACATATATGGGCCATACCACCAGAGCAGCAGAGAGAGGGGAGCTCAGCGGGCAGTAAGTGATAACGGGCAGCAGTCACATATATGGGCCATACCACAAGAGCAGCAGAGAGCGGGGAGCTCAGCGGGCAGTAAGTGATAACGGGCAGTAGTCACATATATGGGCCATACCACCAGAGCGGCAGAGAGGGGGGAGCTCAGCGGGCAGTAAGTGATAACGGGCAGCAGTCACATATATGGGCCATACCACCAGAGCAGCAGAGAGCGGGGAGCTCAGCGGGCAGTAAGTGATAACGGGCAGTAGTCACATATATGGGCCATACCACCAGAGCGGCAGAGAGAGAGGGGCTCAGCGGGCAGTAAGTGATAACGGGCAGCAGTCACATATATGGGCCATACCACCAGAGCAGCAGAGAGAGGGGAGCTCAGCGGGCAGTAAGTGATAACGGGCAGCAGTCACATATATGGGCCATACCACCAGAGCGGCAGAGAGGGGGGAGCTTAGTGGGCAGTAAGTGATAACGGGCAGCAGTCACATATATGGGTCATACCACCAGAATGGCAGAGAGAGGGGAGCTTAGTGGGCAGTAAGTTATAACGGGCAGCAGTCACATATATGGGCCAAACCACCAGAGCGGCAGAGAGGGGGGAGCTCAGCGGGCAGTAAGTGATAATGGGCAGCAGTCACATATATGGGCCATACCACCAGAGCGGCAGAGAGAGGGGAGCTCAGCGGGCAGTAAGTGATAACGGGCAGCAGTCACATATATGGGTCATACCACCAGAGCGGCAGAGAGAGGGGAGCTCAGCGGGCAGTAAGTGATAACGGGCAGCAGTCACATATATGGGCCATACCACCAGAGCGGCAGAGAGAGGGGAGCTCAGCGGGCAGTAAGTGATAACGGGCAGCAGTCACATATATGGGTCATACCACCAGAAGGGCAGAGAGAGGGGAGCTTAGTGGGCAGTAAGTGATAACGGGCAGCAGTCACATACATGGGCCATACCACCAGAGCGGCAGAGAGAGGGGAGCTCAGCGGGCAGTAAGTGATAACGGGCAGCAGTCACATATATGGGCCATACCACCAGAGCAGCAGAGAGCGGGGAGCTCAGCGGGCAGTAAGTGATAACGGGCAGTAGTCACATATATGGGCCATACCACCAGAGCGGCAGAGAGAGAGGGGCTCAGCGGGCAGTAAGTGATAACGGGCAGCAGTCACATATATGGGCCATACCACCAGAGCGGCAGAGAGAGAGGGGCTCAGCGGGCAGTAAGTGATAACGGGCAGCAGTCACATATATGGGCCATACCACCAGAGCAACAGAGAGAGGGGAGCTCAGCGGGCAGTAAGTGATAACGGGCAGCAGTCACATATATGGGCCATACCACCAGAGCGGCCGAGAGGGGGGAGCTCAGCGGGCAGTAAGTGATAACGGGCAGCAGTCACATATATGGGCCATACCACCAGAGCGGCAGAGAGGGGGGAGCTCAGCGGGCAGTAAGTGATAATGGGCAGCAGTCACATATATGGGCCATACCACCAGAGCGGCAGAGAGAGGGGAGCTTAGCGGGCAGTAAGTGATAACGGGCAGCAGTCACATATATGGGCCATACCACCAGAGGGGCAGAGAGAGGGGAGCTCAGCGGGCAGTAAGTGATAACGGGCAGCAGTCACATATATGGGCCATACCTTCAGAGCAGCAGAGAGAGGGGAGCTCAGCGGGCAGTAAGTGATAACGGGCAGCAGTCACATATATGGGCCATACCACAAGAGCGGCATAGAGAGGGGAGCTCAGCGGGCAGAAAGTGATAACGGGCAGCAGTCACATATATGGGCCATACCACCAGAGCGGCAGAGAGAGGGGAGCACAGCGGGCAGTAAATGATAACGGGCAGCAGTCACATATATGGGCCATACCACCAGAGCGGCAGAGAGAGGGGAGCTCAGCAGGCAGTAAGTGATAACGGGCAGCAGTCACATATATGGGCCATACCACCAGAGCGGCAGAGAGAGGGGAGCTCAGCGGGCAGTAAGTGATAACGGGCAGCAGTCACATATATGGGCCATACCACCAGAGCGGCAGAGAGAGGGGAGCTCAGCGGGCAGTAAGTGATAACGGGCAGCAGTCACATATATGGGCCATACCACCAGAGCAGCAGAGAGAGGGGAGCTCAGCGGGCAGTAAGTGATAACGGGCAGCAGTCACATATATGGGCCATACCACCAGAGCGGCAGAGAGAGGGGGGCTCAGCGGGCAGTAAGTGATAACGGGCAGCAGTCACATATATGGGCCATACCACCAGAGCGGCAGAGAGAGGGGGGCTCAGCGGGCAGTAAGTGATAACGGGCAGCAGTCACATATATGGGCCATACCACCAGAGCGGCAGAGAGAGGGGAGCTCAGCGGGCAGTAAGTGATAACGGCAGCAGTCACATATATGGGCCATACCACCAGAGCAGCAGAGAGAGGGGGGCTCAGCGGGCACTATATGATAATTGGCAGCACACAGTCGGGTTACTCTTGCCCAGAGAGTCACATAAGCTGGTTCTAATAGCTGCCAGGCAGTAAAGGGTCCGGACGGTGGCAGCCGGTAAATGCTGATGGGGGTCATGAGATTTGGCAGCTGTCTGAAGAAGCCATCTGGTGGTGGGATGGGCACCGGGCTTCAGACTTGGAAGCCTGACATCATCGTTTCACATCATCGCCGTCATGTTAAAAGGAGAACCGTGTCCAAAAAAGAAAATGCAGCGCTTTAATGTTTCTTTCTAGAAAATATATTCTTACCTCTGCCACAGCTGCTGTTTTTTCTGCATGCGCGGGGATGTGCATGTCTTCTTGTGCATTTAAATTGGACCAGAACCCGAGATTTTGACTATGTCGGGTTTTAGTCATTGCCCCAGGCTGTGTGAAACCCCCCAGGTTGCCCAGTTTAAAGTGGACCAACACCCAGCAGGATCTGTCCGGGAATCTATAAGATCCAAAATCGGGATGCCCCGCTGTGTGAAACCCCCCAGGACGCCCGCTGAGGTAAGACGTCGCTTTGACGCGCATACCTCAGCGGCTCCGAGCGCGCTGATTGGACGAGCGGGCGCACACGCGCCGTAGGAGCGGGGTGAGGCGAGTTGTATCTTGCGATCTGGGGGGGTTTCACATAGCGGGGCATCCCCGATCGGGGTGCACCGGGGGAAAGGACAAAAACCCAGGTTAGTCAAAATCCTGGGTGTTGGTCCACTTTAACTCACCTTTCCCCAGTCCTACAGCCTCTCGTCCAATCAGCATGATCGGATCCGCTCACACTCACTCATCTAAAACGTGGCTCCAGCCTCTAACATGGAGCGTGTCCACATCGGCTATTCACAAATGCCTGGCATGTGCCCTGCTAAAGGTATATCAGGGGAGAAAGTGAGTTTACTGGGTGACCTGAGGGGTTTCACACACCGGGGCTTCCTGATTTTGGATGCCCGGGGGGTAGGGAATCAGATTAATATTATTATTGTCTATTTATATAGCGCCAGCATCTTCTGTAGCGCTGTACATAGTAGTAATTACAGACAGGGTAGAAACATACAATAGATAGACTATTACAAATGCAGTGTTACAGAGTTTAATCAGACATTTTGGTCCACTTCAAAGTGGACCAAAACCCATGTCAATTGGCCCGGGGCATCCAAAATCGGGATGCCCTGCTGTGTGAAACCCCCCCAGGTCACCCCATACACTTACCTTGTGTCCCGGTCCAATGGCACATGCGCGAGCCATGGCTGCATCCACGCTATCCTTCTAGCAGGACGCGTGGACGCGCTAGGCATTTGTGAATGCCCGGCGCGAGCACGTTCCCTGTTAGAGGGAAGCGGGGGATGCGGCCGCCAGCGCGCTCAGGGCCGCTGGCCTTAGATGAAGGCTTAGACGACGCGCTCATTGGACGAGCATCGCGATTGCGCCGTAGGACCGGGAAGAGGTGAGTTGGCATCAGCGATCTGGGGGGTTTCACACAGCAGGGCATCCCCGATCGGGGGTGGAAACATACAGTAGATAGACTATTACAAATGCAGTGTTACAGAGTTTAATCAGATGTTTTTGGCCACTTTAAAGTGGGCCAAAACCCACGTCGATCGGCCCAGGAATCTAATCCCCCAGGGGCATCTAAAATCCGGATGCCTCGCTGTGTGAAACCCCCCAGGTCGCCCCATACACTTACCTTGTTTCCCGGTCCAACGTCGCAGACGCGAGCCGCGGCCGCATTCCCGCTATCCCTCTTGTCAATGGCCGTCGCGGGCACGCTCCCTGTTAGAGGTAAGCAGGGGGATGTGCCCGCCATCGAGATCGTAGCAGCTGGCCTTAGACGAACGCTTAGACAACATGACGTCACTGATTGGACGAGCGGCCGCGCATGCGCCATAAGACCAGGTAAAGGTGAGTTTGTATCGGCTATCTTGGGGGTTTCACACAGCGGGGCATCCCCAATGAGGGGTGCCCCGGGGGAAAGGACCAAAACCCTGGGTTTTGGTCCACTTTAAAGTGGACCAACACCAAGGATTTTGACTATCCTGGGTTTTGGTCCACTTTGGCGGGGCACCCCGATCGGAGCTGTGTGAAACCCCCCAGAAAGCCCCAAAAACTCACCTCTCCCCGCTCCCACGTGAACGCTGCTGCCAATCCCCACTGACGGACAAGCGGGAGGCAGCGACGGACAAGATCGGGGTGCCCCGCAGTCAGGGGGCTGATCGGTCCGGGAATCTTAGAGATTCCCGGGCCGATCATGGGAGGGTGTTGGTCCACTTTAAGGAGAAGATGGGAGCAGGTCTTCTTGGAGTAACACCTGCCTTACCCGTTCTTGATCCCGGTTGTGACCTTGGCTATTGACTATCCGCTTGGATCCTGGCCCTTTGGTTTCATCCGATAGCCCACTTTGGCTTCTGACCTCCTGGCTAGTTTGACCATGCTGCTCATCTGGCCAGCCTGCGGCAGTGACGGTTGTGAGGCCCTGGCTGTTGCTGCGGTCCAACCTGCCCACCCTTTGCGGGAGGCTCAGGTGCACACCAAGCTGGTCAGCAGATTACCCCACTCCAAAGCTGGTGTAAGGTGGTGGCCCAGCACTCCTTGGTTCCACTGCGTCTTCAGTACTCACCTGTTCTGGTCATCATTCAGGTCCAGCACTCGCCCATCCAGCCATTTTCCAGCACTCATCCATAGACTCTCCAGCATTTCCTTCTGTAGGGCCCTCCCTGTTATCCATTTTTTGGGGAGGGTCACAGCGGGCATTGGTGGTGGTGGTCGCGTTCCTCGTCCAGATCCACTACAGGTATGTGACAGCAACACAACAATATGGACAAAATTCCAACAATGTGATGATAGTGAGGTGCATGGGAATTGCAACAAACTACAAAGCTCCACCCCAGGGCTGGCGCCAGCACCTAGGCAATTGCCAGGGCCCCTGGCATCTTCAGGGGCCCACTCACATGGCCATGGTATTAACAGTGGACCCAACCACCGAATGCCGGGTGCTGTGTGCAGACCTGCTCATGGCAGCGGATGATCAGCAACAATGGAGAAGGTGGCCTGGATTGGAGGGAAATTAATGGAAGTGCACAATGTGGGGAGAACCAGGTGACCTCTGACAAGGGCTGGAGGGCGTTCAGCAGCAGGACAACCCATTTGTGGCTGCAGAGTTGAAAGTTGACATCATGTCACTACTCTGGGGCCCACTAAGACTCTCTTGCCCAAGGGCCCCCACAAACCTGGAGCCGGCCCTGGCTCCACCCTTCAAAATGATCATCAAGAGATATGAAACTAGCAAACCTGTGGCCAGTTGCAGAAGTCATTGGAAGGATATTTCAGATTCTGGACTGTAGTTGCAAAACATCTCCACTGGATGGCACTGTAGGATGAGAAACGTAGAGATGTCATTCTAAATAGTTATGGGTTAACAGGTCAGAGCAGAGAAAATAGAGGGAATTGCTAGATACATTGTGTAGACCAATAGAAGGTATATAGGCGGGGCTGGTGTCAACTTTCAGCTCCGTTGCCACAAATTGGTCATCTCCTGCTGCTGATCGCCCTGCAGTCCTTGTCAGTTGTCACCTGGTTCTGAGCTTCCATCAACTGCCCTCCATTCCATGCCACCTTCTCCACTGATGCCGACCATCCCCTGTCGCCTAGGCCAGCCATGAGCAGGTCTGCACACAGCACCCGGCATTCGGTGGTTTGGGTCCACTGTAAAATAATACCATGGCCAAGGGTGAGCCTGAGTGGGACGCTAAGATGCCAGGGGCCCTGGCAATTGCCCAGGTTTTCCCTGTGCTGGAGCCGGCCCTGTATATAGGGAACCCTGTAGTTGTTTAAATTAAGTGGAGATAAAGGGGAGCCATGGATTAGACAGCGGGGTTTTATGCTCATCATTATATATAACAGGGAGATAGAGGGGGGTCCATGCTCATCATTATATATAACAGGGAGATAGAGGGGGTCCATGCTCATCATTATATATGACAGGGAGATAGAGGGGGTCCATGCTCATCATTATATATGACAGGGAGATAGAGGGGGTTTCATGCTCATCATTATATATAACAGGGAGATAGAGGGGGTCCATGCTCATCATTATATATAACAGGAAGATAGAGGGGGTCCATGCTCATCATTATATATAACAGGGAGATAGAGGGGGTCCATGCTCATTATTATATATAACAGGGAGATAGAGGGGGTCCATGCTCATCATTATATATAACAGGGAGATAGAGGGGGTTTCATGCTCATCATTATATATAACAGGGAGATAGAGGGGGATCATGCTCATCATTATATATAACAGGGAGATAGAGGGGGTTTCATGCTCATCATTATATATAACAGGGAGATAGAGGGGGATCATGGTCATCATTATATATACATCATTATATATAACAGGGAGATAGAGGGGGATCATGCTCATCATTATATATAACAGGGAGATAGAGGGGGTCCATGCTCATCATTATATATAACAGGGAGATAGAGGGGGTCCATGCTCATCATTATATATAACAGGGAGATAGAGGTAGTCCATGCTCATCATTATATATAACAGGGAGATAGAGGGGGTCCATGCTCATCATTATATATAACAGGGAGATAGAGGGGGATCATGCTCATCGTTATATATAACAGGGAGATAGAGGGAGTCCATGCTCATCATTATATATAACAGGGAGATAGAGGGGGTCCATGTTCATCATTATATATAACAGGGAGATAGAGGGGGTCCATGTTCATCATTATATATAACAGGGAGATAGAGGGGGTCCATGGTCATCATTATATATAACAGGGAGATAGAGGGGGTCCATGCTCATCATTATATATAACAGGGAGATAGAGGGGGTCCATGATTATTATTATATATAACAGGGAGATAGAGGGGGTCCATGCTCATCATTATATATAACAGGGAGATAGAGGTAGTCCATGCTCATCATTATATATAACAGGGAGATAGAGGGGCTCCATGCTCATCATTATATATAACAGGGAGATAGAGGGGGATGATGCTCATCATTATATATAACAGGGAGATAGAGGGGCTCCATGCTCATTATTATATATAACAGGGAGATAGAGGGGGTCCATGTTCATCATTATATATAACAGGGAGATAGAGGGGGTCCATGCTCATCATTATATATAACAGGGAGATAGAGGGGGTCCATGTTCATCATTATATATAACAGGGAGATAGAGGGGGGTCCATGCTCATCATTATATATAACAGGGAGATAGAGGGGGTCCATGCTCATCATTATATATAACAGGGAGATAGAGGGGGTCCATGTTCATCATTATATATAACAGGGAGATAGAGGGGGGTCCATGCTCATCATTATATATAACAGGGAGATAGAGGGGGTCCATGCTCATCATTATATATAACAGGGAGATAGAGGGGGTCCATGCTCATCATTATATATAACAGGGAGATAGAGGGGGTCCATGCTCATTATTATATATAACAGGGAGATAGAGGGGGTCCATGCTCATCATTATATATAACAGGGAGATAGAGGGGATCCATGCTCATCATTATATATAACAGGGAGATAGAGGGGGTCCATGCTCATCATTATATATAACAGGGAGATAGAGGGGGTCCATGCTCATCATTATATATAACAGGGAGATAGAGGGGGTCCATGCTCATCATTATATATAACAGGGAGATAGAGGGGCTCCATGCTCATTATTATATATAACAGGGAGATAGAGGGGGTCCATGTTCATCATTATATATAACAGGGAGATAGAGGGGGTCCATGCTCATCATTATATATAACAGGGAGATAGAGGGGGTCCATGTTCATCATTATATATAACAGGGAGATAGAGGGGGTCCATGCTCATTATTATATATAACAGGGAGATAGAGGGGGTCCATGCTCATCATTATATATAACAGGGAGATAGAGGGGATCCATGCTCATCATTATATATAACAGGGAGATAGAGGGGGTCCATGCTCATCATTATATATAACAGGGAGATAGAGGGGGGTCCATGCTCATCATTATATATAACAGGGAGATAGAGGGGGTCCATGCTCATCATTATATATAACAGGGAGATAGAGGGGGTCCATGCTCATCATTATATATAACAGGGAGATAGAGGGGGTCCATGCTCATCATTATATATAACAGGGAGATAGAGGGGGTCCATGCTCATCATTATATATAACAGGGAGATAGAGGGGGTCCATGCTCATCATTATATATAACAGGGAGATAGAGGGGGTCCATGCTCATCATTATATATAACAGGGAGATAGAGGGGGTCCATGCTCATTATTATATATAACAGGGAGATAGAGGGGGTCCATGCTCATTATTATATATAACAGGGAGATAGAGGGGGTCCATGCTCATTATTATATATAACAGGGAGATAGAGGGGGTCCATGCTCATCATTATATATAACAGGGAGATAGAGGGGGTCCATGCTCAGCATTATATATAACAGGGAGATAGAGGGGGGTCCATGCTCATCATTATATATAACAGGGAGATAGAGGGGGTCCATGCTCATCATTATATATAACAGGGAGATAGAGGGGGTCCATGCTCATTATTATATATAACAGGGAGATAGAGGGGGTCCATGCTCATCATTATATATAACAGGGAGTGAGAGAGGGGGTCCATGCTCATCATTATATATAACAGGGAGATAGAGGGGGTCCATGCTCATCATTATATATAACAGGGAGTGAGAGAGGATGGTACAAGTAGGAAGGTCAGTCTGGAAACAGTTAGATAATGAAGAAAGAGCAGAGGAGCCTAAACACCTAAAGGCTACTGGATAGGTGAACCAGAGAGCAGTACTGCTATATGAAGCCGAGGTCTCAGTATCCTACAAGGGGATCAGAAAGTACTGCAGCCACCTGTGATAGTTATACTGAGAACTTGTGCTGAACCAAGGAAACTGCTATAAGAGTATAACTGCATGATAAAGAACCACGTGTACCTGAAGTCCTACAATAAAGTAGGCGTCTTTTCAAATCCCAATTTGTGATGACCTACTGTCTGAAACACCCCAGATCGCCCATACAAACTCACCTTTCCTTGGTCCTGCGGCACATGCTCGGGCACTCGTTCAAACAGAGGCGTTTGCATATTTAATGTTCGGCAAATGGCTCTGTTTATCGGAAGGAAAATGGGCCGCATCCCCAGAATTGGGCGCACTCCCGCTCCCTGAATTTCTGGGGGTGGGAGCGCGCATAGCCCAAAAGTGCCCGGGATGTGGCAGCTCTCGGTCCCCAATGCAGAATCCAGCGGAAGAGGTGAGTTTTGTGGCACCCCGAAGGGGGGGGCTCACAGTAGAGTATCCTGATTTGGAATGCTCAAGGGGAGGTCCAGCTGCATTGGGGTTTGTTCCTCTTTAAAGTGGACCAAAACCCACGCCGACTGGCTCAGGAATCTATAATATTCCCGAGCTGATCGATTCCCTCCCCCGGGGCATCCAAAATCAGGATGCCCCGCTGTGTGAAACCCCCCAGGTCAACCCATGCACTTACCTTGTTTCCCGGTCCAACGGCACATGTGCAAGCCGCATACCCGCTATCCCTCTAGCAGGGCGCGTTTCGGACCAGCCTGTCCTTTATCATGACATGTCATGATTAAAGCAGACCTTCACCCTGAATAAGAGCCTATCTTATATGTTTCCCCCATGTACATACAGATTGCCCACATTAATCCAGACCTTCACTCTGAATAAGAGCATATCTTATATTTTTCCCACACCCTGTATATACAGATTGCTCACATTAATCCAGACCTTCACCCTGAATAAGAGCATATCTTATATTTTTCCCACACCCTGTATATACAGATTGCCCACATTAAAAATCCTCCTACCTGCATCTACTGCATTTTATGAGCCTTTAAACATCCAAGATGGTGGAAGGAAGTGTCTTCTGACTGTGCTGCTCTGCTTTCTGGGATTGCTGTCCTTTCCCTGACCCCAGCTCTACTCTGTCTGTGCAAAGCACAGCTATAACCCCGCCCCCCTGTACTTTATCCTGCTCTACTCTCCTCAGTATGTGTGATGCTTCTGAGTCCAGATGGCGGCGCTCGAGTCTTAAACAGAGTTGCAGCCCAGTGGGGGAAAGAATAACACGTAAGTGACTAAAAACTTAAAATATATTAATTTTAGATGCTGGAAAATAGTTTTTTTAAGAGTTTGGACTTTTCATTAAATAATTCTGAAAATTCAGTTTTACGACTGGCTGGTCCGAAACGCGTAGACGTCTGTCTATCTGCCTGACGTCTACGCGTCTGTCTGTATAGCACTGTGATGCTGAGGCTGGAGCATCACAGAGGCAATACATGAGCTGGGGAGGGGGGTACAGTCTGGCCGGATTTGGGGGGGACGGGTGTTATAATGGGTCTGGGTGAGGTGACAGCTCATTCAGCCCCAAAGCAGTGTGGCCCAGTGGGAGTTCTCCCTGTACTCCCTATGGCCAGTCTGCCCCTGCCCTCACCCTTTCCATCTAACCCCTCACTTCTGTTAAAGGACGAAGCTGAGCTCTGCGGAAAGCGAAGGACATTTAGGCTTTCTGATTGTTGTTGGGTATCTGCGGCCGGCTGAAGTCTAGAGGCTTTCAGAGCGTTGCGAGCGTCTATCGGCACCGATCATTTACATTCCATTGTCTGGCTTCACTAATTGATTTGTACAATGTGGGCGGCTCGTCACATCTGCTGCATTATCTCTGAAAGCTTCTGCAGATCATCCACACAGGCAGGAGTGACACAGTGTTCTGAATACGGATTTCGGGGGGCCGCACATGTGCAGAGGCATGTTTAAAAATATGAGGTTCAAAAAGACTGTGAATGATGGATGCACCACAAGGTTTTATGAAAAAAATTACTTAAAGTGGACCAAAACCCACACTGATTCCCTGTCTCCGGGGCATCCCAGTTTTGATGTTCCCCGCTGAGGAAACTGCCTGATTCGCCCAGATCCGGCGATCCCATGGTTCATGCGCGCATCTGCACCATCGCTGAATGGACAGCACAGGTGCAGCTGCAGCAGGGAAGCTGCAGCAGGGGCGTCCGGCACACCAATCATTCAGAGTAGATTGCCACGATCTGTTTTGATTGGCCGGCTTCACCCGGAAAACTATTCTGATTGGAGGCCACGCATGCTCTATGGGATTGAGGTGGAGGTAAGAATGGAGGTGGAGGCTTTCCCCCGGGGGGTTTCACACACAAGGGCATCCCTACATGGCTTTCACTAGTAAGGCCGACCCGGGGAAAGCTGTAACCTGGCTCTAGAGTCTTTAAAATGGGCCGAAACCCACCGCGATCGGCCTGGGAATCTATAAGGTTCCTGGGCCGATCGATTTCCTCCCCCTGGGGCATCCAAAATTGGGATGCCCCGCCATGTGAACCCCCCTCAGATCACCCCATACATTTACCTTGTTTCCCGGTCCAACGGCGCATGCGCGAGCCACGGCCCATCCCCGCTATGCCTCTAGTAGGGCGTGTGCGCCAGGCATTTGTGAATGGCCGACACGGGCACACTCCCTGTCAGAGGGAAGCGGGGGATGCGCCCGCCAGCGCACTCAGAGCCACTGGCCTTAGATGACATGACATCCGAGCGCGCTGATTGGACGAGCGGCCACAGGACTGGGAAGAGGCGAGTTGGCATCGGCGATCTGGGGGGGGGGGGTTCACACAGCGGGGCACCACTGAAGGACCAAAACCCAGGATAGTCAAAATCCTGGGTTTTGATCCACTTTAATAGAACATTAAGAATACATTTATGGATGCAGACAGGGCTGGTGTTATGGGGTGGCAAACCTGGAAATTGCCTAGGGCCCCCATCACCAAAGGGGGCCCTAGGCAAAAGATTCCTAACTTGTCGCTGGGTAAGTGTTTCTAATTGGTGAGGGGTTGGAGGTGGAGTTAAAATGTGCATGCCAGTGGGGTTGCATGTGTGTTATTGGTGCAACTTGCAGGCCCCCTGCTATATTTTGCCCAGGGCCACATTTTGTATAGAGCCAGCCCTGGCTGTAGGCAATTTGTCAGGCTGACGAGCAGGGTGAGTACTGACAGTAAGGAAGCCCCCCTGTGAGCTAGTGTATATCACAGGCAGCTATTAAGCCCCAAGCCAGGTAAGTGGGCGGAACCAACAGGACACTCAACCTGGAAATGCCAAATGGAAGACCCACCCTTGTCTTCATGGAACCCTTCACAAGAGAGGTTACACAGGGCTGCAAGGTCGTGAGATGCCAGAATGCTTCTCTGAGTTAAACAGAACCTTAGGAAGCTGGTGTAACAAAAAAAAAAAGGCACCCCAATAAGCCTGTGCAACTTGTTGGAGATATAATACTTTGCAACAGCTTACAACTTGTCTTTAAATGTGATTGGTGACTTTTGCTAGATTTACTGCAGTTTACGGCTATGACAAGTTATGACTCTAGATGGCGTTGTGACCAATGCTCAATAGTTTATGCATTTTACTGCTGTGTTGCATTTCCTGTGTTCAGTTGCTCTATGGTACTTCATTCTTTCCTGTCTTTGTTTAGCCACCATGTAAGGTGACATTCTTTTACTGCATTCATGTTCCAGTAAAGCCAGTTCCTGTTACACCATTAATGTCTATCTGGGTTTGACTCCGCAGCACCTGACACTCACACTCTGCAACACAATTTACCTCCATAACAGGTGAGAACTTTATTTTGGGGCCCCCACAGTGGCGTGGGTAGAGATAGCCAGGTCAGGTGGCTTGGGGGTCCACAAGTAGGTCCAAGAGGACGGGGTGGCTCCTTGGGTTGAGTGATCTACCTGTAGATAGACAAGTCTTAAAGGAGCCACAGCATTCAACTCTGTTAGCTTGCAGACAAACTTATAGTGTGTCTCTAAATCTGGCTAAAAACAGAGGTCTGAGTTGGCACACATCTGCTAAAGCTGCACCACCAAGCACTAAGGTGCCTCTGTGAGGTGCAGTCCAACTCTAATCTCTGATGGAGGTCTCGGTCCACACACATCTGCAGAAGTATGCTGAAGCTGCACCTGTAGATAGAACGGGGTAAGGTTAGGGTAGGACATTTAGAGCAGGGCTGGTTAGAGCAGAGTGCTACTTACCTGTCCTGGGAGGTCTTGAGTAGGACATCACTGTGGGATGGGTTGTCAGGTCCCTGTGTGGAGGTAACAGATGGGTTGTCTCTTCATGCACTGGGTATAGCACGATAAGCCAGCTTTGCCTTCCCTGGGGTTTCTTACAGGAAGTTGGGGGGCCATCCATCTTGGCGGTCCTCGAGATCTCAAGACAAATACATCGTAGCTAGCCTGGGGGTATAAAAATGGGGAGAGAGGGGAGAGTGGGTACTGCAGAGAAAGGAAGCAGTCACGTCCTGAGAAGAAGAGCTGAGAGACCATGTGCTCGCCGAAACGCGGGCCATTGAACTGACAGTTGGGGGGTGAATATATAACAGTTCGGGGACTCTGGACCATCATAGTAAGGCTCACCCCTTATAGTAATTTGCTCTTTAAAGGTACGGCTGCAGAGCCGGATCCAGATTTATGGGGGCTCTTGGGCAAAAGAGTCTTAGTGGGTCCTAAAGTAGTGTGTCACATGATGTCACCTTTCAGCTCCGCTGCCACAAATGGGTAATCTGCTGCTGATCGCCCTCCAGTCCTTACTGCCTTCCCTATAGCCACCAATCGTCCTCTAGTCCTTATTGCCTTCCCTGTAGTTCTTGTTGCATTCTCTACTGCCACCAAACATCTGCTTGGTCCGGTGCCACTAAAGACTCCATCATTGCTGTCAGTTGTCACCTGGTTCTTGTCACCTTCTGAGCTTCCATCAACTGCCCTCCGTTCCAGGACATCTTCTCCATTGTTGCTGATCATTCCCTGTTGCCAGCCATGAGCAGGTCTGCACACAACACTCGCCATTCGGTGGTTTGGGTCCACTGTAAAATAATACAATGGTCAAGTGTGAGCCTGAGTGGGACGCTAAAGATGCCAGGGGCACTGGCAATTGCCCAGGTTTTCCCTGTGCTGGCGCTGGCCCTGTACGGCTGTGTTCCTATAACCCCTACACAGCGTGACTGGCTCTGAGAGGCTACAGTGACCCCAGTTCTAGGGGGTCACATGGTGGGAAGACCCCTATTCCATCAGCACAATTTTCAATATCCCTTGAGTGGGGTGGCCTACTGTTACTTGAGCGTGGACGCATTGAACACATCTCACTGCAAAGTTGAGACTGCCTTATGTAAATTAACTTGCTGTTTGCTATATAATATATAATAAATAAATAATAGAGGGAAAGTGGAACCCGCGGCTAAAGATTTCCAGGCCTACACAGTGAATCTCAGGATACTGGTAATATGCATTGACTCTCAGGACAGCTGAATGTCACAAGAAACCAGGAGCATAGAGGAATCGCTGAAGATCAGGCAGCTCTGTGCTGAGGTCAGGTGACCTTTTTTTAAAACATCAGCATGCATGCGAGAAATCCAGGAAGCAGTCTGCCTGCCGGAATGACATCTGTTTAATCACCAGCCAGTGTTTGAGAAATCCTGGAATCAAGTTACGTGCTGGAGTGGAATCCAGGCTTCCTCATAGATAGCAAGGAGGTTCTAGTTGGTATTGAGGCACCCGCATGATCAGCAAGGAGGTTCTAGTTGGTATGGGGCACTTGGATGATCAGCAAGGAGGTTCTGGTTGGTATGGGGCACCTGGGTGATTAGCAAGGAGGTTCTGGTTGGTATGGGGCACCTGGGTGATCAGCAAGGAGGTTCTGGTTGGTATGGGGCACCTGGATGATCAGCAAGGAGGTTCTGGTTGGTATGGGGCACCTGGGTGATCAGCAAGGAGGTTCTAGTTGGTATTGAGGCACCTGGGTGATTAGCAAGGAGGTTCTAGTTAGTATTGAGGCACCTGGATGATTAGCAAGGAGGTTCTGGTTGGTACGGGGCACCTGGGTGATCAGCAAGGAGGCTCTGGTTGGTATGGGGCACCTGGGTGATCAGCAAGGAGGCTCTAGTTGGTATTGAGGCACCTGGGTGATTAGCAAGGAGGCTCTGGTTGGTATGGGGCACCTGGGTGATCAGCAAGGAGGTTCTGGTTGGTATGGGGCACCTGGGTGATCAGCAAGGAGGTTCTGGTTGGTACGGGGCACCTGGGTGATCAGCAAGGAGGTTCTGGTTGGTACGGGGCACCTGGGTGATCAGCAAGGAGGTTCTGGTTGGTACGGGGCACCTGGGTGATCAGCAAGGAGGTTCTGGTTGGTACGGGGCACCTGGGTGATCAGCAAGGAGGTTCTGGTTGGTATGGGGCACCTGGGTGATCAGCAAGGAGGTTCTGGTTGGTATGGGACACCTGGGTGATCAGCAAGGAGGTTCTAGTTGGTATTGAGGCACCTGGGTGATTAGCAAGGAGGTTCTGGTTGGTATGGGGCACATGGGTGATCAGCAAGGAGGTTCTGGTTGGTATGGGGCACCTGGGTGATCAGCAAGGAGGCTCTAGTTGGTATTGAGGCACCTGGGTGATTAGCAAGGAGGTTCTGGTTGGTATGGGGCACCTGGGTGATCAGCAAGGAGGTTCTGGTTGGTATGGGGCACCTGGGTGATCAGCAAGGAGGATCTGGTTGGTATGAGGCACCTGGGTGATCAGCAAGGAGGTTCTGGTTGGTACGGGGCACCTGGGTGATCAGCAAGGAGGTTCTGGTTGGTATAGGGCACCTGGGTGATCAGCAAGGAGGTTCTGGTTGGTATGGGGCACCTGGGTGATCAGCAAGGAGGTTCTAGTTGGTATTGAGGCACCGGGTGATTAGCAAGGAGGTTCTGGTTGGTATGGGGCACCTGGGTGATCAGCAAGGAGGTTTTGGTTGGTATGGGGCACCTGGGTGATCAGCAAGGAGGTTCTGGTTGGTATTGGGGTACCTGGGTGATCACCAAGGAGGTTCTGGTTGGTATGGGGCACATGGATGATAAGCAAGGAGGTTCTAGTTGGTATTGGGGCACCCCAATGATCAGCAAGGAAATTCTGGTTGGTATGGGGCACATGGATGATAAGCAAGGAGGTTCTAGTTGGTATTGGGGCACCCCAATGATCAGCAAGGAGGTTCTAGTTGGTATTGGGACATCCAGATAGTCAGCAAGGAGGCCAGGCTGGACCCGGCGGCTCTGGTAGAGGAAGTGGCAGCGCTGGAGAGATTCCGATTTGGGATGCCCCTGTGTGAAATTCCCTGGGTTTCAATACACACGCACGGGCCCTCAACCAATCAGAAATCACAGCCAAGCATATTCAAGTTGGGTAATGATTTCTGAACTAATTTCCACGTGCCTCTTGCTGCCACACCCATTCAGATATGCTAGCAGGGGTGTATGCATCTGACGGAGGAGTGCCGGGGATGCCAGATGCCACCCTTCTCCAGAGGGTCTTTCCAACCATGCCGCATGGGGTCAGAATCAGAACTGGAATTCCTAATTCATGTGAGCTTAGCTTGCTGTTTGCTATTATAATAAATAAATAATAAAGGTAAAGTGGAACCCACGGCTAAAGATTTCCAGGCATACACAGGGAATCTCAGAATATCTCAGAATATCTGAGGAAACCAGGAGCATAGGAATCGCTGAAGATCAGGCAGCTCTGTGCTGAGGTCAGGTGACCTTTTTTTTAAACATCACAGTGCATGTGAGAAATCCAGGAAGCAGGCTTTCTGCTGGAATGACATCCGTTTAAATATACTGTAAGAAATCGCGGAAACAAGTTACTTGCTGGAGTGGAATAAAGGCTTTCTCATAGATGCCTGCAAGCATTGGCATGCACACTTGCACAAAAGCCTAGAAACTTGGAAGTTTTAGCCACCGACTTACAAACAAGGTCAGATCCGGCTGAGAACCCAGGTTCACGATCAGATCCAGCTGGAGACTTAGGTTCAGGGCAAGATCTGGTTGAAGAGTAAGGTATAGGATCAGGACAAGCTGGAGACTCTGGTTCATTGTGATGTTTGACCAGAGACTGAGGTTCAGTGTGGCTGGAGACTGGGTTCAGGATCAGGTCCAGCTGGAGACTGTTTTCAGGGTCAAGTCCGACTGCAGACTTAGGTTCAGGATCAGGTCTGGCTGCAGACTTGGGGTTAGGGGTTAGGGTCAGGTCCGGCTGGAGACATGGGTTCAGGATCAGGTCCAGCTGAGGACTGGGTTAAGGGTCAGATCTGGTTGAAGAGTCAGGTATAGGATCAGGACAAGCTGGAGACTCTGGTTCATTGTGAGGTCTGCCCAGGGACTCAGGTTCAAGTGTGGCTGGAGACTGTTTTCAAGGTCAAGTCTGACTGCAGACTTAGGTCCAGGGTCAGGTCTGGCTGCAGACTTGAGGTTAGGGTCAGGTCTGGCTGGAGACTTGGGTTCTAGATCAGTTCCAGCTGGAGACTTTGGGTTCTTAGCCATCCAGTACAGACAGGGGTATGCATACCATAGAGACAGTCCAGGCACCTGCCCCCGGGAACGTGGAACAAGGGGGTCCAACGCAAGCTACCTGCACCATCTCCACCTCCTCCTTTGGCCCACCGTGAGACTCTAGCATCGGCTGTGGTTCAGGAGGCAGGGCACACATTTTGACACAATGTAATTAAACAGTGCTCAGGTGATAAGTCTAAGCAAGCATACAATTAAAAAAGGATGTCACTTAACTTCAAACAAACCAGAGATCTGACAATGCAGTTCATGCAAACATGAGGTAGTCAGCACTCTAAACCCATATCTCCAGTAAGAAGAATCCAAATCATTGCTCCCTCAGGACCAAGGTAATGTGTTTCGAGTGGTATCGCATGCCATAGTCAACTAGCCATGTAGTCTTCAACCTGAAGAAAGGAAGACCATGAGAGATCCCCCCTGTAGTCCTCACATAGACCTACTACTCCCACTGAGAAATCAGAGCCCAGTAGTGCAGTCCAATCAAGGGAACAGGCAGTCCAATTCTACCCCTGCCCCACCTCCATGGCCCAGATGTAATAGCAGCTGGCAAAGAAGGCCGGATGAAATGGCATCCAGGCTTCCTTATAGCACTTAGAAACTAGGGAGACGCACTGACATTTCCCCCCCTCTTAAAGGCGGCCTCTGAACACCTCATAATGCTGACATGACTATCTCCTCCAGAGGGTCTTTCCAACCATGCCCCATGGGGTCAGAATCGGAACTGGAAACCTAATTCATGTGGCCAAGGCAGGTCTGGTTCAGACTTGAGCTTAGCTACCGACAACTTCAGATCAGGCTGAAAGTTTAGGGTCAGGTCCAGCTAGAGTAAACTGATAATTTTTGTGGGCAACTGGGTGCAAGGAGGTTCTGGTTGGTATTGGGGAACCTGGGAGATCAGTAAGGAGGTTCTGGTTGGTATGGGGTACCTGGGTGATCAGCAAGGAGGTTCTGGTTGGTATTGGGGAACCTGGGTTATCAGCAAGGAGGTTCTAGTTGATATAGTGCACCTGGATGATCAGCAAGGAGGTTCTAGTTGATATGGAGCCCCTGGATGATCAGCAAGGAGGTTCTGGTTGGTATAGGGCACCTGGATGATCAGCAAGGAGGTTCTAGTTGGTATTGAGGCACCGGGTGATCAGCAAGGAGGTTCTGGTTAGTATGGGGCACCTGGGTGATCAGCAAGGAGGTTCTGGTTGGTATTGGGGTACCTGGATGATCAGCAAGGAGGTTCTGGTTGGTATTAGGGCACCTAGGTGATCAGCAGGCTGGACCCGGCAACTCTGGTAGAGAAATTGGCGGCGCTGGAGAGATCCCGATTTGGGATGCCTGTGTTTCAATCCACAAATATGGGGCCTCAACCAATCAGAATTCACAGCCGAGCATATTCATGTAAGGCAATCTGAGTTCTGAACTAATTGCCAGGTGTCTCTTACTGGCCGCATCCATTCAGATATGCTAGCAGGGGTGTATGCATCTGACAGAGGAGTGCCCGGTTTGCCACCAGAGGCCAGCATATGCACCGCAGGATTGATTTCCATAGCGAGTGTATAGACGATCTTCACAGTCCGGCGTCCCAAATCAGGATGAGGGGCAAGCTGTAACCCTACCCTGGAGTGTTTTAGACTCTAGATTTGAGATCCCGGGGGGCTCACACAAGGCATCCCAAATCAGGATGAGCTGTAACCCTTCCCTGGAGTCTTTTAGAAACTGGGTTACTAGGGTTTTGGTCCACTTTAAAGAGAAACATCAGCCACCCCAGGGCATCCTGCCGCTGATTGGCTGGCAGGCCGCGATTGCTGGACAGGTGTGTATAGTAGGGGATTTCACACAGCAAGGCCAGGGATTAGTGGGGTTCAGGTTAGTTTATAGGCGATCCCTATGGGTTTCACACAGCCGGGCATCCCAAAATAGCATGGGGGATGGCCCGGATCTGGATGGAGGAAGTTGTAACCCTACCCTGGAGTGTTTTAGACTCTAGATTTGGGATATTGGGGGGGGGGTTCATACAATGGGGCATCCCGGATCTGGATGGAGGAAGTTGTAACCCTACTCTGGAGTGTTTAAGACCCTAGAGTTAGAATCCTGGGGGTTCACACAATGGGGCATCTCAGATCTGGTTGGAGAAAGTTGTAACCCTACGCTGGAGTGTTTTAGACTCTAGATTTGGGATCTTGGGGGGTTCACACAATGGGGCATCTGAGATCTGGATGGAGGAAGCTGTAACCCTACCCTGGAGTGTTTTAGACTCTATATTTGGGATCCTAGGGGGTTCACACAAGCATCCCAGATCTGGATTGAGGAAGTTGTAACCCTACCCTGGAGAGTTTTAGACTCTAGATTTGGGATCCTGGGGGGTTTACATGATGGGGCATCCCGGATCTGGATGGAGGAAGTTGTAACCCTACCCTGGAGAGTTTTAGACTCTATATTTGGGATCCTGCGGGGTTCACATAATGGGGCATCCCGGATCTGGATGGAGGAAGTTGTAACCCTACCCTGGAGTGTTTTAGACTCTAGATTTGGGATCCTGGGGGGTTCACACAATGTGGCATCCCGGATCTGGATGGAGGAAGTTGTAACCCTACCCTGGAGTGTTTTAGACTCTAGATTTGGGATCCTGGGGTTCACACAATGTGGCATCCCGGATCTGGATGGAGGAAGTTGTAACCCTACCCTGGAGTGTTTTAGACTCTAGATTTGGGATCCTGGGGGTCCACACAATGGGGCATCCCGGATCTGGATTGAGGAAGTTGTAACCCTACCCTGGAGTGTTTTAGACTCTAGATTTGGGATCCTGGGGGTTCACACAATGTGGCATCCCGGATCTGGATTGAGGAAGTTGTAACCCTACCCTGGAGTGTTTTAGACTTTAGATTTAGGGTTCCTGGGGGTTCACATAATGGGGCATCCCGGATCTGGATGGAGGAAGTTGTAACCCTACCCTGGAGTGTTTTAGACTCTAGATTTTGGATCCTGGTGGGTTCACACAATGGGGCATCCCAGGTCTGGATGGAGGAAGTTGTAACCCTACCCTGGAGTGTTTTAGACTCTAGATTTGGGATCCTGGGGGTTCACATAATGGGGCATCCCAGATCTGAATGGAGGAAGGTGTAACCCTACCCTGGAGTGTTTTAGACCCTAGAGTTGGGATCCTGGGTTGTTCACACAATGTTGAATCCTGAATCTGGATGGAGGAAGTTGTAACCCTAACCTGGAGTGTTTTAGACCCTTGATTTGGGATCCTGGGGGGTTTACACAATAGGGCATCCCAGATCTGGATGGAGAAAGTTGTAACCCTACCCTGGAGTGTTTTAGACTCTAGATTTGGGATCCTGGGGGGTTCACACAATGTGGAATCCCGGATCTGGATGGAGGAAGTTGTAACTCTACCCTGAAGTGTTTTAGACTCTAGATTTGGAATCCGGAGGGGGTTTACACAGTGGGGCATCCCAGATCTGGATGGAGGAAGTTGTAACCCTACCCTGGAGAGTTTTAGACCCTATATTTGGGATCCTGGGGGGTTCACATAATGGGGCATCCCGGATCTGGATGGAGGAAGTTGTAACCCTACCCTGGGTATTTTAGACTCTAGATTTGGGATCCTGGGGGGTTTACACAATGTGGCATCCCGGATCTTGATGGAGGAAGTTGTAACCCTACCCTGGAGTGTTTTAGACTCTAGATTTGGGATCCTGGGGGGTTCACACAATGGGGCATCCCGGATCTGGATGGAGGAAGTTGTAACCCTACCCTGGAGTGTTTTAGACCCTAGATTTGGAATCCTGGGGGGTTCACACAATGGGGCATCCCAGATCTGGATGGAGGAAGTTGTAACCCTACCCTGGAGTGTTTTAGACCCTAGATTTGGAATCCTGGGGGGTTTACACAATGGGGCATCCCGGATCTGATGGAGGAAGTCGTAACCCCACCCTGGAGTGTTTTAGACTCTAGACTTAGGATCCTGGGGGTTCACACAATGGGGCATCCCGGATCTGGATGGAGGAAGTTGTAACCCTATCCTGGAGTGTTTTAGACTCTAGAATTGGGATCCTGGGAGGTTCATCTAACCGGGAAACCCATATCAGGGTGGGGCAAGCTGTAACCCTACTCTGGAGTGTTTTAGACCCTAGATTTGGAATCCTGGGGGGGTTCACACAACGGGGCATCCCCGATCTGGATGGAGGAAGTTGTAACCCTACCCTGGAGTGTTTTAGACCTTAGATTGAGGATCCTGGGGGGTTCACACAATGGGGCATCCTGGATCTGGATGGAGGAAGTTGTAACCCTACCTTCGAGTGTTTTAGACTCTAGATTTGGGATCCTGGGGGGTTCACACAATGGGGCATCCCAGATCTGGATGGAGGAAGTTGTAACCCTACCCTGGAGTGTTTTGGACCCTAGATTGAGGATCCTGGGGGGTTCACACAATGGGGCATCCCAGATCTGGATGGAGGAAGTTGTAACCCTACCCTGGAGAGTTTTAGACTCTATATTTGGAATCCGGAGGGGGTTTACACAGTGGGGCATCCCAGATCTGGATGGAGGAAGTTGTAACCCTACCCTGGAGAGTTTTAGACTCTATATTTGGGATCCTGGGGGGTTCACATAGTGGGGCATCCCAGATCTGGATGAAGGAAGTTGTAACCCTTCCCTGTTGTGTTTTAGACCCTAGATTTGGGATCCTTGGGGGGTTCACACAATGGGGCATCCCAGATCTGGACGAAGTTGTAACCCTACCCTGGAGTGTTTTAGAGGCTATATTTTGGATCCTCGGTGGGTCACACAATGGGGCATCCCGGATCTGGATGGAGGAAGTTGTAACCCTACCCTGGAGTGTTTTAGACCCTAGATTTGGGATCCTTGGGGGGTTCACACAATGGGGCATCCCAGGCCTTGATGGAGGAAGTTGTAACCCTACCCTGGAGTGTTTTAGAGCCTAGATTTGGGATCCTGGGAGTTTCATTCAACCGGGAAACCCAAATCAGGGTGGGGCAAGCTGTAACCCTACCCTAGGTTATTAGGGTTTTGGTCCCATCAATCTCCCTGGAGCCTGATTTCCCCATCCCAATCGCTGATTGGCTGTTGAATTGGCATAAAGTAGTAGTGATATGGGATTTCACACAAGAGGACATCCCAAATCCCGGGTGGTGTTCCTCTTTTTTTTATACACATGCCCTTCACCATTTGTAACTGATCATTTATAGTGGGTAAATAGGACACGCCCTCTGTCTCCAAGGTTACCATCACTGGCCACAGACTCCCCTCACAGGCTGCATTGCCATGGTTACCCAGCGGGTCCGGCAGGGGGCATCACCTCACCTTTATTTTTTTTAAGCAAAACACTAATATGGCCGCTACAGACGCCCCTTCCGGGTCACCTGTCTCCCTAAACCACCCCTCCAATAAATCTATAAACTCCCTCCCCCCTACCCATTTATAGATTCCTGTCAGGATCGGGGCGGTCGCTCATTCCTTCCTCTAAATGTCAATCACCGTCCAGGCGTCCAATCACCGCACGACAAGCTGTTATTCCCTCCCCCTCCTCCCTTCCGCCTCGGGTTTTGCTGCAGCTCGGGGAGGGCGTGGTCTCGGCACGTGTTGGCTTCTATTGGTCCGCGCTGGGAGGGCGGGACCAGCGAGGCATCGGGAGCCGTTTCTGATTGGCTACGACGATCGCGAGCGTGGGGGCGTGGCCCCACGACCTGTCGGCGCTGTGAATAATTTATGAATCGCGCGCTCCGCCTCTCCCGCCTTCCTGTTCCCGCCCATTCTCCTCAGCACCCCGGACAGCAGCCTGCACCGGGCGGCGGCGGCGGCGGAGGAGGAGCAGGAGACTGACAGACTGACAGACTGACAGACAGGAAAGCCCGCGGGTGTATGGAGGGCTCGGCTGCTATTAGCAGACGGAGCTGAGGGACCTGGTCGCGTCTTCCGCCATACAAGGAAGGGATCTGCCCCTCCACGGAGGAGAGAACTGCCCCTATCCGGGCTATCCGAGGGACTTGCCCCTCCAGAGGGCATCTGCAGCACAGGAGCTGCCCCTATCTGGGGTATCTGAGGGACCTGCCCCCCCACAGGGCCTCTGCAGCACAGGAACTGGCCTTATCCGAGGGATCTGCCCCTACACAGGGCATCTGCAGCACAGGAACTGCCCCCATTCGGGGTAACTGCCCACCCACAGGGCATCTGCAGCACAGGAACTGCCCCCATCCGGGGTATCTGAGGGACCTGCCCCTCCACAGGGCATCTGCAGCACAGGAACTGCCTCCATCCGGGGTAACTGCCCACCCACGGGGCATCTGCAGCACAGGAACTGCCCCTATTCGGGATATCTGAGGAATCTGACCCTCCACAAGGCATCTGCATCACAGGATCTGCCCCTATCTGGGGTATCCGAGGGATCTGCCCCTCCACAGGGCATCTGCAGCACAGGAACTGCCCCTATTCGGGATATCTGAGGGATCTGACCCTCCACAGGGCATCTGCAGCACAGGATCTGCCCCTATCCGGGGTATCTGAGGGATCTGCCCCATCCTGGGGTATATACAGCACCACTGAGGAAGGATCTACTCCTGTCTTGAGGGATCTGCCCCATCCACAGGGCATATGCAGCACCACAGAGGAGAAAACTGCTCCTAATCCGGGGCCTGTGAGAGATCTGCCTCATCCTGGGGTATATACTGTGCCACAGAGGGAGGATCTGCCTCTATCCCAAGGGATCTGACGGACCCACCTCCCCCATCCTGGGGTATCTACAGCACCACAGAAGAGGGATTGAGGGACCTACTCCATCCTGTGGTATTTGCAGCATTGCAGAATAGGGATCTGCCTATATCCTGAGGGATTTGAAAGATTTGCCCCTATCCTGGGGTATTTACAGACACCACAGAGGAGGGAACTGCCCCAATATTTAGGTATTTGAAGGACCTGCCCCATCCTGAGGTATCTGCAGCACTACAGAATAGGCATCTGCCCCTATCCTGAGGGATCTAAAGGAACTACCTTTATCCCAAGGGTCTGACCACAGAAGAGGGGCCTACCCCCACACTGGGGGGTTGTGAAGGATCTGCCCCTATCCACATAAGAGGTTTTTGCCCCTATCATAAGGGATCTAATAGGCCTGCCCTTATCCCAGGGCATCTGAAGGACCTGACCACAGAAGAGGGATCTAGCCCAATACTGGGAGCTTGTGAGGGATCTGCCTCTACCCCAGGGCACCACGTAAGAGGGAACTGCTCCTATGCTCAGTGATCTGAAGGATCTGCCCCATATCCTAGGGCATCTGAAGGATCTGACCACAGAAGACGGAATTCCCCTCCGAAGGTCAAGGCCCTACCTGTAGCACCACCTAAAGGGATCAGGCACAATCTGAGCCTCTCGGGGGTGTCTGTTTGGTGTCCCAGCGGGGTCTATTTACCCAAAAAGGAGCTGCCCCTATCCCGGGGGTGGGGGTGCACTACTGACGATGACACTGATGGATCTGCATTGCTCTAGAGGGAACTGAGCCATTTGCTGGGTCTGCAGCTTCACTGATAGGAGACAGAGGGTCCCACTGCCATCCAAGGAGTGGCTGCAATACATAGAGGAGGCCGGGGCAACTACTCCTACCCTAGGGGGAGATCTGCCATCATAAAGTGGGGAATTCCGGGTATTTCCTCTTATTTTGTGTGTCCTGTTACAGACGGATGACTCTGATCGGCACTGTACCAGAGCCGTCCACTTTACACTAGGTAAGTGGGTATCTAAAGAGGGGGTCCCATGGACGCTGCCCGCACTAGACTCCAAATTGTGTTGTAGATGTGATAAGGGGATCTACCCCGGGGTTCTATAAACTGTGATCTAATCCCTTTTCTGGCTTTTATCTGTGGTCCCAGAGTTGGTGGTCAGTAGCAGCAATCCATTCTCAAGAGCCCCAATTCCCCCAGGGTCCTTTGTGGCCCACGGCCAGCACCAATAGCTCTCCAGCACTGCTGCGGGATTTCTGATTAGAGGTTAAGGTTGGGTAGATCTGCTCCTGGGGAAGGCTGGGGGGGGGGTTGTAATCTGTTTTATAATAAGATAATAGTTATATAATTATTCCCTGGCCAGGGGCAGGCTCGATCCTTGGAGGGCTTGTAAATGCTTCCCCCGGAGACGTAATGCTGGTCTATTGTAGAAGGATGAACCTGGTGTTATTCTACGTGGCGGGCATCTATCTTGTCATCACCAGCCGCTATGCTAGAATCCTGTAGAGAGATCGGGGTTCAGTGATCGAGCCGTCGGGGACTGTTGCAGAAGATATCGAGCGGCCAGACGCTACACTGAAGCAGGTTCCGGGGTGGGGGGGAGATCGCTTTTTTTCTCAGCCTTTGGCCGCAGGTTTAGGCCATGCCCAGAGTTGCCGATCCATCACCGCTTGACAGGCCGGAACAAGATTTGCATCGATAAACTGAAGAGGCCGGGAGGCTTAGATGACATTTTACAAGCCGGACTTTGATGCTGTGATGGACTGCTGAGAATGGGATAAATGCTGCAGGGGAGATTAGGAGAGACACCAGTCACCCCGGCGCCCCTCGATTTCACCCTCGAAATCTCGCACGCCTGAAAACGAAGGACGCTTGGATATTGAATCGCACATTCAAACCTTTAGATCCTTTGCTTTTATTATTCCGGGGCCCAGGGCCTGGAATCCGGCCAAAGAAGAAACCGGCTGAGGGACTGGAAAGCCAGAATAACCCATTGTCCAGTCATCTCCGGCTTCTCGTTTCATTGATTTATTAATATAATTTTATTATCGATTGCCCAGTTTAAACCAGATCGGAACCGGCTCCACCATGGTTCCTTCCAATCACACCTAGTGACTTCCCGGCTTTTGCTTTTTGTGCCTTTTTTTTTTTCTTTGCGCCCTCTCGGTCCTCTGAAGCGGACTTCTATTTCCTCGGGGGAATGCACATTGGGACCCAGCTTACCAGGATGAAGAAAATATTCAAAGTTCTGGACGGCTTTACTACGTCGTCGCCGACCGGAGGAGGAGCCGGAGTCGGTGGCGGGTCGGGCAGTGGCGGAGGATGCTCCCTATATCCGTCCGGGTCGTTGGGGTCGGTGGTGTCGCCCAGGGAACCGGAGGTCCCGGAGAGCCTGACTTCCGAACAGTTCCACGTCTGCAAGGTAAGACTTGGCCGCTTATGGATGTGATCTGATTCTTTGCTGTCGTTTTGTCCAGCTGAGAGTTAAAGCGGAACAAAACCTGGTATTTTGACTTTTCTGGGTTATGTACCTTGTTCCCCTGGGCATTGTTCGATTTGGGATGCCCGCTGTATAAAACCCCCTCAGATCACCCAGTAATACCTCTTCCTGGTCTCACAGCGCATGCGCAAGCTCTCGTCCAATCAGAGCCATTTGGCGTAAATGTTAGGCAAGCTGCTTTTGTTTACGGCCATTGGGATCTTGGGTAGCTGCATCCCCAGCATCAGGAGCGCTTCCTCCCAAAGAGGCTGGGGATGCGGTCGTCCGATGAGAGGGCCAGGAAGCAGGTGAGTTTTGCGGAGCCCCGGTGGGCGCTATCCCCAGGATTATGACTGGTAGGTCTTTACCGATCTGGGATGCCCCGCTGTGTGAAACCCAGATCGCCCTCTCTACTCCCTTTCCCATGGCGCATATCCATATATACGAATACATGGCATGAAGCTCTTGTTTTGGACAGCAGGTCTGCTTAGGGAGTGGTGGCAGCTTGCTGTCTTCTGCCAGCTTATTTTTCTGGGTCCCCAAAATGAATTGACTTCTAAAGGGACTCTCACATTGAAACATGCATGGATGAGTCATCCTCAGCTCCTGAGGAGTCCCAGCAGAAGGGAGAGAGTTCACTGGGAGTTATTGAGAAAAATAAAGCAGGCTGAATAAAAGCTGGGCAGCTGACAGCCAACTCGGAGGGAGCAAAAAGCGGGACCATTTAACCCAATGCCAGGAATGTCCCTTTAACCATTAAATCAGACCTAAACCCTGCATGTGATTCGGTGCCAGGTGGGCTTCAGATCTGCAAGGAAACTACTCCCATTGTCTGTGAGCCCTGGGTTCAGGGAGATACCCTCCTTCCCTCATGGCACACTGCAGGACCACGCTCCTCCTATTGGGGGAGGTGTGACAGCCACACGTGTGCAACTGTTTCCTGGCAAATGGGACACACGCCAGCTGGGGGTGGAACCGGTGCTGCCGCCCACTCTCTATGCCGGGCTCTGTGGACAAATACCGGGCATCAAACACCGACATTTAACAAGATGGGTGTTGTTCCCGCACTGCAATGGCTGGTGAAACACCGTATCTTATCTTTCAAATTGCTTCCCTGGCGAAATGGAGCCTCACCATTGGCTACTGAGGTTGCTGACGGGCTTACACCTACGAGAGACCCGCAGATAACGTGACCACCTCGGCCAATCACGGGGGCTCTATTTTGATGGGGGAGCAATTAAAGTTGACCAACACCCAGGATTTTGACTATCCTGGGTTTTGGTCCACTTTGGTGGGAAACCCCCCCCAGAAAGCCCCAAAAATTCACCTGTCCCCGCTCCCACGTGACCACTGCAGCCAATCCCCGCCGACGGACAAGCGAGGTCCATCGACGGACAAGCGAGCGCGCCCGCCGCCGCCTCCCGCGCGTCACTCTTACAGGGAGCGCGCCCACGCCGCCCATTCACAAACAGCCTGCTAGAGGGATCGAGGAGCAGGTAGGGATTTCGGGGCTTTCTGGAGGGTTTCACACAGCGGGGCATCCCCGATCAGGGTGCCCCGCAGGCCCGATGCTGATCGGCCCGGGAATCTTATAGATTCCCTGGCCGATCAGCATCGGGTGTTGGTCCACTTTAAGAGATATTGTGTTTTACTGGACGTTACAGTGCAGAGGGCATAAGCAATTGGGATGCCCCCTGCGCAGGAACAAAACCCATTTTGGTAAAGTGGACCAATTGTTGCTGAGGCTAAAAGACTCCAGGGCCGGCGGGACACCCTCCCAAGTTGACCACAAACCCCTTATACTAATGATGGTTCTCCTGAGATTGTGGGCCGTTGCTGCATCCCCTCTGTCCCTGCAGCTGTGCGCACGGCCATTGAGATGGGCCAGGAACGCGCACGAAGCCGGGCATGCGGCCGTCTCATACCCTAAGATGACTCCTAGTCCAACGACTTTATGCAGGACCTAATGTGCTGATTGGATGAGAGCCCAAGCGTAGGATTGCCGGGGAGGGGGGTTCACACAGCTGATTTGGGATGCCCCGGGGGCATGGACAAAACCTGGGATGGTGGAAATTCCAGGTTTTGGTTCCACTTTTAATATGATTTAATAGCCTTCACTAGGACTGTGCCCACAGTGCAAACTATTGAAATCAGCAATATTTTTAGGGTATCCTGCTGCAGACAGGCTGAATCTAAACCATGCAGTGTTTACATAGATGAAGCCTCGCTAATTGCTCTGCACACAAACCTGCAAAGATAGGAGGTTGTATTGGCAAAGCTGCTCAGTTTCTCAGGGGATCATATGTATGTAAAGTGACAGATATATTTAACGCAGACCTAGGGCAGGGTCCATGGCACCCTAACCCACCTCCTCCCACTACTAACAAGCTTGGCAGTACTTACTCTTTACTGCATCCGATGGGGGACCTGGAAACATCCGCTCACTGCAGCATTTCACGCTCCTTATGTAGCTGTGGCGCTTACGTGCAGCCATTGCTGGGTCTCCCGTTGCGTAGTAATAGGTAGCAGCCATGGGAGAGGGCTGCTTAGCTTTGCTTAGGATCCCCATGGATCAGCAGGCTACCAGGGAAGCTTTAGGTCCACTTTAAACACATAATACATACATGTAAATGCTCAGATAACAAAATAAGCATACCCCCCATAATAGATCTTTTGTTGCCTTCGGTAAACCAGCTGTTCGTGCGTTCCACCTCCATGCCTTTAATAGCCTCGTGTGTGAACGGATCGCCTCCTTTAATACTATAGCTCCCGGGTCACCTCGGTGGGGGTATGGTGCTCCTGCTGGAGGGGGCGTCATGTGTTAGAAAATGGTAGATTTAGAGGCCATTCCCTATTAACCAAACCTCAGCACTGCTATTGAAAGCTGTTGGCATAACATCGGAGGTCCGCCCCCTTGGTCGTCCTGATTTGGGATGCCCCAGGGCTGCTGCATCCTCCACCTCCTGGGTATCCTGAGTCGGGATGCATGTCCTCTTTAAAGTGGACCACAACCCTTTAGTCCCGGCCCTAGAGTCTAAAAGATTCCCTGTCTCCGGGGCATCCCGGTTTGAGGTTCCCCGCTTTGGGAAGCTGCCTGGTTTGCCCAGATTTGGTGATCCCATGGCTTATGTGCACCATCGCTAAATGGCCAGCACGGGTGCACATCAGCCGCAGCAGGGAAGAACTCGGCCGGAGGTGTCCAGCACTCCAATCATTCAGAGTAGATTGCCACAATCTGTTTTGATTGGCCGGCATCACCCGGTAAACTACTCTGATTGGAGCCCACGCATGCTCTGTGGGATTAAGGTGGAGGTAGGAATATTCACCTTTCCCCCTGGGCGTTTCACACACAGGAGCATCCCTACATGGGATTTTCTAGTAAGGCCGACCCGGGGAATGCTGTAACCCGGCCCTAGAGTCTTTAAAGTGGGCCAAAAGCCACCGCGATCAACCCGGGAATCTATAAGATTCCCAGGCCAGTTGATTCCCTCCTCAATCCAAAACCGGGATGCCCCGCTGTGTGAAACCCCCCAGGTTGCCCCATACACTTAGTTTCCTGGTCCAGCGTCGCATGTGCGAGGCCCAGCCGCATCACCGCTATCCCTCTAGCAAGGCACGTGCCAGGCATTTGTGAATGGCTGGTGCGACTATGTCCATGGCACACTAACCCACCTCCTCCCACTACTGGCAAGCCTGGCAGTACTTGCCCTTTACTGCATCCAATGTAGCTGTGGCGCTCATGTGCAGCCATTGCCGGGTCTCCGGTTGCATAGTAATAGGTATCCGCCATGGGAGAGGGTGGTTTCGCTTTGCTTAGGATCCCTATGGATCAGCAGGCTACCATGGAAGCTTTAGGTCAGCTTTAAACCCATAACATGCATGTAAATGCTCAGATAACAAAATAAGCATGCGACCCCCAAACCCCCCCAGGTTTTCCCATACTTACCTAGTTTCTCGGTCCAGCGGAGCATGTGCGAGCCGCAGCTGCATCCCTGATATCCCTCATTTGTGAATGCCCGGCGCGGGCATGCTTCCTGTTAGAGGGAAGCAGGGGATGCGGCCACCAGTGCGCTCTGAGTCACTGGCCTTAGACAAAAGCTCAGACAACGTGACATCAGTGGCTCCAAGCGCACTGATTGGACGAGGACCCACACATGCACCGTAGGCCCGGGATGAGGTGAGTTGCGCTTGGCAATCTGGGGGGTTTCACACAGCAGGGCACCCCCGATCGAGGTGCCTTGGGGGGGGGGTGAGGACCAAAACCCCGGATTTTGACTAACTTTAAGGTTACCAAGGGCTTTGATCCGCTTTAAAGAGGAACAACACACCCAATTTTCACTTTTCGGGGTGCTGTCCCTCTCAGTGGGGGCATCCTGAATTGGGATGCTCCACTGTGTGCATGCACTCATCTTCTGGGCGAGAACGAGCGCGCTGACTGGGTGGCCCGTTTAAACCAGTCAGTGCTCTCGCTCGGCTCAGCAGAGCGGAGTGCGCCGCCAGCTGCATGCGTCGCTAGCCTCCTAGCCATCACGTGTCCGCACGGCCTATTCAGAAAGGCCAGGCGTTGGTGCACGCACGGCTAGAGGTGAGCCAGGATGTGGTCGCGGCGAGGGTGAGTGAAACAGAGCTTCTGGGTGGTTTTACACAGTGGGGCATCCCAATTCAGATGCCCTAAGGATTGGAACTTGGATGACCCTGGAGTCTTTTAGACTCCTCTTTGAAGGGACTGTCCAGGCTGTCTATGTCTGTCCGCTTAAAGGAGCGGTAATGCCCCAATCAGGCCATGCTTGTTTCTTTCTTTTACCGCCAGGCAGAAGAATCCGGGTTGACAGGTTTTGAACAAAACATTCTATTTTTACAAGTGAATTGCTCAACTCTTAAAGCAGGAAGCAGATGCTTGCCCCGGGGGCATCTCGATATCGTACGCCCGGCTAAATGAAACCCATCCAGCGTACCTTTCCCTGGTCCTATGGCACATGTACAGGCTCTTGTCCAATCCGCACTGTACGTTGTGCATATTACAGTGGACCAAAATCCATCTCGATCAGCCCAGGAATCTATAAGATTCCCGGGCCGATCGATTCCCTCCTCCCGGGGCATCAAAATCGTGTGAACCCCCCCCCCAGCTCGCCCCGTACACTTACCTTCTTTCCCGGTCCAACGGTGCCTGCATGGGTCGCGCCCGCATCCCCACTATTCCTATAGCAGCCATTTGTGAATGCACGGCGCAGGCACGCTCCCTGTTAGAGGATAGTGGGACATGCGGCCACCAGCGCACCCAGAGCCGCTTGACTTAGATGGCGTGATGTCAGCTGCTCCGAGTACACTGATTGGATGAGCGGCTTTGCATGCGCTGTAGGAACGGGAAGAGGTGAGTTTCTTCGGGTGATCTGGGGAGGTTTCACACAGCGGTGCACCCCCAACTGAGGTGCCCCGGGGGAGAGGACCAAAACCTAGGATAGAGCTCGGCAATAGCGACTGCCCGCATCCCCGGTTTCCCTGCGGAGTGCACGTGTTCCCTCCCCAGCCTATCTGAATGGCTGGCCACGGGAGCGGGCCTCGGCCGAGGGATTCTAGAAATGTGGCCGGCTGATGTTTACATCAGCCAGGGCAAAAGCTACCGGAAAAGGAGGAGGGGTTCACACAGCAGGGCATCCTAATTTGGGATTCCCTAAGAGGAAGGGCAGTGGCCTGGTCCAAACAACTCCAGGGTCGGCTGCCGAAAGTTTTTTGTTCTGCTTTGACAGCCTGGCTACTGAGCCAGCCTGTGCTGGAATCACAGATTATTGCTATTGTAGGTGGATATGCTTTTACCCATCATGCAGTGGACAGGGGGTAACGTGGCAAGTGCTGCTGCTTCTCCCCAAAAGCTGGTGCAGGAGACGGTGGGCAGTCCTCCCCTGTAAATATTCCTTAGGAGCCAATCTGTTGCTCACTGCCAATATAGGGACAATGCCTGGTCACTGCAATGGAAGGGACGTGTGTGACCCAATCTCAGGACCCCTCAGTTTTAAACAGCTAGAAATATGCACAGTATATATAATGACTCTGCTGTGGTGTTATACCCTGGCCTGAGGGGCAAGAATCAAGACAAAGGCCACACAAAGCAATTGAACACTTGAACGCCGCACTGATCCAATAGAATTGGAGGAACAAAACCCAAACTGGCTTTTGGATTCCAGGGCCGGCCGCTGGCCCTTCCCTCCCCCTGTGGCATCCCAAATCAGGATTCCCTGCTGTGTGAATCCCCCCTCCCTGGGTCGCCGCACGGCTCACCTCTGCCCTGGCTGCATTGCCCATGTAAACCATGGCAGCCACATCCCTGGGGCGGAGCTTTGGCAGGGTGAATAGTAATGTCCCAAATGGGTGGCCGGTCACGTGTGGCTGGTCACATGACCGGCCACAGCCATTGTGCCTGCCTGATAGAAACTGCCCTGATAGGGGTATTTCTTTTTATTGTTTGTTTATTTATATAGCGCTATCATCTTCCGTAGCACTGTACAAAGTAGTGATTACAGACAGGGTAGAAGCATACAGTATATAGACTATTACAAATGCAGTGTTACAGAGTTTACAGTGAATATTCCGAATACAATAGGGGAGAGAGCCCAGCCCTTGCGAGCTTCCAGTCTAAAGGATGAGGGGGAAGGATCCCAGGTTTTTTTTTTAGTGCCCCGGTTTGGGATGCCCTACTGTTTAAAGTGGACCAACACCCACCGCTGATTGGCCCGGGAAGCTATAAGATTCCCGGGCCGATCAGCTCCCTGCCTGCGGGGCACCCCGATCGGGGGTGCCCCACTGTGTGAAACCCCCCCAGGACACCCTCAAATCCTACCTGTTCCTCGTTCTAAGGGTGCATGCGCGGGCTGCCGCCGCCGCCTCTTGCGCATCCCTCTAGCAGGGCGCCGGCCGTTTGTGAATGGCTGGCGAGCTCCCTGTAAGAGGGACGTGCGAGCGGCGGCGGGCGCTCTCGCCTTGTCCGTCGACGGACCTCGCTTGTCCGTCGGTGGTGATTGGTGGAGCGAGTCACGTGGGAGTTTTTGGGGCTTTCTGGGGGGTTTCACACAGCGGTGTGCCCCGATCGGGGTGCCCCGCGGAAGTGGACCAACACCCAGGATAGTGAAAATCCTGGGTGTTGGTCCACTTTAAAGCCCCCCCAGAAAAACTCACTTTTCCCTGGTCATATGGCACATGCGCGGGATCTATCCCAATCAGACTATATATATATATATATATATATATATATATATATATATGTTCAGCCAATGGCTCTTGCTTGTGGCAGTCAGGAGCAAAAGTTGTAACGCTCCCACCCCCAGCCTATCCCAAACCTGGCTAGAGTTGGGAGCGCGCCTCCGCCCAGTGATGCCGGGGATGCTGCCACCATGTTTACATCGGTGAGGGAATCCAGGAAGAAGGAGAGATTACCGGCAAATAGAAAAAAGGAAGAGTATAAATGCACACTGGTAAAAGGGTGCAAGACCAGGGGCAGCCCCACGGCCCCACAATACAATTAGAGTAAAAAGTGAGGAGGTCAGCACTCCCAAAATATTCAATGCTTTATTATGAATACCCTAAAATCCTCTCCAAGGTGAATAAACAATATCAGACCCTGACAGGTAGAAAATAGCATTCTTACGCGTTCGGAGTTTACTGGCACCCTGGGTGGGTTTCACACAGCTGGCCATCCTCATTTGGGATGACCCTGGGGAAGGTCAATGGCCAGCCGTAGAATCTTTTAGATTCCAGTGCCGGCCCTGTTTGGTTTTATTCTGCTTTAATGTGGACCAAAACCGGACCGAGCTAAGTGTGGTTAAAAAAAAAAAAAAACACACCCTCTGGGGCATCCTGATTTAGGAAGCCCAGCTGTGTGATACCTCACCAGTCATCTAATACTCTTACCTGTCCGGCAAACCCTCGGCACATGCGCAGCATCTCCTGCATCTTTCCAGGTCTGTGCCCGCGCATGCGCTGTGGGATCACGGAAGTGGTAAGCATCAAAGTTCCCGGGGTTCTGTCTCTCTTTTATTGAATAGACCAATGGCCGGGCCCAGCAACATCTTCTGCAGGGTGGATTCTACTGCAAAGGGTAGGCAGCGGGTGGGTAGAGGTATGCCTTGTAATAAAGATGAGTTTAGGTGTGCTTTAGCCACCCAGTCTTTCAGTTCATGTTTTAAAATGGAGGTTTGAGTTGTGAAAGCTCTGGCCACCTGCAAAGGCACAAGCATGTGAGGACAGGCCCGTCGTCGTCCTATGAACCTGCGGCGCCTTCTGCTCTGTCTAATATTGTTTCCGAAACTAGAGGCAGGAAATGATGATGTCATTGCCTTCATGATGTAACGTATTGTCCAATCGGCTGCCAGCTAGTGACCTAAGGAAGCGGCAGAACAGAAAATGCGTGGCTGGGCTGCCTGTACAATGTGCCAGCACTGTGAGACTCGCGGGATTGGCCGAGCAGACGAACCAATAAGGCGGCTGTGTGAACCCTTTATCCTGACTCTGCTCTTTGTCAGACAATATAAAACAGTGTAAATGACAGTTATACGGCAGATTGTATGTAGGTCCTCTTTAAGGTTTTGTTCCTTGCCCCAGGCACATCCCGATTTTGGGATGCCCCTCTGTGTGAACCCCCCTCCCCGATCACCCATAAAAACTCACCTCTTCTTGATCCACACGGCGCATGTGCGGGCTCTTGCCTGAACAGAGACAGTGGACCAAAACACACATTTTTATCTAGCATCCCCTGAATTGTCCCCCCCCCCCCCCCCCATGAAGATCACCTTTTTCCAATCTGTATTGCGCCTGTTTGCTGAAGATACAAAGGTTAGTAATAGGGTGGATATTCCTGGAGGTGTCTGCAACATGGAAAATGATTTAGCTTTACTGGATAAATGGTCAAAACTGTGGAAACTAGAGTTTAATGTCTCTAAATGTAAAATCATGCACTTGGGTAGAAGGAATCCCGGCTCTGAGCACCGTATGGGCAGCGCTGTGTTATCCAGGACCTCGGAGGAGAGAGATTTAGGGATAATGATTACTGAAAGCTGCAAGATGATTGGACAGTGTAGCCAGGCAGTGGGAAAAGCAAGCAGGATGCTCGGCTGCATAGCTCGAGGCATCACCAGTAGGAAGAGGGAGGTTGTGATGCCGCTGTATAGAGCCCTGGTGAGGTCACAGCTAGAATACTGTGTGCAGTTCTGGAGACCTTACCTGCAAATTGACATTATTCAAATAGAACGTGTCCAAAGGCCGGCAACAAAAATGGTGGAAGGACTTAAACCTATCAGGAGAGACTTAAAGAACTTAATTTGTACAATCTGGAGGAAAGAAGGGAGAGAGGGGACATGATGGAGACCTTTATATATGTGACAGGATTCAATAAGGTTCAGGAGGGAAGTGTTTTTAAGAAGAAACTTAATGATAGAACAAGGGGGGCACAACCTGAAGCTGGTCGGGGGGAAGATCAGGAGCAATGTTAGAAAATATTATATTACAGAAAGAGTAGTAGATGCTTGGAACAAACTTCCAGCAGAAGTAGTTGAAAAATCAACAGTCATTGAATTTAAACATGCCTGGGATAAGCACATATCTATCCTAAGATAAAGAGAACATACAGTATACACATAAGATACAGAGAACATACAGTATACACATAGGATACAGAAAACATACAGTATACACATAAGATACAGAGAACATACAGTATATACATAAGATACAGAGAACATACAGTATACACATAAGATACAGAGAACATACAGTATACACATAAGATACAGAGAACATACAGTATACACATAAGATACAGAGACCATACAGTATATACATAAGATAAAGAGAACATACAATATATACATAAGATACAGAGAACATACAGTATACACATAAGATACAGAGAACATACAGTATACACATAAGATATAGAGAACATACAGTATATACATAAGATACAGAGAACATACAATATACACATAAGATACAGAGAACATACAATATACACATAAGATACAGAGAACATACAATATACACATAAGATACAGAGAACATACAATATATACATAAGATAAAGAGAACATACAGTATATACATAAGATAAAGAGAACATACAGTATACACATAAGATAAAGAGAACATACAATATACACATAAGATACAGAGAACATACAATATACACATAAGATACAGAGAACATATAATATACACATAAGATACAGAGAACATACAATATACACATAAGATACAGAGAACATACAGCATACACATACGATACAGAGAACATACAATATACACATAAGATACAGAGAACATACAGTATACACATAAGATACAGAGAACATACAATATACACATAAGATACAGAGAACATACAGTATATACATAATATACAGAGAACATACAGTATACACATAAGATACAGAGAACATACAGTATACACATAAGATAAAGAGAACATACAATATACACATAAGATAAAGAGAACATACAATATACACATAAGATACAGAGAACATACAGTATACACATAAGATATAGAGAACATACAGTATACACATAAGATACAGAGAACATACAGTATACACAAGATAAAGAGAACATACAATATATACATAAGATAAAGAGAACATACAGTATATACATAAGATAAAGAGAACATACAGTATACACATAAGATACAGAGAACATACAGTATATACATAAGATACAGAGAACATACAGTATACACATAAGATACAGAGAACATACAGTATACACATAAGATACAGAGAACATACAGTATATACATAAGATACAGAGAACATACAGTATATACATAAGATACAGAGTACATACAGTATACACATAAGATACAGAGAACATACAGTATACACATAAGATACAGAGAACTTACAGTATACACATAAGATACAGAGAACATACAGTATACACATAAGATAAAGAGAACATACAGTATACACATAAAATAAAGAGAACATACAGTATACACATAAGATAAAGAGAACATACAGTATATACATAAGATAAAGAGAACATACAGTATATACATAAGATAAAGAGAACATACAGTATATACATAAGATACAGAGAACATACAGTATATACACATAAGATACAGAGAACATACAGTATATACATAAGATACAGAGAACATACAGTATACACATAAGATAAAGAGAACATACAGTATACACATAAAATAAAGAGAACATACAGTATACACATAAGATAAAGAGAACATACAGTATATACATAAGATAAAGCGAACATACAGTATATACATAAGATAAAGCGAACATACAGTATATACATAAGATAAAGCGAACATACAGTATATACATAAGATACAGAGAACATACAGTATATACATAAGATACAGAGAACATACAGTATACACATAAGATACAGAGAACATACAGTATACACATAAGATACAGAGAACATACAGTATATACATAAGATACAGGGAACATACAGTATACACATAAGATGCAGAGAACATACAGTATACACATAAGATACAGAGAACATACAGTATACACATAAGATACAGAGAACATACAGTATATACATAAGATACAGGGAACATACATTATACACATAAGATACAGAGAACATACAGTATATACATAAGATACAGGGAACATACAGTATACACATAAGATGCAGAGAACATACAGTATACACATAAGATACAGAGAACATACAGTATACACATAAGATACAGAGAACATACAGTATATACATAAGATACAGAGAACATACAGTATATACATAAGATACAGAGAACATACAGTATATACATAAGATACAGAGAACATACAGTATACACATAAGATACAGAGAACATACAGTATACACATAAGATACAGAGAACATACAGTATACACATAAGATACAGAGAACATACAGTATACACATAAGATACAGAGAACATACAGTATATACATAAGATACAGAGAACATACAGTATACACATAAGATACAGAGAACATACAGTATACACATAAGATACAGAGAACATACAGTATACACATAAGATACAGAGAACATACAGTATACACATAAGATACAGAGAACATACAGTATACACATAAGATACAGAGAACATACAGTATACACATAAGATACAGAGAACATACAGTATATACATAAGATACAGAGAACATACAGTATACACATAAGATACAGAGAACATACAGTATACACATAAGATACAGAGAACATACAGTATACACATAAGATACAGAGAACATACAGTATACACATAAGATACAGAGAACATACAGTATATACATAAGATACAGAGAACATACAGTATACACATAAGATACAGAGAACATACAGTATACACATAAGATACAGAGAACATACAGTATACACATAAGATACAGAGAACATACAGTATACACATAAGATACAGAGAACATACAGTATACACATAAGATACAGAGAACATACAGTATACACATAAGATACAGAGAACATACAGTATATACACATAAGATACAGAGAACATACAGTATATACACATAAGATACAGAGAACATACAGTATACACATAAGATACAGAGAACATACAGTATATACATAAGATACAGAGAACATACAGTATATACATAAGATACAGAGAACATACAGTATATACATAAGATACAGAGAACATACAGTATATACATAAGATACAGAGAACATACAGTATATACATAAGATACAGAGAACATACAGTATACACATAAGATACAGAGACAATACAGTATACACATAAGACACAGAGAACATACAGTATACACATAAGATACAGAGAACATACAGTATACACATAAGATACAGAGAACATACAGTATATACATAAGATACAGAGAACATACAGTATATACATAAGATACAGAGAACATACAGTATATACATAAGATACAGAGAACATACAGTATACACATAAGATACAGAGACAATACAGTATACACATAAGACACAGAGAACATACAGTATACACATAAGATACAGAGAACATACAGTATACACATAAGACACAGAGAACATACAGTATACACATAAGATACAGAGAACATACAGTATACACATAAGATACAGAGAACATACAGTATACACATAAGGGCAGACTAGATGGAGAGTATGGTCTCCTTCTGCCATCACCCGTCTATGTTTCTTTGTTTCTAATCCCAGATAATGGCGCCTGTTTTAGCTGTAAAACTCCGCCTCCTCCATTTATTACTATTGCTGTGTGTGGTGATGATGTCATTGCCGCACCTATGCAATGACTGGTCTTTTGCCATCTCCCAGAGAGGCGTGTTCCAGGGCCATACAAAAAGGGAAAATATCATTTCTAGTTCTACACGCTAAGAAGGAAATATCGGGAGGGGCTTTGGCCAAAAGTATTTCACAAGTTTGGTGGGTTTTGGTCCGCTTTAAAGCTCGGCACACTGCTCAGTTTAGCGGGAAGCGAGAGATCCCGCGTATGAACCGTGGGATTGCCCCCGAGGTGAGTATACAAGGCGATCTAGGGCATTTCTCGCAGTTCGTCTTATAGACTCTCTAGGCCAGTGGGTTGTTCCTCTACAAAGTCAAACTCACATCCACTTTAAAAAAGAACAAAATTAAATATTATTGGGTTTTGTCCCTCTTGGTGTGGGCATTCCTAATCGGGATGCCCCACTGTGTGTAGCCGCCTGGATTTCCCATAAACTCACTTTTTTCTCTAATCCCACTGCGCATTCGCAGAGCGCTCAGCCAACCAGCGGACGATGTTCCATCGAACCACATGTCCGCTCGGCCCAAATTGGAGTGCCCCGGGGCAAGGAACAAAGTCCTAGGTTTTGGACCAGGATCCACGGTGATCAGCCAGATAGATGCCCCGCGGATAGGGAGTCAAGCACCGGGCAATCTTATAGATTTGGCTTGGTTACCTCCCCCTGGGGCATCCCGAATCGGAATGCCCCACTGTGTGAAACCCCCAGGTCGTCCGGTATACTCACCTTCTCTCCTGCTCCAACAGCGCATGTGCGAGCAGTGCCGCATCCCCGCTATCCCTTTAGCAGGGCGCGTTCCTACGCCAGGCATTTGTTAATGGCTGGTGTAGGCAGGCTCCCTGTTGGAGGGCAGCGGGGGATGCGGCGCCGGCGTGCTCGGCTAGACCCGGCTCCTTAGACGAGCTCATCACAGCGCAGTCGAATGTCCTGATTGGATGGGAGGCTGCGCGTGCGCCATAGGACTGGGGAAAGGTGAGTTGGCGTGGGTGACATGGGGGGGTTTCACACAGCGTTGGGGTTCCCCAGGGGCAAGGGCCGAAATCCTAGGTTTTGTTCCACTTTAAAGTGATCCTATACCCAGAAAGAAAGTTTGTGTCGCCACTTTCTATCCCCAGCCCAGTGCCCCAAAGCAACCTGCCTCCCCCCCCTCAAGGAGTTGCTCGATATTCATAAAAACATGAACTGGATGCAGTCTGATGTTTGAATGGCAGCCATTGGCTAATTCATTAGGTTACAAGCTGATAAACTCTCCTTTCCCTGGTCCAATGGCGAATGTGGGAAAGTAAACAAACCCAGGTTCTGTTCTGCTTTAAAGTAGACCAACAGTCAAAAATGACTTAAACCAGACCAACACAACAAGCAGTGCTCATATGCCCCCCCCCCCCCTCCCCAGAGCAATACAGATTGCTGCACATAAAAATTAGTTTACCTTTTTCTAACTCCTGCTGTGGTCAATTTTGAAAACAAAATGGTTCATGGATCTGCAGGCCGCCTGCAAACAGGAAGTGCTGCTGGGCTTCACGTTACTGTGCATTGTCAGTTATGTAAGTTGAATCCAGAAGCTGGGAGAGGAAGCTCCAAAATGGCCACTAAAAAAAAAAAAAATCTGAGGTGGTGTTTTTTAGCTTTGAGTGGATGCAGAAGCAAATGTAAGTGCTGACAATGATTCAGTATCATGCAGGCAGATGGGGAGGGGGAGTGCCGTGGAGATTTCTTTTCCAGCTGTGCCAGGCTGTGGGTCTGGTTTAATGCTTAGCTGTGTGTATCCACACTGAAATGCACCAGGGAGTGCGGGCTGCATGGCCATTCGAACATCAGACTGCTTCCTGTTAATGTTTTTTATAAACATTGGCCAAAGGCTTTAGTATAAAAAATGAAACCCAGGCTGTTTTGGGGGCCACTGGGCTGGAGATAGAAGGCGTTGAGATAAACTTTAGGGGCCGTGGTCCTAGTGGTAAGGAAGCAGCCTTGTGACTGGAGGGTGGCAGGTTTGAATCCTGGCCATAGGACATGACTGAAGTGCTCTTGAGAACCTAACCCCCCCAACTGCGCCCCGGGGGACAGCCCACCGCTTCGGGCATGTGTACTCGCTGCACGAATGGGTTAAATGTGGAGGAAAAATTGGGAGTGCCCCGCTGTGTGAAACCCCGCAGATTGCTGATGCCAACTCGCCTCTTCCCGGTCCTACGGTGCATGTGCGGCCGCTCGTCCAATCAGTGTGCTCGGAGCCGCTGACGTCACGTTGTCTAAGCCTTCGTCTAAGGCCAGCGGCTCGGAGCGCGCTGGCGGCCGTATCTCCCGCTTTCCTCTAATAGGGGGCGTGCCCGCACTGGCCAATCCCAAATGCCTGGCGGGGGCACGCGCCCTGCTAGAGGGATATCTGCGATGCGGCCAAGGCTCTGGCATGTGCCATTGGAACATGAAACGTGGTCAGTGTATGGGGCAACCTGGGGGGGTTCACACAGCAGGGCATCCCGATTTTGGATGCCCTGGGGCGAGGGAATCGATCGGACCGATCATTTTTAGGCTGTGGCCTGATTTTGGCCACTAGGGGGTAAAACAAAGCTAAGGACAGGACATGACATTTCCTCTCTACCACAGAAGAGTGTGATGGGGGCTATTAGAACTAATAAATAATAATTTTGCTTGCAGTTCCCCCTTTAAAGTGGACCAAAACCCATGGCCCAACTTGATTCCCTCCCCCCTGCCCCAGGACATCCAGATTCAGGATGCCCCGCTGCGAGGAACCCCCCAGGTCACCCTTTAGTGGGTGCACACCTGCGCCAGGTATTTGCGAATGGTCTTAGCGGGCATGCAGCGGTGGATGCGGCTTCACCCGGGTCCGCTCGCTTAGACGATTTCTTAGATAAAGAGGGTGGGAGCGGATCCGAGCGTGCTGACTGGACGAGAGCCATAGGACCAGGGAAAGGTGAGTTCAATTGGGCGACCTGGGGGGGTTTCACACATTCCTAAATGGGATGCCCCGGGGGCAAGGACCAAAACCCAGAATAGTAATAATGCTGGGTTTTGGTGCATTTTAAGGACTGTGTTGAGGTGAAGGGGGTGTAAGGCAAGGTGTCTGTGTGGTAGGGTGGCATCAGTGTGGTACTGGGGTGCCTGGTGTCCACCAGGAGAAAATGACTCACCCCAAACTTAGATGCAAGTACCACCGGCTTGTATTTATGGGCCATGCACAGAACCTTATGCCAGGCTGTATTGTCCATGTGCATGCACTTGGGATGCCACATATAAGCTATATATGGTTCAGGTTATGGCGATGAAGGGACCAGGGGCCCACGGGGGGGGGGGGGATTTCCTGGTGACCCTGTGTGCCGGTCGTAGCCTGTGCGACAGCGACACACCTTGCAGGCTGTGTGTGGATGAGCTGTGGCCGCTAATGGCCGCTTATTCATCACCCTGACAATGGCCCCCAGGGGGCACCTCAGAGGCTCTCTGTGCGGAGGTCAGCGCAGTGTCACCGGAGGGGGGGGGGTTCTATGATGACCCCAGGGGGCCCTATACACTAAATGAATATGTCTCCATCACCAGGGGAGCCCCGGCATTAATGAATCTAGGCTGTGCTGCAGCCGGTCACAGAGCTGAGCCTCATGCTTCAGCGGATGCCCGAAAATGGAAATGGCTGACCTTTTCTATTATCTACTGCTAATTTCACTGACTTGGATGTATTTATAATTAAAGGGATACAGCAGACAAAGGTAATTGTTACACTATTGTGTAGGCAATTGTGTTGGGCTACATTTGGCACTGTCCTAAACGCTTTTCCGTTTTTGAAGTGAAGAAGAAATGGCTGAGATATCGAGGGTTATGGTTTCACTTTAAGATTTATCTTGTGAAATATCTGGGTGTAGGCCTTGGCTTTGTCATGCAGAAAAATAATCAGCATAATGGGCGGGGTCTGTAAGACAGGCATTCTCATGGCCCTGGCTGTTCTCCTTCTCTCCCACCGGCTTAGCCCTATGATTGGTGGTCTATGGCTAGGGAATTCAGGGGGTGTGTCACTACTCTTTGCCTTGTTTCTACTTTCAGAAGCAGATGCGTTCTGACAGGAAGGGAGAGCGCAGCCATGATGCCACATAATAATCAGCATAAGGGGCGGGGTCTGTAAGACAGGCATTCTCATGACCCTGGCTGTTCTCCTTCTCTCCCAGTGTCCACAGTCTGATGATGTGGAGCTTTAGACCACCGGTTTATCCCTATGATTGGTGGTCTATGGCAAAAGAATTCAGGGGGCGTGTCACTACTCTTTGCCTTGTTTCTACTTTCAGAAGCAGCTGCGTTCTGATAGGAACAGGAGAGCCCTTACAGACCCCGCCCATAATCAGCATAATGGGCGGGGTCTGTAAGACAGGTATTCACATCACCCTGGCTGTTCTCCCAGTGTCCACAGTGTGTTGATTTGGAGCTATAGACCACCGGCTTAGCCCTATGATTGGTGGTCTATGGCTAGGGAATTCACGGGGTGTGTCACTACTCTTTGCCTTGTTTCTACTTTCAGAAGCAGCTGCGTTCTGACAGGAAGGGAGAGCGCAGCCATGATGCCACATAATAATCAGCATAAGGGGCGGGGTCTGTAAGACAGGCATTCACATCACCCTGGCTGTTCTCCCAGTGTCCATAGTGTGATGATTCGGAGCTTTAAACCCCCAGCTTAGCCCTATGATTGGTGGTCTATAGCAAGGGAATTCAGGGGGCGTGTCACTACTCTTTGCCTTGTTTCTACTTTCAGAAGCAGCTGCGTTCTGACAGGAAGGGGGAGTGCAGCCATGATGCCGCATAATAATCAGCATAAGGGGCGGGGTCTGTAAGACAGGCATTCACATCACCCTGGCTGTTCTCCCAGTGTCCATAGTGTGATGATTCGGAGCTTTAAACCCCCAGCTTAGCCCTATGATTGGTGGTCTATGGCAAGGGAATTCAGGGGGCGTGTCACTACTCTTTGCCTTGTTTCTACTTTCAGAAGCAGCTGCGTTCTGACAGGAAGGGGGAGCGCAGCCATGATGCCGCATAATAGTCAGCATAAGGGGCGGGGTCTGTAAGACAGGCATTCACATCACCCTGGCTGTTCTCCCAGTGTCCATAGTGTGATGATTCGGAGCTATAAATCACCAGCTTAGCCCTATGATTGGTGGTCTATGGCAAGGGAATTCAGGGGGCGTGTCACTACTCTTTGCCTTGTTTCTACTTTCAGAAGCAGCTGCGTTCTGACAGGAAGGGGGAGTGCAGCCATGATGCCGCATAATATTCAGCATAAGGGGCGGGGTCTGTAAGAAAGGCATTCACATCACCCTGGCTGTTCTCCGCCTCTCCCAGTGTCCACAGTCTGATGATGCAGAGCTTTAGACCACCAGCTTAGCCCTATGATGGGGGGTCTATGGCTAGGAAATTCAGGGGGCGTGTCTCTACTCTTTGCCTTGTTTGTACTTTCAGAAGTAGCTGCGTTCTGACAGGGAGAGTGCAGTCATGATGCCGCATAATAATCGGCATAATGGGCGGGGTTTGTAAGACAGGCATTCACATCACCCTGGTTGTACTCCCAGTGTCCATAGTGTGATGATTCGGAGCTATAGATCACCAGCTTAGCCCTATGATTGGTGGTCTATGGCTAGGGAATTCAGGAGGCGTGTCTCTACTCTTTGCCTTGTTTCTACTTTCAGAAGTAGCTGCGTTCTGATAGGACGGGAGAGCGCAGCCTTGTTGAAGTGAGCTGCTGAATGACAGTTTGTTAGTCCCGGAGCTGGAGGCTTCCTCATTGTTCCTGGTCGGGCGTATCATCCACATATTGTATTATTTTTACAGATTACTCTGGGGAAGCACAATCACTGGTGTACAGGGAGCAGCAGAGGGCACAGCCTTATGGAGAACCTGTGTTACTGAACCTAACACCAGACCAGTGATTACCCAGGTTTACTTGTTGGGATCAGCCCGTGAGGAAGATCCTGACCCATGAACAAATGTTATGAGCGACGCTGAATCGTAGGAATCAAAGTTTCTGTGGACCATCATGTCTAAGAACTTGGAGAGCAATACCCAAGCCATCCTTAAAGTGGACCGAAACCCAGTATTTTGAATATCCTGGGTTTTGGTCCTGGCACCCCGATCGGGGATGCCCCGCTGCATGAAACCCCCCAGATCGCCCCGTCTGCGCAGCCTCTGGTCCAATCAGCTCGCCCAATATTCTTACCTTTCCCACAATCCTACGGCGCACGTGCGACCGGCATCACTTGCCTCGCTTCTCGGCTGTGCGTGGCCCCGCCCATTGCAACTGGATGGCTGAAGGGATCCTGCGAGTGATGCCGCGAGCAAGTGCGGCTAGGATTTCCTGCAGCTGGTCTAGCCGCAGAATGGGCTCGAGAAGAGGCAAGTGCCCCCTAGGGCTCCCCGGTTTGGTAAATGATCAAACCGGGGTGCCCTAGGGAGAAGGACCAAAAGAACGGGATAGTGAAAACTTTAAAGTGGACCAAAACCCACAGTTCGACAGCCCTTTGACAGCGGTTGATTCTTTCGACCCAGGGCATCCAAAATTGGGATGACCCGCTCACACACCAGGGCATCTGATACAGTTGGAAGGTATAGTGTATATAGTCTGGTTTACTGTGTATCATGATGTATATAGTGTTGAATTGTACCTCGTATATTCTGATTATGGGCCAAAACTAATTGACAAGGGTCCAAAAGAAAGGGGTACAACTCACACAAATACCATAACATAATAATATTTTATTAAACCGGACCTTCACCATGATTTAATGAAAAGTCCAAACCCTTAAAAAAACTATTCCCCAGCATCTAAAATTACTATATTTTATGTTTTTAGTTACTTATTCTTTCTTGGATGTTTAAAGGCTCATAACATGCAATAGATGCAGGTAGGATGATTTTTAATGTGAGCAATCTGTATGTACAGGGTGTGGGAAACATATAAGATAGGCTCTTATTCAGGGTGAAGGTCCAGGTTAATGTGAGCAATCTGTATGTACAGGGTGTGGGAAACATATAAGATAGGCTCTTATTCAGGGTGAAGGTCCAGGTTAATGTGAGCAATCTGTATGTACAGGGTGTGGGAAACATATAAGATAGGCTTTTATTCAGGGTGAGGTTCCGGATTAATGTGGGCAATCTGTATGTACAGGGCGGGAAACATATAAGATAGGCTCTTATTCAGGGTGAGAATCCGGATTAATGTGAGCAATCTGTATGTACAGGGCGGGAAACATATAAGATAGGCTCTTATTCAGGGTGAGAATCCGGATTAATGTGAGCAATCTGTATGTACAGGGCGGGAAACATATAAGATAGGCTCTTATTCAGGGTGAGAATCCGGATTAATGTGAGCAATCTGTATGTACAGGGTGTGGGAAACATATAAGATAGGCTCTTATTCAGGGTGAGGGTCCGGATTAATGTGAGCAATCTGTATGTACAGGGTGGGGGAAACATATAAGATAGGCTCTTATTCAGGGTGAGAATCCGGATTAATGTGGGCAATCTGTATGTACAGGGCGGGAAACATATAAGATAGGCTCTTATTCAGAGTGAAGGTCTGCTTTAAGTGTTACACTATAGCAAAAATAAAAACACACATGCAACACAAAGACACTGTTAAAATCAATTCATCCACTATTCCTGTGATGCTAAAATACTTAGCAATCCATGTTATAGAAGACCACAAGGTATCAAAAAGTACAAATAGAAATCAGTATTAGATAGATCCACAAATAGGCCCCCCCAAAAAATATTTTTTTTTTACTAATTACTCAAGTACGTGTTCAATTACTCCACTTTGTGCAAAAAACACCAATATAAAAAAGTAATTACTACAAATAATTCATCAAAACCATTTCCAACTATAAACCTGTGCAATCAATCAAATCTAAAGTGCAAATGCTAGATAAGGAGGCTGTATTCACTAAGTAAATCAGGGGGTGAGACCCCCAATGTAAACCCAATACACAAAAGTGCTGTTAGTGCCGGGCTGTTGAGGTAGTGAGCAATCACTGGAAAGAAAAAATAAAGATCATACTGTCCTTGTGGTTAAACGTGACTAATCATCAGGCAGTGGATTGAAGGCAGGAGACCCCACACGTTCCGCCGCTCCGCTACGGCTTCTCCAGGGGTTATATTCTGATTACCGTATATACTCGAGTATAAGCCGAGTTTTTCAGCCCACTTTTTGGGCTGAAAAAAGCCGAAATGGAGGAGAAAAAGGGGCCAGGCGACTTTCAGGCCCATTCATTTCCCGCCCCCGTGCCGGCTCCCACACTCACCCTCTCACTTGCAGCTGTTCCTCCGCTGCCGCCCGCACCTCATGTGCCGGGGACGGGTTGCCGCTCAGCGTCTCCGGGGGGGCCTCCCTCGGGCCGGCCTGGACGGTGGGGAGGGGGGCGGCGGTGCCCTGCGCCATTGTGCCGGTAGTGCGGGGACCGGAGAACACTGTACAGCCCAGCGCCAAGCGCCGGGCAGGACGCTCAGCGACGGAGGGCAGGGCACGCCGGCCGGGGGCGGTGACGCGCACGTTCTGGGCCGGCTCCCGCACTCACCCTCTCACTTGCAGCTGTTCCTCCGCTGCCGCCACGCCGGCCGGGGGCGGTGACGCGCACGTTCTGGGCCGGCTCCCGCACTCACCCTCTCATTTGCAGCTGTTCCTCCGCTGCCGCCCGCACCTCATGTGCCGGGGACGGGATGCCGCTCAGCGTACGTTCTGGGCCCTTCTACGGACAGGCTGTGCAAACAAGAGGTAAGTGTGTATACCGTATATACTCGAGTATAAGCTGAAAAAAGCCGCCTCGGCTTATACTCGAGTCAATAACTTGTTCCATTTTTTTATGGTAAAATTAGGTGCCTCGGCTTATATTCGGGTCGACCTATACTCTAGTATATACGGTATCTTGTAAATACTCCTGGATTCTCTATTTCTGGTTTTGATCGCTCTTTGCGACACCAATATATAGGCCTCGATTCAATAAGGGTAGAAAAAAATTCTCATGGTAGGAAAAGATTCAATTCATGAGAAAAACCTGAGAATTTCACTGTTGCTGAATCACCAGAAAAATAGACAATGAAAGTCAATGGCACTTTTTACTACAGTGTAAAAAGTTCTCTACTTTTCCTTAGTAGTAAAAAGTGCCATTGACTTTCATTGTCTATTTTTCTGGTGATTCAGCAACAGTGAAATTCTCAGGTTTTTCTCATGAATTGAATCTTTTCCTACCATGAGAATTTTTTTTATACCTTTTATTGAATCAAGGCCATAGTGTATATAGTCTGGTTTACTGTGTATCATGATGTATATAGTGTTGAATTGTACCTCGTATATACTGATTATCTTGTAAATACTCCTGGATTCTCTAATTCTGATTTTGATCGCTCTTTGCGTCACCAATATATAGTGTATATAGTCTGGTTTACTGTGTATCATGATGTATATAGTGTTGAATTGTACCTCGTATATACTGATTATCTTGTAAATACTCCTGGATTCTCTAATTCTGATTTTGATCGCTCTTTGCGTCACCAATATATAGTGTATATAGTCTGGTTTACTGTGCATCATGATGTATATAGTGTTGAATTGTACCTCGTATATACTGATTATCTTGTAAATACTCCTGGATTCTCTATTTCTGGATTTGATCGCTCTTCACCAATCACGCGTATATTATCTCTCTCTTCTGCCCCGAGCCAAAGAGTATTCCCCATATGTACGCTCATATATTTACCTGGCCAATAAAGTATTCTGTGTATGCGAGTGATAATCTCAGACCTGCTCACATTTACTGACATCCAAAGCTTTATCCAACATCTTAAAGAGGCCCCCCTCCCCCCAGCCAGCCCTTTCTCCCCCTGTGTAACATAGGAGTCCGTCTTTTCAGCTTCACAATTCACTGAACTTGTGTGTCTCTGCTTGAATTTCTTTGTAGTATGTCAGAATGGCCTCCCTGAGCTGCTGTTTTGATATGAACTGCCTCCCACCCTCCTATATCTTTAGCTTGAGTATTCCGTGACTGGCTTTGCGGCTGAAGTCCTCACCAGCCGGCACCTTTGGGTGAGGGGAGAGGTGCAGCTGGAGTAGGTAAGCCTGTGAGCGCAGAGCTGTGGATGACATAGTTGCTACCCGTGTGTCAGTTAGCACGCGTCTCCTGTGGGTTTCTGGAGGATGGTCATAGACTGAGGCCTCTAGGTTTGTCCTCTAAGGAGAGGCAATGTCTCTCCTCCAACACCAGCCAGCGGCCTTTACCTGTGCCTCGGGATATGTCGGGTGCCTGGTCTCTTTAGGGGAGCTCCAGGGCCGGTTATCAGGAAGTCGGCCCTGTTATTGCTCCTCACATGCTCGGCAGCCGTGTTGCTGCTGGGAAGCACTGAGTTGCTCCATAGGCTGAGTATTGCTTAGCTCATCCTGGGACTCCAGCTGCCACGTGACGTTATCAGGGGACGCACGGTGCCTCCCGTCTCCGGGGACTACAAGTGCATCAGAACCAAACAGGCCGAGGATGTGATGGAGGAGAGTTAAAGGAGAAGGGATGCAGCAGCTGAATGCAGGCGTGCATGGGGGGGGGGGGGCAGTTCTGTCTCACAGCTAAGCAATGCAGCAAGGAAGGAAGTGTCGATATTGACTTTCCCGGGTTATGTTCCGTTCCCTAGGGGCTTCCCGATTTGTGATGCCCCGCTGTGTGAAACCCCCCGGATCGCCCAGTAAAACTCGCCTCTCCTTGGTTTAACAGCGCATGTGCGGGCGCTTAGCTAATGAGAGCCATTTGCTATGCTACGTCTTTTGGCAAACGGCTCTCATTGACTATAATAGGGTAGGTTGGGACGGGTGCGCATGCTCCCTATTGAAAACAATGAGCGGGTGGCTCTCATTGGCTATAATAGGGATTCAGGCTGGGACGGGAGCGCATGCTCCCTATTGAAAACAATGAGCGGGTGGCTCTCATTGGCTATAATAGGGATTCAGGCTGGGACGGGAGTGCGTGCTCCCCATTGAAAACAATAAGCGGGTGGCTCTCATTGGCTATAATAGGGATTCAGGCTGGGACGGGAGTGCGTGCTCCCCATTGAAAACAATAAGCGGGTGGCTCTCATTGGCTATAATAGGGATTCAGGCTGGGACGGGAGTGCGTGCTCACCATTGAAAACAATGAGCGGGTGGCTCTCATTGGCTATAATAGGGATTCAGGCTGGGACGGGAGTGCGTGCTCCCCATTGAAAACAATGAGCGGGTGGCTCTCATTGGCTATAATAGGGATTCAGGCTGGGACGGGAGTGCGTGCTCACCATTGAAAACAATGAGCGGGTGGCTTTCATTGACTATAATAGGGATTCAGGCTGGGACGGGAGTGCGTGCTCACCATTGAAAACGAATAAGAGACGACTGCCGAATTACGTCAGTTCATGGGGCGGCTTTTATTGGATGAAAACAATGAGCGGGTGGCTTTCATTGACTATAATAGGGATTCAGATAGGCTGGGACGGGAGCGCATGATCCCTATTGAAAACAATGAGCGGGTGGCTCTCATTGGCTATAATAGGGATTCAGGCTGGGACGGGAGTGCGTGCTCACCATTGAAAACAATGAGCGGGTGGCTCTCATTGGCTATAATAGGGATTCGGGCTGGGACGGGAGTGCGTGCTCACCATTGAAAACAATAAGCGGGTGGCTTTCATTGACTATAATAGGGATTCCGGCTGGGATGGGAGCACGTGCTCCCCATTGAAAACGAATAAGAGACGATTGCCGAATTACGTCAGTTCATGGGGCGGTTTTTATTGGATGAGAGCCCGCACATGCACACGCCTTTGGACCGGGGAAAGGTGAGTGTGTACAGGCTTCCTGGGAGGTTTGACAGGGCTAGCTATCCCCTGATGTCCAGGGGAAAGCCAGCGGCCGGCCCTAGAATCTAAAAGAAAAGCCAGTGGCTGGTACAGGAATCTTTTAGATTCCAGGCCAGCCCCTCCTGGATTTTGTTCTGCTTTAAAGAAGACCAAAGCGGATGCCCCTGGGCTTCACCCCGGGGCAATTCAAACTAGTATCCCTACTGTGTGCCCCCAGGGTCGCCACTAAACTTACCTTTGCAGCTTTGCTCCCACAACAATGTAAAGAACACCGGCCATATCCGAACTACCTCTACCGGGCTGAGGCGTTCCATTCAGATGGGGACGGGAGCGTGCCCCAATCTAAAGGGAACTGGGAAAGTGGTCGCTCCTGATGAATGCTGGGAATTGATATTACACAGCACACGGTACTGATTGGGCAAGAGCCCGCACATGTCCCGTTGGACTGAGGGTGGGTACGTTTTTATGGGCTATCCGGGTGGGTTTCAATTAGGCAAACTGCTCTGATTGTTTACAATGGGGAGCGTGCACTTACCTTTCCACGCTCCAATGGCAATGTTCAGGCTCTTGTCCAATCAGAACCCTTTCTCTTGAATAAGTTATTCGGCAAAGGGCTCTGTTTGAATTGAATGGGAAGCATGCACTTACCTTTATACGCCCCAACATCAATGCGTGTGGTATGGGTAAGTTTTTCCCAATGCATGGCACGGCCTGCTTCACATAGTCATTACATCTCGGTTATTCCACCACAAGGTGGCGCAGTGCACTGCAGAAGAGTTGTGGCTCCGCCCGGTACCATATAAAAACGGAATCACCATAGACTTATCCAGTTGTTCTCTGCAGTGCCTACTGCGAAGATAGAAGATGGCTCTTATATACTTTGCGCAGGTGAGCGGGGTAACCAAGCCTGCGGGCCTGTATGTCTATTTCCACCCGTTTCCGTACCCTCTGTGCCTCCCAGCCTCGGCTGACGGATCGGGTGAAGGTAGCGGAGCCCTAGGGTCAAGTGCTCAAGGAGCGCTGCTCCAAGCCGCAGACCCTGTACCACAAAGGGGAGCCGGCCATAGGCTTTATGGTGAGCCTACTAGGGATGCGGAGTTCCTGTCCTAGCTGCTGAGGGGGTGAGTGTTTTTGGAATGTTTTGTGGGGCCCCCACCCCACTGGCCTGGGCTTCGCCGCTGCCTGCTCGCTTTCCTCTCCTCCGCCCTCCCCCCCTTCCCTCCCCGACGGGTGGGTGGTAGTTTGTGTGTTTTAAACTGTTTTTTGTATACTTTTACTGCCGCCGCGGGCGTTGCTATATCTGTGAGGCGTTTTTTACTGTGTGGATGACATCGGCGAGGTCACGTGAGCGCCGTTTTCGCGCTCTTTGGGGGGGGGGCGGCGGATGACGCGCATCACGTCGTTCTCTCGCAGCCCGCCCCTCAAGGTTCCTCTGCCGGCGCCATCTTGCCTTTGCTGCGCGTCTGGGGCCCTCTTCATCTCTGGGCTGTGGTGGTGATTTCTGACTGTGTCGCGTCCTCCGGTGGTCTGGTGGCTGGCGATCCTAAACCTGCTGGTCCGTGAGTCCCCTCCTGGGGTTTTTTGTTGTTGTTGGGGCATGAGCTGCGGGATACTTATGTATTTTGCTTATGTCTTTCAGGCGGGACACCCGTGGGTTGTGGTTTCTCCTGGTCCTGCTCCTTACTCCCCCCTTCATCTCCCTTTACTATTCCGGGGGGCTTTTATTAGCCATTACCCTGTGCTGGCATATTGCACCTGTATTAATCACCATATGGAGGCTTCTGGGGATAACCTTCTCGGGGGTCCTTCGGGACAATCCCGGCTGTGTTCCATGGTTGGGGTATCCCCTATCAGTAATGACGTCACGGTGTGTGGGCCGTGCACCCCTGCTGTCCTTGTGCTTCAGTCTGGGCTGCCTGCTTCTCTCCCAAGCTCTGCGCCCCCCTCGGCATCGCCTTCCCCGCCGCGGCTGCATTTAGCCCCCAGTGTGGGGGATTCTAGCAGGGGGTCTCAATCTGATCTGGCACTTTGTATAGCCAGCATTGAAAAACAGCTTGCCAGGCCTGTTCCACGTAAGGCCTCTAGCAAGAAGCTGCACCTGGCTCCCATGCCTGCACGGTTTACTGAGGAGCAGGAGGAAATTGATCTCTTTGATGACCGTCCCTAGAGGAGGGGGAGCTTTTCCCGGGCTCTGATTCCTTTGGGGACCAGCAGGTGGGCTGTGACAGTGACCCTGGGTCTGAGTCTGAGGGTTCCTGGTTCCCTGAGGACACTGCTAATCTGTTGTCTCACGTTTTTGAAATCTTGCACATTGTCCCCCCTGAGGTGGCTAAGAGGAAACCGGGTGAGCATTTTCGTACTGTTAAGCAGCATCTGGAGTTCCCTGAGCAGAGTCATTTCACTAATTTGGTGCTCAAGGAGGGGGAACATCCTAGCAGATTGCCCGCGGTGCCCAAAGGGTTGGATAAGAAATACCCATTTCCTGCTGACCTGGTTAAGCGATGGTCGCGTCCCCCCGAAGTGGACGCTCCCGTTCTAGGGCTGTACAACACCTCAGTCATGCCTTCCCCTGACACTACTACACTGCGGGACAGCGAGGACCAGCTGGCCTGCCATGCTTTTACATTTGTGGGGGCTGGGCTGTGTCCGGCCTGTGCCTCTGCCATTACAGCCATTGCTCTTAAGAGACAGATCAATCGTCTCCTTGATGGCGCTACAGCTGGTAGGGAGGATTATAGGGCCCTCTTGCTTTGCTCTGAATTTGTTGCCTTTATCCTTACTGCCATGGATGATGTGGTACGGCTGAGTAGTAGGGCCTCTGCCCTTTTGGTGGCTATGCGCCGCTCTGTTTGGTTGCGTCAGTGGGCAGCTGACGTTGCTGCTAAGAAGGCTCTTACTGGGCTCCCCTTTGTGGGGCTGCGGCTCTTTGGTGAGCGTCTGGATGTTTTAGCCAAGGATGGTAGGCTGCCTCAGCATAGGAGCCCTCCGCTTCCTTCTCCTCCTTTCGTGCCCCTAGAGGAGGTCGAGGCCCCCTCTTTTCAGGTATCCGCAGGGGTTCTTGGGGCCGTGGCAGATCCCGTGGTCATCCCGGGCTCTCATGGGACCCCAAGCCCAAACCTTCTCCCAAGCCCCCTCAGGCATGATGAGGCGCCCTCACCCATCCGAGTGGGGGGACGGCTTCGGCTCTTTGCTCATGTCTGGAGGCTACGTGTCTCAGACCGGTGGATTCAGGAGGTGGTGTCCTCCGGTTACAAGATAGTTTGCAGCCTGGCCGCCCCCCAGATTCATCGAATCCCGGATGTCTCACAACCCTGTCAGCTCAGGAGTTGCGCCTTGCGGTTCAACGTCTGTTGGAGTCAGGAGTCATTTGCCTGGTGCTTTCCCAGGAACGGGGTCAGGGTTTCTATTCCAATCTGTTCACGGTCCCCAAAAAGGACGGGTCCTTGAGGCCCATCCTGGACCTGAAGGGTCTCAACAGGTTTGTCAGGTTCAAGCATTTTTGCATGGAGACCCTTCGCTCGGCTGTCAGTACCCTTCGCCCGGGCGACTTCATGACCTCCGTGGACATCAAGGATGCTTATCTCCACGTGCCAATCTTCCCAGGTCATCAGAGATTTCTCAGGTTTGCTCTGGAGGATCAGCATTACCATTACCGTTCGGTATCACCGCGGTGCCTCGGGTGTTCACCAAGGTGCTAGCGGGCGTGATGGCTCTGCTGCGGCATCAGAGCATTTGCATTCTTCCTTACCTGGATGACATTCTGATTGTGGCTCAGTCTCTTCCTCAGGCCGAGAGGGATACTCAGGTGGTGACCTTCACTCTCGAGTCCTTCGGCTGGGTGATCAACTACCCGAAGTCTTCACTGTCCCCGTCTTTGAGGTCTTTTCTGGGCATGACTCTTGATACTTCTCAGGTCAAGGTATTCCTGCCTCAGCAGAAGGTGGAGGGCCTTCAGCAGCAGGCACGGACTCGGCAAGGGATGCAGTTGGTGGTTGGTCGGTTGCCTACATCTATCATCAGGGAGGGTCTCGGAGCAGGCGAGCCCTCGAGGAAGTGTCTGATACTGTCTTGGGTGGAAGAGAATGTCCCTTGCATCTCGGCGGTTTACATTCCGGGAGTGAAGAACCAGGTGGCGGACTCCCTGAGCAGGGGGATGTCTCGTCTGGGGGAGTGGTCTCTCAACAACCAGGTGTTTCTCTCCCTCTGTTACCGCTGGGGTCAGCCGGACGTGGACCTGTTTGCGTCCCGTCACAATCACAAATTTCCCAGATTTGTCTCTCTGTCTCAGGATCCTCTGGCCTTCGCCACGGATGCCTTGGCAATACCTTGAACGGAGTTTCAGCTTCTCTATGTGTTCCCTCCGTTTCCTCTCCTGGGCAGGGTCATGCGCAAGATGCGCAAGGAGCGGGTACCAGCCATACTGGTGGCCCCTTGTTGGCCAAGAAGAGTTTGGTTCGCAGACGTCGTGCGGTTGGCAGTAGACCGGCACATCTTGCCCAAGGATCCAGATCTTCTCACCCAGGGGCAGCTACGCCATCCCAATTTACAAACTCTGGCTTTAACGGCTTGGCTGCTGAAACCTCCATATTGATGGAAAAGGGGTCGCCTGCTTCTGTTGTTGATATCATGATTTGGGCTAGGAAGAAGTCCTCGTCCTTTATTTATTACAGGGTCTGGCGTGCTTACATTGCCTGGTGTGAGTCCAGGTCTCTTCCCTGTCGGGTGTTTTCTATTCCCAGGATTCTGGAATTCTTGCAACATGGTTTGGATCTGGGCCTTCAACTTAGTACCCTAAAATGCCATGTTTCAGCTCTGGCAATTTTTTTCCAAAGATCTTTTGCCAATCACCGGTTGGTTTAAACCTTTTTTCAGGGTGTTTCTCATGTGCGTCCACCCCGTAAGCCTTTGCTACCAGTCTGGGATTTGAATCTGGTGTTGTCTGCCCTGCAAGGGCCTCCCTTTGAGCCTATCCGTTAAGCTACCTTGTCTATTCTGACCCTTAAGGTAGCCTTTCTGGTGGCTATCACTTCTGTAAGGCGAGTTTCTGAGCTAGCGGCACTTTCCATCAAACCTCCTTATTTTGAGAGACATCAGGATAAGGTGGTGTTCCGGCTCAAGCAGGACTTCCTGCCAAAGGTTGTGTCTGCCTTTCATCTTAATCAGGACATTGTCTTGCCTTCATTGTGTCCTAATCCTGCTAATTCCAAGGAGCGGACTCTGCATTCTCTGGATGTGGTCAGGGCTCTGAAGTTTTATTTGGTCGCCACTGAGCCTTTCAGGAAATCTGATGCTCTTTTTGTTCTCACTTCTGGACCTAGAAAGGGTTTGCCTAAATCCACTATCAGCAAGTGGATCCGTCAGGTGGTGGTTCAAACCTATTCTGCGAAGGGAAAGGAACCTCCCTTTAGGATTACTGCTCATTCCACTCGTGCTATTGGTGCCTCTTGGGCTTTTCAGCACCAAGCTTCTGTTGAACAAATTTGCAAGGCCGCTACTTGGTCTTCTGTTCACACTTTTTCAAAGTTTTACAAGGTTTAGGCCTCAGCGGATGCTGCTTTTGGCCGCAAGGTGCTTCAGGCGGTAGTGACTTGAACTACTGGCCGTTACTCTTTAGGAATCCCACCCTACTTATGGACACTGCTTTTGGAAGTCCCAGATGTAATGACTTTGTGAAGCAGGCCGTGCCATGCATTGGGAAAAAGACAATTCTGTGAGTACTCACCTGTAGAATTGCTTTTACCATGCATGGCACGGCCCGCTTCGCCCCACCCTTGTTACGTTGTTCTTGGTTTCCTCTTTATGGTGATTGTTCCAAATTTGTTGGGGTTGTTATCTTTATTTGTTCCCGGTTCTTGTATCACTGCTTGTCAACTACTGGATAAGTCTATGGTGATTCCGTTTTTATATGGTGCCGGGCGGAGCCACAACTCTCCTGCAGTACACTGCGCCACCTTGTGGCGGAATACCCAGATGTAATGACTTTGTGAAGCCGTGCCATGCATGGTAAAAGCAATTCTACAGGTGAGTACTCACAGAATTGTCTTTTTATGGGCTATACAGGGGGTTTCTGTTCTGATTGTCCTGCAGTACACTGCGCCACCTTGTGGCGGAATACCCAGATGTAATGACTTTGTGAAGCCGTGCCATGCATGGTAAAAGCAATTCTACAGGTGAGTACTCACAGAATTGTCTTTTTATGGGCTATACAGGGGGTTTCTGTTCTGATTGTCCTGCAGTACACTGCGCCACCTTGTGGCGGAATACCCAGATGTAATGACTTTGTGAAGCCGTGCCATGCATGGTAAAAGCAATTCTACAGGTGAGTACTCACAGAATTGTCTTTTTATGGGCTATACAGGGGGTTTCACTTAGGCAAACTGTTCTGATTGTTTACAGTGGGGAGCGTGCACTTACCTTTCTCCGCTCCAACCAGAACCTTTTCTCTTGACTAATTCGGCAAAGGGCTCTGATTGACTTGAATGGGTAGTGCACACTGCCGCATCCCTGGCGACTCGCCCCCCACACACAGGACACGGGGGATGCAGCAGTGCACGCCCCCATTCAATCCAATCAGAGTACTTCGCCGAATTAGTCAAGAGAAAGGGTTCTGATTGGATGAGCACCCGCGCATTGCCGTTGTAGCGTGGAAAGGTAAGTGCACGCTCCCCATTGTAAACAATCAGAGCAGTTTGCCTTAGTGAAACCCCCCCGAATAGCCCATAAAAACTTACCCATACCCCGCGCATTGCTGTTGGGGCGTGGAAAGGTGAGGTTTTGCTGGGCAGACTGGGGGGGGGGGGGGGGGTTTCACACAGCGGGCCATCCGATTTGGGATGCCCAGCGGCCACGGAACAAAACTCTGGAAAGCCCAATTCCCTGGTTTTGTTCTGCTTTAATATAAACCCCTTCTTCCCAGTGGGTGGCTAAATCCTGTGGGCCCCAAATGGAGTGTGGCCACCCCCAATGGCTGCTATTCTTGGTGTGACACATGACAAATGAGGCTTTGTAGCCAAGCTACTTGCTAGGCCCCCCTCCCCTCCTGGTTCCCATCTCAGTTGCACCTCCTGGTACGCCCCTGTTTAAACCTCTACTGGTTTGTAGCTCTGCTTTGATGTCCCACTAACCCACAGTGGCCCCTGACACTGAGCCCAGGCCGCCATCAAAGCCGTACAGAAGTTTCATTTTCTTGTGGTTTGCCTTCGCTGTTCTGTGAGTCATTTCACCAGGAAGTTACTTCTGTTATTTAACTGATAAACATCACTTTTTATATTGTGCAACAACGGAATTAGGAGTGGCCCCGCATTATTATAGAGGAAGAGTCATTTCCTCTGCTGGACCCTAGAAATGATTTCCTCTGCTGGACCCCAAGAATGATTTCCTTTGGTGGCCCCAAGAATGATTTCCTCTGGTTACCCCAAGAATGATTTCCTCTGGTGGCCCCAAGAATGATTTCCTCTGGTGGCCCCAAGAATGATTTCCTCTGGTGGCCCCAAGAATGATTTCCTCTGGTGGCCCCAAGAATGATTTCCTCTGGTGGCCCCAAGAATGATTTCCTCTGGTGGGTCCCAAGAATGATTTCCTCTGGTGGCCCCAAGAATGATTTCCTCTGGTGGGTCCCAAGAATGATTTCCTCTGGTGGGTCCCAAGAATGATTTCCTCTGGTGGGTCCCAAGAATGATTTTCTCTGGTGGGTCCCAAGAATGATTTCCTCTGGTGACCCCAAGAATGATTTCCTCTGGTGGGTCCCAAGAATGATTTCCTCTGGTGACCCCAAGAATGATTTCCTCTGGTGACCCCAAGAATGATTTCCTCTGGTGACCCCAAGAATGATTTCCTCTGGTGGCCCCAAGAATGATTTCCTCTGGTGGGTCCCAAGAATGATTTCCTCTGGTGGCCCCAAGAATGATTTCCTCTGGTGGGTCCCAAGAATGATTTCCTCTGGTGGGGCCCAAGAATGATTTCCTCTGGTGGGGCCCAAGAATGATTTCCTCTGGTGGGGCCCAAGAATGATTTCCTCTGGTGGGGCCCAAGAATGATTTCCTCTGGTGGCCCCAGGAATGATTTCCTCTGGTGGCCCCAAGAATGATTTCCTCTGGTGGCCCCAGGAATGATTTCCTCTGGTGGCCCCAAGAATGATTTCCTCTGGTGGCCCCAAGAATGATTTCCTCTGGTGGCCCCCAGAATGATTTCCTCTGGTGACCCCCAGGAATGATTTCCTGTGGTGACCCCAAGAATGATTTCCTCTGGTGGCCCCCAGGAATGATTTCCTCTGGTGACCCCGAGAATGATTTCCTCTGGTGGCCCCCAGAATGATTTCCTCTGGTTGCCCCCAGAATGATTTCCTCTGGTGGCCCCAAGAATGATTTCCTCTGGTGGCCCCAAGAATGATTTCCTCTGGTGGCCCCAAGAATGATTTCCTCTGGTGGCCCCAAGAATGATTTCCTCTGGTGGCCCCAAGAATGATTTCCTCTGGTGGCCCCAGGAATGATTTCCTCTGGTGACCCCAAGAATGATTTCCTCTGGTGACCCCAAGAATGATTTCCTCTGGTGACCCCAAGAATGATTTCCTCTGGTGGCCCCAGGAATGATTTCCTCTGGTGGCCCCAGGAATGATTTCCTCTGGTGACCCCAAGAATGATTTCCTTTGGTGGCCCCAAGAATGATTTCCTCTGGTGGCCCCAAGAATGATTTCCTCTGGTGGCCCCAGGAATGATTTCCTCTGGTGGCCCCAGGAATGATTTCCTCTGGTGACCCCAAGAATGATTTCCTCTGGTGACCCCAAGAATGATTTCCTCTGGTGACCCCAGAATGATTTCCTCTGGTGGCCCCAGGAATGATTTCCTCTGGTGGCCCCAGGAATGATTTCCTCTGGTGACCCCAAGAATGATTTCCTTTGGTGGCCCCAAGAATGATTTCCTCTGGTGACCCCAAGAATGATTTCCTCTGGTGACCCCAGAATGATTTCCTCTGGTGACCCCAAGAATGATTTCCTCTGGTGACCCCAGAATGATTTCCTCTGGTGACCCCAAGAATGATTTCCTCTGGTGACCCCAAGAATGATTTCCTCTGGTGACCCCAGAATGATTTCCTCTGGTGACCCCAGAATGATTTCCTCTGGTGGCCCCAGGAATGATTTCCTCTGGTGGACACTGACCCCTCCAGGTTCCCGTTGCTGGTGCTCCCCTGTTATGTCTGATATATAGCTCTCATTTTAGCGCTAGCTGGGCCCGGAGCAGAGAAGCCTCCAGTGGACCCCGGCACTGACCCTGAAGCAGTTATCGTAGCTATTAAAAAAAACAAGGCTTAGCGCCCCCCCCCCCCCTCTTCTAATTGGATCATTTACCACTGGTGTGAGGTAATTATCTCCTGAAGTGCATTACAGGTGTCGCCCCCACGAGACTAACTGAAAGCTCCTCTAATGAGTCCAGTCTCCTGGATTTCTGCAGCATTTGAGCCTCATCATTGTCATTTACCTGCCGCGCTCCCTTCACAGACATTGCTTCAGCGTCGGCCTTCAGCTAACAAACCCACAGGCCCCGCCCCCTTTTCTGTGATCGCGGCTTACTGTAAACTTCCTTGTTTGTATCCAGCCGCAGCCTCTGTGTCACCACAGCCTCTAACCGGCTCTTCCAAGCTGAGATGTCTCGCCCCAGGGCCGCATTAAGTGTGGTGGGGGCCCCTGGGCACAAAATCTGGCCCCAGATACAGTATAAAATAATAGTCCAGCCAAGTAACGGATTGGTGGTTGTCTGGCACCCGCCCACTTACTGGAAGGTCAGATGGAGTCCCTTGTGCCCCCCTTGTGCGGGTGCTGCTGCTTTGCCATTCTGGGTGGGGGGTAGTGTAGTCGCCCGGCTGGTTCCCTGCATTGAGCTGCCAGCGGCTGTGCTTGGTGGCTTATGTGCAGTGACAGCTCTGCACCCATCACTGTAGCGTTGCTGGCGGCGGCTTTGCTGCTCTAGACTCTCCGTCCTGCCCTGCGGTGGCTTTGGCTGCAGGTTTGCAAAAACAAAAAATGCTTGCCCAGACGCTCCCCCACTGCCGCCGATAGCTTTGTTGCAGGCCCTGCGGCCCATCAGACCAAAGACTGAAAAGCCTCCTGGACCAGAATGTAACCCAAAGGTTGGTGGGAGGCCTCATAATCCGGGCCTGTCTCGCCTAGTTCTCCTGAAAGTACCAGATACCTTATTAGTATCGGGGTTGGACTCAAAAGCCCTGGGCCCACCAGAGGGAATCATTCTTGGGGCCCAGCAGAGGGAATGATACTTTGTGCCCAGCAGAGGGAATGATACTTGGGACCCACCAGAGGGAATCATTCATGGGGCCCACCAGAGGGAATCATTCATGGGGCCCACCAGAGGGAATCATTCATGGGGCCCACCAGAGGGAATCATTCATGGGGCCCACCAGAGGGAATCATTCATGGGGCCCACCAGAGGGAATCATTCATGGGGCCCACCAGAGGGAATCATTCATGGGGCCCACCAGAGGGAATCATTCATGGGGCCACCAGAGGGAATCATTCTTGGGGCCACCAGAGGAAATCATTCATGGGGCCGCCAGAGGAAATCATTCATGGGGCCACCAGAGGAAATCATTCATGGGGCCACCAGAGGGAATCATTCATGGGGCCACCAGAGGGAATCATTCATGGGGCCACCAGAGGAAATCATTCATGGGGCCACCAGAGGGAATCATTCATGGGGCCACCAGTGGGAATCATTCATGGGGCCACCAGAGGGAATCATTCATGGGGCCACCAGAGGGAATCATTCATGGGGCCACCAGTGGGAATCATTCATGGGGCCACCAGTGGGAATCATTCATGGGGCCACCAGAGGGAATCATTCATGGGGCCACCAGAGGGAATCATTCATGGGGCCACCAGAGGGAATCATTCATGGGGCCACCAGAGGGAATCATTCATGGGGCCACCAGAGGAAATCATACTTGGGACCCAACAGAGGAAATCATTCATCGGACCTAGCAGAGGGAATCATTCTTGGGGCCACCAGAGGGAATCATTCTTGGGGCCACCAGAGGAAATCATACTTGGGACCCAACAGAGGAAATCATTCATCGGACCTAGCAGAGGGAATCATTCTTGGGGACACCAGAGGGAATCATTCTTGGGGCCAGCAGAGGGAATCATTCTTGGAACCCATCAGAGGAAATCATTCTTGGGGCCACCAGAGGAAATCATTCTTGGGGTCCACCAGAGGGAATCATTCTTGGGGCCACCAGAGGGAATCATTCTTGGGGCCACCAGAGGGAATCATTCTTGGGGCCACCAGAGGGAATCATTCTTGGGTCCACCAGAGGGAATCATTCTTGGGGCCACCAGAGGGAATCATTCTTGGGGCCACCAGAGGAAATCATTCTTGGGGTCCACCAGAGGAAATCATTCTTGGGGCCACCAGAGGGAATCATTCTTGGGGCCACCAGAGGGAATCATTCTTGGGGCCACCAGAGGGAATCATTCTTGGGGTCACCAGAGGAAACCATTCTTGGGGCCCAGCAGAGGGAATCATTCTTGGGGCCCAGCAGAGGGAATCATTCTTGGGGCCACCAGAGGAAATCATTCTTGGGGCCACCAGAGGGAATCATTCTTGGGGCCACCAGAGGAAACCATTCTTGGGGCCCAGCAGAGGGAATCATTCTTGGGGCCCAGCAGAGGGAATCATTCTTGGGGCCACCAGAGGAAATCATTCTTGGGGCCACCAGAGGAAATCATTCTTGGGGCCACCAGAGGGAATCATTCTTGGGGCCACCAGAGGAAACCATTCTTGGGGCCCAGCAGAGGGAATCTTTCGTGGGGCCCACCAGAGGGAATCATTCTTGGGACCACCAGAGGGAATCATTCTTGGGGCCACAGAGGGAATCATTCTTGGGGCCACAGAGGGAATCATTCTTGGGGCCACCAGAGGGAATCATTCTTGGGGCCACCAGAGGGAATCATTCTTGGGGCCACAGAGGGAATCATTCTTGGGGCCACAGAGGGAATCATTCTTGGGGCCACAGAGGGAATCATTCTTGGGGCCACAGAGGGAATCATTCTTGGGGCCACAGAGGGAATCATTCTTGGGTCCACCAGAGGGAATCATTCTTGGGGTCCACCAGAGGAAATCATTCTTGGGACCACAGAGGGAATCATTCTTGGGGTCCACCAGAGGGAATCATTCTTGGGGCCACAGAGGGAATCATTCTTGGGGCCACAGAGGGAATCATTCTTGGGTCCACCAGAGGGAATCATTCTTGGGGTCCACCAGAGGAAATCATTCTTGGGGCCACAGAGGGAATCATTCTTGGGTCCACCAGAGGGAATCATTCTTGGGACCCACCAGAGGAAATCATTCTTGGGACCACAGAGGGAATCATTCTTGGGGCCACAGAGGGAATCATTCTTGGGGCCACAGAGGGAATCATTCTTGGGGCCACAGAGGGAATCATTCTTGGGTCCACCAGAGGGAATCATTCTTGGGGTCCACCAGAGGAAATCATTCTTGGGTCCACCAGAGGGAATCATTCTTGGGGTCCACCAGAGGGAATCATTCTTGGGGCCACAGAGGGAATCATTCTTGGGGCCACAGAGGGAATCATTCTTGGGTCCACCAGAGGGAATCATTCTTGGGGTCCACCAGAGGAAATCATTCTTGGGGCCACAGAGGGAATCATTCTTGGGTCCACCAGAGGGAATCATTCTTGGGACCCACCAGAGGAAATCATTCTTGGGACCACAGAGGGAATCATTCTTGGGGCCACAGAGGGAATCATTCTTGGGGCCACAGAGGGAATCATTCTTGGGGCCACAGAGGGAATCATTCTTGGGTCCACCAGAGGGAATCATTCTTGGGGTCCACCAGAGGAAATCATTCTTGGGTCCACCAGAGGGAATCATTCTTGGGGTCCACCAGAGGGAATCATTCTTGGGGCCACCAGAGGGAATCATTCTTGGGGCCACAGAGGGAATCATTCTTGGGGCCACAGAGGGAATCATTCTTGGGGCCACCAGAGGGAATCATTCTTGGGGCTCTCCCTGTTTATTGAACAAATAACACATGTAATTCACAATAAAATAAAAATGAAAGCCATAGAACATATCGGTCAAACAAAAAACACTGTGTCAGTGTTCGACCTCCTGTACTGCTGTGACGGTGGGGCCTGTGTCAGCGCCTCGGGGGCCCACCGGGGGATCCTCTGGTGGGCCAGTCCAACGCTGCTTATTACTATTACTATTTCATTTCATTTTTAGTTTAAAAAAACAACACTGATCATGTGACTTTTTTTTTTTTTTACGCCAGTCTCTCCAACCAAGAAGTCCTGCAAGCACCTGAACCCTTCTATGTTGCACCGGCTCCTAAGTGAAATTATTTTCCAGCGCTTCAGTTGTCCCTGTATTTCCGCTAATTTAGTCCTCAACTAAATCAATCGACTGTATAGCATATCGGGGCTTGGTAACAGGTCACCCGTTCCGAGTGCCTATCCCTGTGCTTACCGGAGGTCAGTCCTCCCGTTGCTGTTAGACATTTCCTCTTCTGTAGCTGCACTTGCACAAAAACCGAGCCTAAATCTTTCTGGGGTGGCAACCCAATTTGGGATGCCCTGCTGTGTTAAAGTGGGCCAAAACCCAGGATTTTGACTATCCTGGGTTTTTGGTCCTTTCCCCGGGGCACCCCGATCAGGGATGCCCAGCTGTGTTAAACCCCCCAGATCGTCGATGCCAATTCACCTCTTCCTGGTCCTACGGTGCATGCGCAGCCACTCGTCCAATCAGCGCACTCGGAGCTGCTGACGTCACGCCGTCTAAGGCCAGCGGCTCCGAGCGCTCTGGCGGCCGCATCCCCTGCTTCCCTCTAACAGGGTGTGTGCCTGTGCCGGCCATTCACAAATGCCTGGTGCGGGCACGCGCCCTGCAAGAGTGATAGCGGGGCCGCGGCTCACGCATGCGCTGTTGGACCGGGAAGCAAGGTAAGTGTATGGGGCGTCCTGGGGGGTTTCACAAAGTGGGGCATCCTGATTTTGGATGCCCCGGGGGGGAGGGAATCGATCGGCACGGGAATCGTATAGATTCCCGGGCTGATCGGCGTGGGTTTTGGTCCACTTTAAAGCGATACAACACCACAACCTTTTTTTTTAAAAGAAAAATAGGTGTTGATCGCAGGGCAGAGGGGGCACCAGTTACCAATACCACCCTGCAAGCCCCTGGGAATTGGCTGCCAGCGGTCATGTGGTCCGGAGTCCTCTTCCCAGGACTACTCTGGACCACCTGACTGTCGCCAAGGAAGCGGAGTGCGGTGCACTTATCAGGCAGGGCCATTGGCAAGCTCTCACATTGTGGGTTGGTGGCTTGTCGCACCTTATCCTTTGAACTGCATTCTGGGCCCTTTAGAGTACCTAACCACTTTGTAATTTTCCTGGCACCTTGCAAAGTGGTAGTTTCCACGGAGCGCGTGGGTAAAGGGGCACCAGGACTCAGCGGGATCTCCAGCCAGACTATTGGGTGATAGGATTTCTTTATACACAATTTATCTCATTTTAGGATTATCTTTGGGTTTGGTCATTGGATCAGTTTAGATGCACATTTTTTTATCACATGATAGTTGTGGTATTTATATATTATTCTAACTAATATTGTGTAGTTTTCCACATTTTTTGAATATAGGTTGTTTTTTTGCATTGATTATATCACTGGTTCACATATATATATTTTTGTATTATATTATTTATGCACAATGACACTTTCTTATGGCTTGAGAGTTTTCCCGTTGAGTAATTATGGTTTTTAGTAATTGTTGGATGAGCTCTATTTTAAACATGATGTAAATAATAAATTTATAATTGGAAATATATATTATTGTTACATGCCTTGATTGAATTCTAAACATATAGATTGGTGGTGCAAATCTTTGGTGTCTGTTCTTGTGGGGTACTGGGCCCCACACTATTCTTGTTTGCAATCCTATTGCTTTTGTTACACCAATTTTTTTTGCACACTAATCCTACTGTACCTTTAATCAAAGAGTGGTGCAGGGACAGTCTAATTATTGGTCTCCACTTTGTAATTAGTATTAAAAAATAAAAAAAACACACAAATAGCCTATAAAAATTAAAACTATTTTGAACTGTGCTGCGTCCAGTCTGAGGCACCTTTTAGTGTTGATGAAAGTCTTCTTCTACTGTTGGTGGCTTGATTTGGAGGTTTCTAGCGACTTGATTGGAGGTCTTTGCGGTGTCCTGCCCTGTCGTCCTACGTGTTGCTTGAAGCCCACCCCATGCTCTGCGATTCTCCAGCATTCAGTCTTCAGGGGAGCACAGGCTTCTCTCCCCTCATTCCCGAGGATCGTGCTTCTGCCTCGGAGAGAAGATCTCCCTTGGTTAACCGAATTGGCAAGATGAAAATTTAATGAGCAACTTCAATTTCCACTCCTTGGGGCATCCTGAATAGGGATGCCCTGCTGTGTGAGACCCCTCCCCAGAGGCTTTGATACACTCGCCTACTCCCAGAACCCTCACCGCACCTCTGCGTCACGGCCGTATCCTCACTCGCCATTTCTGCGTTTTCGGCAGACGCAGCAGTACCGCAAAAAAAATCCATTCATGTCACCTCTGTGGCCCCTTTCCCACCTCTCCGGCGTGGCAGAGAAAAAAAAACACGACGGCAAAAATTCCTGCTTGCTGCGTCCTGGCCGCAAACACACCCCAGTAAACAGGACTAGCTATAAAAAGCAGGCGCAAATGCAAACAAAAACGTGGGAGAAAAACACTAATGCAAAACGGGCCCCGCTTAGGTTCAGACTGAGTCATTGGATGTTTGGCCAGAGGGCACCTGGACACCAGGAAGTGCCAAAGACAGGACGGCCGGAGGGTGATCAGTGGCACGAAGGACCAATCAGTGGCCACAAAGCTGAAGGATGACACGAAGGGGGCCAACTAAGGCTCTACTGCCCAATACCTGAAATTGGCCCTGCTAGGATGAATGGTCCGGTGGTGGCGCTATGCTTCTATTAAGCACATGCAAAACGGAATTCTTGCCGCAAATGCAACCGGACAGGTGTGAACGTAGCCTTAGTTGTGCGCGCAGCCATGCCCGATCTTTCAAAATAGGCGGCACGGGCACGCCGCAGCTAAAAGGTGAGCGAAGGATGCGGCTGGCGGCGTGTTCTGCTCCCTTCTGTGCCGTTGGCTGTCATTGGAGCGGAGTGAAAGCAAATGCTCTGATTGGCTCAGCCAATTAGCTCTCGTTCTCACCCGAGTCTGCGCCGTGGGAGCGACAGGAAGGTGAGTGTATGGGACGACCTGCAGGGAGGATACACACAGCAGGGCATCCCAATTCGCATAGAGAAACAACCCCCCAAAAGGTCAAAATCGGGCGTGTTCCTCAGTGTGGGTGCTCAGCCTTGTCCGTATATTTCATTGGCTGCTGTATCCAGAAACGAGCCTCATTTTATTCCGTTAGCAATTGTTTATTCATGGTTGGAATATTGAGGCCTCGAGATATCTCCGCTTGGATATTATGCGACCACAGAACCTATTACTTTGTTCCAGCGACTCCGATATCGATGTCTCCGGGCTTTAACTTCCCCTTGCATTATTCATCCAAATGGTTGTGAAAGAGGCACTTTCAAGTTTAAGGACAGACGATTGTGACCCGGAGACAGGACTACGAACCACAGAGCCCTGTAGCCATCATGTCACCCACCACAGCCATAGATATAATAGTGATCATTTCATTCCCCTCCCCCACCACAGCCATAGATATAATAGTGATCATTTCATTCCCCTCCCCCACCACAGCCATAGATATAATAGTGATCATTTCATTCCCCCACCACAGCTATAGATATAAAAGTGATCATTTTATCCCCCTCCCCACCACAGCTATAGATATAATAGTGATCATTTCATCCCCCTCCCCCACCACAGCCATAGATATAATAGTGATCATTTCATCCCCTCCCCCACCACAGCCATAGATATAATAGTGATCATTTTCATTTCCCCACCACAGCTATAGATATAATAGTGATCATTTCATTCCCCTCCCCACCACAGCTATAGATATAATAGTGATCATTTCATTCCCCTCCCCACCACAGCTATAGATATAATAGTGATCATTTCATTCCCCCACCACAGCTATAGATATAATAGTGATCATTTCATTCCCCTCCCCCACCACAGCCATAGATATAATAGTGATCATTTCATTCCCCTCCCCCACCACAGCTATAGATATAATAGTGATCATTTCATTCCCCTCCCCCACCACAGCCATAGATATAATAGTGATCATTTCATTCCCCTCCCCCACCACAGCCATAGATATAATAGTGATCATTTCATTCCTCCACCACAGCTATAGATATAAAAGTGATCATTTTATCCCCCTCCCCACCACAGCTATAGATATAATAGTGATCATTTCATTCCCCTCCCCCACCACAGCCATAGATATAATAGTGATCATTTCATTCCCCCACCACAGCTATAGATATAAAAGTGATCATTTTATCCCCCTCCCCACCACAGCTATAGATATAATAGTGATCATTTCATTCCCCTCCCCCACCACAGCTATAGATATAATAGTGATCATTTCATTCCCCCACCACAGCTATAGATATAATAGTGATCATTTCATTCCCCCACCACAGCTATAGATATAATAGTGATCATTTCATTCCCCTCCCCCACCACAGCTATAGATATAATAGTGATCATTTCATTCCCCCACCACAGCTATAGATATAATAGTGATCATTTCATTCCCCCACCACAGCTATAGATATAATAGTGATCATTTCATTCCCCCACCACAGCTATAGATATAATAGTGATCATTTCATTCCCCCACCACAGCTATAGATATAATAGTGATCATTTCATTTCCCCACCACAGCTATAGATATAATAGTGATCATTTCATTCCCCCACCACAGCTATAGATATAATAGTGATCATTTCATTCCCCCACCACAGCTATAGATATAATAGTGATCATTTCATTCCCCCACCACAGCTATAGATATAATAGTGATCATTTCATCCCCCCACCACAGCTATAGATATAATAGTGATCATTTCATTTCCCCACCACAGCTATAGATATAATAGTGATCATTTCATCCCCCACCACAGCTATAGATATAATAGTGATCATTTCATTCCCCCACCACAGCTATAGATATAATAGTGATCATTTCATTCCCCTCCCCCACCACAGCTATAGATATAATAGTGATCATTTCATTCCCCCACCACAGCTATAGATATAATAGTGATCATTTCATTCCCCCACCACAGCTATAGATATAATAGTGATCATTTCATTCCCCCACCACAGCTATAGATATAATAGTGATCATTTCATCCCCCCACCACAGCTATAGATATAATAGTGATCATTTCATTTCCCCACCACAGCTATAGATATAATAGTGATCATTTCATCCCCCACCACAGCTATAGATATAATAGTGATCATTTCATTCCCCCACCACAGCTATAGATATAATAGTGATCATTTCATTCCCCTCCCCCACCACAGCTATAGATATCATATTGATCATTTCATTCCCCCACCACAGCTATAGATATAATAGTGATCATTTCATTCCTCTCCCCACCACAGCTATAGATATAATAGTGATCATTTCATTCCCCTCCCCCACCACAGCTATAGATATAATAGTGATCATTTCATTCCCCTCCCCCACCACAGCCATAGATATAATAGTGATCATTTCATTCCCCTCCCCCACCACAGCTATAGATATAATAGTGATCATTTCATTCCCCCACCACAGCTATAGATATAATAGTGATCATTTCATTCCCCCACCACAGCTATAGATATAATAGTGATCATTTCATCCCCCTCCCCACCACAGCTATAGATATAATAGTGATCTCCCTCAGGCTAATTTACACATATAACATTAGACAGAACCGCCAGAGCTTCTGGAATCTTCAGGGCCCCGCTTAGGTTCAGACTGGGTCTTGGGATCATTGGTCAGTGGACCCCGTACCCCAAAGACAGGACCGCCGGTGCCTCTAGCATCTTCAGGGCCCCGCTTAGGTTCATACTGGGTCTGGGGATCATTGGTCAGTGGGCCCCGTACTCTGGACCCCAGAAATGCCAAAGACACGACCGCCAGAGCCTCTGGCATCTTCAGGGCCCCGCTTAGGTTCAGACTGGGTCATTGGATGTTTGGCCAGGGGGTACCTGGTCACCAGGAAGTGCCAAAGACAGGACGGCCGGAGGGTGATCAGTGGCAGGGAAGGACCAATCAGTGGCCACAAAGCTGAAGGATGACACGAAGGGGGCCAACTAAGGCTCTCCTGCCCAATACCTGAAATTGGCCCTGCTAGGATGAATGGTCCGGTGGTGGCACTGTGCTTCTATTAAGCACATTGGCCATCAACTGGTGTCTCATGGGGTTGCCCTGGCCCATCAGGCCTCAGCTGCGCCCAGTTTGGGAGCTTTATATACTTGCTTCTCCGTCTAGTCAGGGACAGCAACGTTTTCCTTTTCTGGGGTATCCTTAAACTGACCATTTTTGGGGTCCTCAATTGTTTAAACTAGTTTGTGGATTATGGGCGTGGTAAGGGGCATAGATAAGCGTGTGGATTAATTACGGGTCACATGCTCCAGGCAAATTTGGTTCATAAAGGTGTTGGTGATGGAAGTCCATGTATTTGTCTACCACCATTCAGTCAGAGCATCCAGCATTGCGCATACGGTGGGACAGTCTTCACCATTTCAGCAAAGTGGGACATTTAGGTGTTTTCGGAGGGATCTAGGGCCTCAAAGTGGGACTGTGCCACTGAAGATGTCAGTATATTGGTATCCTGTCTTTTCCCGCTTCTTTGTCCGTAAGTTATCTTTATTCCTGGAGCTGCCAGGCCCACTCCCTGACCTCAACACGCCTCCAATGTTACTAGAGAATGCTGGCCGTTGCCCATGTCTGGGAGGTTTATGTCGCGGTTTATTTGAGTTGTCCTGTGGCGTTCTTTGCCCCACTGTTAACTCTTCATGTCCTATTATAAGGGTCGATTCATGGTTTGTGTGCCAAAATGCTCAGATGGAGCGCAAACGATTACGCATGCGCCTAGGCGCATGATTCATGGCCGCGTGCGCACGCTGCGCCAAATCGCACCAAATGGCAAATGCACGGGAGAAGAGCAAATTGCTTCTTTTTGTGCCTTCCACAAGGAAAGTCTGTTTTGTGGCACAAATGTCCCCCTTCTATACACATTTGGCCTGCTAAGCACTTAAAGTGGACCAAAACCCACTGAACTTGTGAAAAAAATGTAGACAAAGCCCCTGCCTGTATTCTCTTCTTCAGGTGTAGAACTAGAAATAGATTTTTGATTTTCAAATCGTCCTGGAACACAGTTTTTTTTTTTTTTTGCTCTATGTTTTGTCGCAGATGTTCTCTTTGACCCTCCCTCCCATGTTTGGTTTGCATATTAAAGGAGCACTATCGCAAAAAATGGCCTAATGATCCCTAAAAATTAGCTGGATGGCAGGAGGTGGGGTCACTTATACATCCGGCTTCAAGAAATATCCAGCCAGGCTTGTTTTTCTTTCTTTTTAATGAAAGGAAAAGGACATCCGGGGTGACAGGCTCTGTTACCCCTGATAGATTAAACCTGTCACCCCTGGATTTTATTCCTGCAGGGAGAGGAAAACCACAAGCTTGATGGAAGATTTATTTATATCGGGTGTATAAGTGACGTCTCCTTTCATTAGATGACGTGTTTATATGTTTAAAGTGGACCAACACCCAGGGGGGATCGGCCCGGGAATCTATAAGATTCCCGGGCTGATCAGATCCCTCCCCGCGGGGCATCCGAAATCGGGATGTCCCACGGGGTGAAACCCCCCAGAAAGCCCACAATCCTACCTTTTCCACGTTCCAGCGGCGCATGCGTCCCTCTAACGGCCGGCGCGGGTGCGCTCCCTGTAAGAGGGACGCGCGCTCTGCTTGTCCGGTGCTGCCTCTCGCTTGTCCGCCGGCGGGGATTGGCTGCAGTGGTCACGTGGGAGCGGGGAGAGGTGAGTTTTCGGGGCTTTCTGGGGGGTTTCACACAGCGGGACACCCCCGATCCCCCACCGAAGTGGACCAAAACCCAGGATAGTCAAAATCCTGGGTGTTGGTCCACTTTAATATTGCACAATTCCGCAATAGTGCTCCTTTAATGTTTAATAATTTAACTATTTCTTATTGTTTGTTTTCGCTATATTTTGGGGCCCACTATCCACATTTTTGTTGTTTGGAACCTTATTTTTGTGATTTTTTTTAATCAATTTTTTCTAAAAGCATAAGAAATGGGGCCAATCCCTAAAAAGAACTTGCGGCTGACACTTTCATTGTTCATAAACATGCCAGAAGCAGCCGGCATGTGTTTTCGGGAAGAAACTCGTTGGAATCGGTAGTTTCCTCCTCCTCTTTGCTGGAGGAAATTCACTCTTCAAATTGCAATGTTCACACGCTTTTCTGCCCTCTAAACATCCCATAAACCAGGCCCCGGAGACAGTTTGGTGCGGAAAATTTGCTTATGCTGGTGCACAAATTGTAACAAAAACAAATGCGCATCTCATTTAGACGACCATAGATCAGGAGGAAGCTCTGTCGCAATATAGCGTGCGCAAAGTCACCAGCACACTACTATGAATTATGCCTATAGACTAGGTCTCATTAGTTCCTCTTCTCTAGTTTAGTTTTTAGTGTGTTTTTTCTTTTATCACCTTAAGATCTCTGTTCTGTTTCCTGTCTTTATCTGTGAGTGTGTTGTGGGTTTTTCTTTTTTTCTTTTTCTTTTTTAAAGTGAACTCTAGTCCTGGTTATGAACTGTCCTACTTTGGGATGCCACGTAGTGTGAAACCTCCTGGTTTACCCCTATAGTTACTCGAACTTCGATCCCTGCACTGTGCACTTACTGTTCCTGGCAGGCTTAGTACACATTTTTTTTCTACCTTTTTTTTTATAAAAAGAAACAAATATTACTATTGAAAAACCATGGCGGCATTCGCACCAACTCGCAGAATGTCACTCCCCCTCCTCAATTGACTCCTTTTTTTTATCCTTCTTTTACTTTTTTTCATCTTTTTCTTTTCTATTTTGTCTTTCTTTCTGTCCATTCTTGATTTTCCTAAGTGTTACGATTTTTTTTTCTTTTTCTTTATTTATTTTCCTTTTTTTATTTTAATTATTATTTCTTTGTTTATTTGTTCATTCTTTTCTTTTTTTTCATTTTCTTCCCTTTTTATTCATTTTTTTCTTATCCTTTTTTCTTTAACTTTTTTTTTCATCTTTTCTATTTTGTCTTTTTTCCCTTCTGTTCATTCTTTCGTTTATTTATTTTTTATTGTTTTACTTTTTTCCTTTTTGTTCAATCTTTTCCTTTTTTTTAAATCTTTTCTTTTTTTGTATTTCTTTTCTGTTCATTCTTTCTTTTTCATAGTTTCTTTCTTTCCATTTGTTTTTTCTTTTTCCTTATTTTCATCTTTTTTAAATTCTTCTTCTTTGAGATATATACACACGCACACACACACACACACACACACACACACACACACACACACACACACTATATAACATATATATATATATATATATATATATATATATTTTAAAGAAAGAACTACAAGTATATGAAAACAAAAAAAAAACAAAAAAAAAATAAAAATAAAAATATATATATATATATATAGATCTATCTATCTATCTATCTATCTATCTATATATATATATATATATATATATATATAGATCTATCTATATATATAGATCTATCTATATATATAGATCTATCTATATATATAGATCTATCTATATATATAGATCTATCTATATATATAGATCTATCTCTATCTATCTTATATATATATATAGATCTATCTATATATATAGATCTATCTCTATCTATCTTATATATATCTCTATCTATTATATCTATCTATCTATCTATCTATCTATCTATCTATCTATCTATCTATCTATCTCTCTCTCTATCTATATATCTCAAAGAAAGAAGATGAGGAAAAAAATTAAATGTGTGTGTATATATGACTAAAAAAGATTTTCTTTCATCTTTTAATTCTTCTTTGAGATATATATATATATATATATATATAATATTTCTGTTTGTTTCTGGCGGCTCCTGTGATACAATTTTCTGTAACCATGTAGTGAGTGATTTTTTTTTGGGGGGAGTTGCTGTTGCAATTTCAGCACTCGGATCCGCCTTAAAAGTCCTTATCTCCCCAATCCGCATGGCTGGTGGGTGCGTGCAGGGCCCTGCGCGATCCATTGCGCCCCCGCGCTTTCCATGTATGAAGCGTCACGGTCATCTGCGAGGCCCCAGATTAGCCCACGGAGCAATTTCATGCTTCAGGCGTCGGCTTTATTTTGTTGCCGGGAATGAAATGTGTTTATTCTGAAGAGAGAGAGAGAGAGAGGAAAAGGAGCCGATCCAGGTTCCCGTCACCCCCCCCCCCAATCCTCCTCCTCCATATTCTCCCCTCCCCATCCTGACCTTCCCTGTCCTTCCCGATGGCGTGTGCGCGCTGCACTGTCATTACGCCACCGCACAGCTTGCAGGTCGCTGCCAATCTGCACGCCAGCACAATTGCCTCTGCGCTGCTGCACCGGAGGGGGGGGGGGGAGTCATCATGGGGCTGATGAATGGCGAGTGAGTGGGGGCACCCTGAAATCAGGCGCCCATTGTTTGGACGGGGGCCCCCCGCGCTCCCTCCTGATTGAGCGTTCATATTGCAGCAAAGTCCTGGAATGACGGAAATCATGGAATCCAGAGACGATGTCAGGCTGCTAAGAATGAAGAGGGAGCACTTACCTACCAGCTGCTCAATCCCACAGAGTCCTGAGCATTGCTGTGCAGTTTCCGCTCTTCTGTCGCTGCTATGATGCCACATGACCAGCGAGGGCTGCACATCGCTGCTGCTGGTCACGCGGCAGGGGCATATTCAGCATAGAGCTGGACCCGGGTCTGCCTCTAATGCAGGGAATGTCAAATGGGGCCCGGGAGCCAAGCTGCCTCTAATGCAGGGAGGTCAAAGGTGTCTGAGACCCGAGCTGCCTCTAATACGGGGTGGTCAAAGGGGGCCTGGGAGCCGAGCTGCCTCTAATGCGGGGTGGTCAAAGGGGGCCCGGGAGCCGAGCTTCCTCTAATGCAAGGAGGTCAAAGGTGTCCGAGACCCGAGCTGCCTCTAATGCGGGGTGGTCAAAGGGGGCCCGGGAGCCGAGCTGCCTCTAATGCGGGGAGGTCAAAGGTGTCAGACCTGAGCTGCCTCTAATGCGGGGTGGTCAAAGTGTCCGAGACCCAAGCTGCCTCTAATGCGGGGTGGTCAAAGTGTCCGAGACCCAAGCTGCCTCTAATGCGGGGTGGTCAAAGGGGGCCCGGGTGCCAAGCTGCCTCTAATGTGGTGTGGTCAAAGTGGGCCCAGGAGCTGAGCTGCCTCTAATGCGGGGAGGTCAAAGGTGTCCGAGACCCGAGCTGCCTCTAATGCGGGGTGGTCAAAGGTGTCTGAGACCCGAGCTGCCTCTAATGCTGGGTGGTCAAAGGGGGCCCGGGAGTCGAGCTGCCTCTAATGCTGGGTGGTCAAAGGGGGCCCGGGCGCCAAGCTGCCTCTAATGCGGGGAGGTCAAAGGTGTCCGAGACCCGAGATGCCTCTAATGCGGGGAGGTCAAAGGTGTCCGAGACCCGAGATGCCTCTAATGCGGGGTGGTCAAAGGTGTCTGAGACCCGAGCTGCCTCTAATGCGGGGTGGTCAAAGGGGGCCCGGGCGCCAAGCTGCCTCTAATGCGGGGAGGTCAAAGGTGTCCGAGACCCGAGCTGCCTCTAATGCGGGGTGGTCAAAGGGGGCCTGGGAGCCGAGCTGCCTCTAATGCGGGGTGGTCAAAGGGGGCCCGGGAGCCGAGCTGCCTCTAATGCGGGGTGGTCAAAGGGGGCCCGGGAGCCGAACTTCCTCTAATGCAAGGAGGTCAAAGGTGTCCGAGACCCGAGCTGCCTCTAATGCGGGGTGGTCAAAGGGGGCCCGGGAGCCGAGCTGCCTCTAATGCGGGGTGGTCAAAGGGGGCCCGGGAGCCGAGCTGCCTCTAATGCGGGGTGGTCAAAGGTGTCCGAGACCTGAGCTGCCTCTAATGCAGGGTGGTCAAAGGGGGCCCGGGCGCCAAGCTGCCTCTAATGCGGGGAGGTCAAAGGTGTCTGAGACCCGAGATGCCTCTAATGCGGGGTGGTCAAAGGGGGCCCGGGAGCCGAGCTGCCTCTAATGCGGGGTGGTCAAAGGGGGCCCGGGAGCCGAGCTGCCTCTAATGCGGGGTGGTCAAAGGTGTCCGAGACCTGAGCTGCCTCTAATGCAGGGTGGTCAAAGGGGGCCCGGGCGCCAAGCTGCCTCTAATGCGGGGATGTCAAAGGTGTCTGAGACCCGAGATGCCTCTAATGCGGGGTGGTCAAAGGGGGCCTGGGAGCTAAGCTGCCAACTGATTTACCCCCCCCCCCTTGGGGCATCCAAAATCAGGATCCCCTGCTACCCTCTCACAGGGAGCGTGCCAGCGACGACCATTCACAACTGCCTGGCACGGGCCCTGCTAGAGGGATAGTGGGGATGCAGGAAGCAGGGTAAGTGTATGGGGTGACCTGGGAGGTGTCACACGGTGAGGCATCCCGATTCTGGATGCCCTGGGGGGGGGAGGGAATTGATTGGCCCAAGAATCTTATAGACTCCAGGGCTGATCGCGGTGGGTTTTGGTCCACTTTAAAGTCAATCAGAGCCCTTTACAGAATGATGTAGTCGAGACAAAGGGCTCTGATTGGATGAGAGCTCCTGCATGTGCCATTGGACCGATGATGGGCGAGTTTTACAGGGCGTTCTGGGGGGTTTCACACAGCGCGGGATCCCGGAAACAAAACCTGGAGAAAAATCAAATTCCTGGGTTTTGTTCCGCTTTAAAGTGATCCTATACCCAGAAAGGAAGTTTACATGGTCGCCTCCTATCCCCAGCACCCAGCCTGTGTTTATATTCTTAATAAAGCCTTTGTCCAATATTCATAAAAGCACTTAACAGACGGCAGTATGAAGTTCGAATGGCCGCCGTATGGCTCCCTGACTGTGCAGAAGCGCCTGCCCTGGTTCTCTCCAGCGATGATTGATTCATTCAGTTAATTAAGCTAAACTGCCACATGGTGTACCGAGGTGTATGTGGCAGTTTAGCTTGTAGTAATTTATTTCAGATTTATTGCTGCTGTTATAGCTGGTGGGGCCGTCCCTCAATGCTGGGCTGTGGCAGCGGCACGGTACCTCCATTGGTTGGTTTGTGGCCGCACCCCCTCTGCTGGTCATGTCTGCGTACTGAGAGAGTAGTAGAATGGGAGGGGCTTAAATAAAGGGGCGGGGCTTGTGCTGGTACCGACACGTGGGTGGTGGTAGTAAAAGTGATTTGTGGCCACACCCTCCTCCCTGGTCATGTCTGTATGCTGAGAGAGTATCAGAAATGGAGACTGCAGAGAGTATTAGAATGGGAGGGGCTAAAATAAAGGGGCGGAGCTCGTGCTGTGTACAGTATAACAAGGCTGCAGTCTCCAGCTTGGTACTGACACGTGGGTGGTGGTAGTAAAAGTGGTTTGCGCCCCCCCCCCCATGCTGGTCATGTCTGTATGCTGAGAAAGTATCAGAAAGGGAGGGGCTAAAATAAAGGGGCGGGGCTCGTGCAGTGTATTGTATAACAAGTCTGCAGTCTCCAGCTTGGTACCGACACGTGGGTGGTGGTAGTAAAAGTGGTTTGTGGCCACACCCTCCTCCCTGGTCATGTCTGTGTACTGGGAGAGTAGTCGAATGGGAGACTGCAGAGAGTATTAGAATGGGAGGGGCTAAAATAAAGGGGCGGAGCTCGTGCTGTGTACAGTATAACATGGCTGCAGTCTCCAGCTTGGTATGGACATGTGGGTGGTGGTAGTAAAAGTGGTTTGTGGCCACACCCTCCACCCCTGCTGGCCATGTCTGTGTACTGGCAGAGTAGAAGAATGGGAGGGGCTAAAATAAAGGGGCGGGGCTCGTGCTGTGTACGGTAAAACACGGCCGCGGTCTCCTCTTGGTACGGACACGTCTGTGGTGGTGGTAGAAGCGGTTTGCGCCCCCCCCCCCCATGCTGGTCATGTCTGTATGCTGAGAGAGTACCAGAAAGGGAGGGGCTAAAATAAAGGGGCGGGGCTCGTGCAGTGTATTTTATAACAAGTCTGCAGTCTCCAGCTTGGTACCGACACGTGGGTGGTGGTAGTAAAAGTGGTTTGTGGCCACACCCTCCTCCCTGGTCATGTCTGTGTACTGGGAGAGTAGTAGAATGGGAGACTGCAGAGAGTATTAGAATGGGAGGGGCTAAAATAAAGGGGTGGAGCTCCTGCTGTGTACAGTATAACATGGCTGCAGTCTCCAGCTTGGTACGGACATGTGGGTGGTGGTAATAGAATTGGTTTGTGGCCACACCCTCCACCCCTGCTGGCCATGTCTGTGTACTGGCAGAGTAGAAGAATGGGAGGGGCTAAAATCAAGGGGTGGAGCTCCTGCTGTGTACAGTATAACATGGCTGCAGTCTCCAGCTTGGTACGGACATGTGGGTGGTGGTAATAGAATTGGTTTGTGGCCACATCCTCCACCCCTGCTGGCCATGTCTGTGTACTGGCAGAGTAGTAGAATGGGAGGGGCTAAAATAAAAGGGGACGAGCTCAGGCTGCGTACGGTATAACATGGCCGAAGTCGCATTGGAGGTGGCAGTAGACGCGGGTAGGTCTGCTGGTCATGCCAGGTCACAGCAGCCATGTTTCTCATGTGATTGGCTGCTTTCTGGGACCTTCGGGGTAACGGCTGTCCTTTCTCTTCCCCCCCCTCCGGGCCTGATGTTGGGTTAGAAAACAACCTCGAAAGCGTATTTTTGTCGTTTAAATGCAAATTGTTCTCTTCGAGGGTCTGAGTTAAGGTCCGCCTGCATTGGTGCCTAGATACTGTACTATTGGGACCACCAGAAGGTCCCTATGGGGCAAAATATGCGACCGCACACCCACCAGAATGATATCAAAAATTAAATTTTATTAATTTGAAAAATATAGATCACATATACAATTTGATTAGCCCATACACATACAATTGACAGACATTTAAAACAAATTAAAACATGAAATGCGGCGGGTGAGCTGAAGTTAGAATTATCAATACGACAGCAATATTACTAAAAATTCATACAGTGCGCCCAAAGGAGTAAAAAGCCAACGCATAGAAATTGTAATCAATATAACCACAATACAATACGTGGGGCAATGTCCTCCACGTCCAAAATATGTATAAGTGCAGCTGTGCCGAAAATTGATGAGAGAAGTGAAAAGAATAAATATATAGATAAAAGGATATGTGCAAGTGTATAAGAGAAAAATAGAAATGTCCACAGTGTTCAAAAACTATCAGACAAAAAGCTACAATACCAAAGTGCTCAAAACTATCAACCAAAACCACAGATCCAAAAGCAGACCCACTGATAATATTATCAACCAGCCATGTGGAAGCAGAACTTCAGGAGTACCAATGTGAAAAAACAACGTGCAGAGATATGACGGCGCCTGTTAAATAATGAATAATCAGAAAAAGGATAACATCACCAACATGTATGAGAGCTCAGCATCAAGACCCGACCAGCCCGACGCGTTGCGTGGTCTCGCACAAAAACCACTTCGTCAGGGTGTACAGTGTCGCTCACCAGTCTGCATTGGTGCCTACACGTGACCTATAGCGCGGCTCGCTTCTGCCAGGCAGCCATCGGTTATCAGCTCTCCGAAATGTTGGGGCGTCTGACTATGGAAAGAGTGCAGAGGAGCCACCAGACTAATAAAGGGAATGAAAGATCTCAGTTATGAGGAAAGATTCGGAGAATTAAATCTGTTTAGTCTTGAGAGGAGACGACTGAGGGGGGGACATGATTAACGTGTATAAATATATAAATGGCCAATACAAAAAATATTAGGAAACACTATTTCATGTAAAATCCTCTCTACAGACAACAGGGCGCGCTCCCTTCCTCTGGGAAAAGATACATTTAATCTCCGGAGGCGACGATCGTTTTTTACCATAAGAACTATAAATCTGTGGAATAGCCTCCCACAGAAGCTTGTTACCGCTGACAGCTTCAAAAAAGGATTAGATGCTTATTTAGAAGAAAATAACATTAACAGTTACTATTAGCGGTTATCAGTAAAAAAAATAAAATAAACAGCTTCCCCTATAAAATAACAAAATAACTCCCCCCGACCCCAACACCCTTGGTTGAACTTAATGGACACATGTCTTTTTTTTCAACAGTATTAAAGTGGACCAACACCCAGGATTTTCACTATCCCCCGATCAGGGAAACCCCCCAGATCGCCCTAAAAAACTCACCCCGCTCCTACCCCAGCGCTCGTCCAATCAGAGCGCTCAGAGCCGCTGTGGTATGCACGTGCAAGGGACAGACAACCACAGCGGCTCTGAGCGCGCTGGAGGCCGCATCTCGCGCTTCTCTCTAACAGGGAGCGCTCCCGCGCCGGCCATTCACAAACGGCGCCCTGCTAGAGAGAAGCGTGAGATGAGGCCGCGGCTCGCGCATGCGCCGTTGGTACAGGATTTAGGTAAGGTTTCTGGGCGTCCTGCGGGGTTACAAACAGTGGGGAATCCCGATTTCGGATGCCCCGCGGGGAGGGATCTGATCCCCCCTGGGTGTTGGTCCACTTTAACTATGTAACTATGTAACACCGTGTCTCTGAACGTGACGCACGCTCACCAGGCGAGACAGTTCTGCAGGCTCCCACGACCTATTATTTATTATTATTGTTTATTTATATAGCGCCGTCATCTTCCGTAGCGCTGTACAAGGTATAATTACAGACAGGGTGAAACATAATGTACGGAGATCATTATAAACTATATGTTACAATGTTCAAACCAAATGTGATAACAAGAGATGATAGAAAGGAGAGCCCCGCCTCTAAAGGTACGGGGGGGGGGGGCGGATACAAAAAGGGGCGGGGTCACGGGGTGGGGGGCGGAGACAAAAAGGGGCGGGTCACAAGTGGTAGAACTCGAGTTTGGCAGCATTTGCCCAGTGAAGGTAATGCTTAAAGCGGACCTTCAGCATGATTTAATGAAAAGCCCAAACTCTTAATAAACTATTCCCCAGCATCTAAAATAAACATATTATTTAATGTTTTTAGTCACTTACCTTTTTATTCTTTCCCCCGCTGGCCTGCAACTCTGTTCAGGACTCTAGGATACGGGCGCCGCCATCTTGGCTCAGTAGCATCACATACTGAGGAGAGGAGAGGGGGATAAAGTGCAGGGGAGTGGGATTATAACTGTGATTTGCACAAACGGAGCAGAGCTGGGCTCATGAAAAGGTCAGCAATCCCATAATGCAGAGCGACACAGTCAGAAGACACTTCCTGTTTGCAGGCAGCCTGCACCTTCATGGGCTGCCATCTTGGATGTTTAAAGTCACATAACATGCAGTGGATGCAGGTAGGATGATTTTTAATGTGAGCAATCTGTATGTACAGGGTGTGGGAAACATATAAGATAGGCTCTTATTCAGGGTGAGGGTCCGGATTAATGTGGGCAATCTGTATGTACAGGGGGGGGGGGGACATATAAGATAGGCTCTTATTCAGGGTGAGGGTCCGGATTAATGTGGGCAATCTGTATGTACAGGGGGGAAACATATAAGATAGATTCTTATTCAGGGTGAAGGTCCGGATTAATGTGAGCAATCTGTATGTACAGGGTGTGGGAAACATAAGATAGGCTCTTATTCAGGGTGAAGGTCCGGATTAATGTGAGCAATCTGTATGTACAGGGTGTGGGAAACATATAAGATAGGCTCTTATTCAGGGTGAGGGTCCGGATTAATGTGAGCAATCTGTATGTACAGGGTGTGGGAAACATATAAGATAGGCTCTTATTCAGGGTGAAGGTCCGGATTAATGTGGGCAATCTGTATGTACAGGGGGGAAACATATAAGATAGATTCTTATTCAGGGTGAAGGTCCGGATTAATGTGAGCAATCTGTATGTACAGGGTGTGGGAAACATATAAGATAGGCTCTTATTCAGGGTGAGGGTCCGGATTAATGTGAGCAATCTGTATGTACAGGGTGTGGGAAACATATAAGATAGACTCTTATTCAGGGTGAGGGTCCGGATTAATGTGGGCAATCTGTATGTACAGTGTGTGGGAAACATATAAGATAGGCTCTTATTCAGGGTGTGGGTCCGGATTAATGTGAGCAATCTGTATGTACAGGGTGTGGGAAACATATAAGATAGGCTCTTATTCAGGGTGAGGGTCCGGATTAATGTGAGCAATCTGTATGTACAGGGTGTGGGAAACATATAAGATAGGCTCTTATTCAGGGTGAAGGTCCGGATTAATGTGGGCAATCTGTATGTACAGGGGGGAAACATATAAGATAGATTCTTATTCAGGGTGAAGGTCCGGATTAATGTGAGCAATCTGTATGTACAGGGTGTGGGAAACATATAAGATAGGCTCTTATTCAGGGTGAGGGTCCGGATTAATGTGAGCAATCTGTATGTACAGGGTGTGGGAAACATATAAGATAGACTCTTATTCAGGGTGAGGGTCCGGATTAATGTGGGCAATCTGTATGTACAGTGTGTGGGAAACATATAAGATAGGCTCTTATTCAGGGTGTGGGTCCGGATTAATGGGGGCAATCTGTATGTACAGGGTGTGGGAAACATATAAGATAGGCTCTTATTCAGGGTGAAGGTCCGGATTAATGTGGGCAATCTGTATGTACAGGGTGTGGGAAACATATAAGATAGGCTCTTATTCAGGGTGAGGGTCCGGATTAATGTGGGCAATCTGTATGTACAGGGTGTGGGAAACATATAAGATAGGCTCTTATTCAGGGTGAAGGTCCAGATTAATGTGAGCAATCTGTAGGTACAGAGTGTGGGAAACATATAAGATAGGGAGAGAGGGAATCAGCCGGCCCTGGAGTCTCGTAAACGCCAGAGCTGATTTTGGTCCACTTCACGCCATTGCTGTTTTTTTTTTTTTTTTCACTTCGTTCAGCATCTCAACATGACTAGTAGTCCAAAATGAAGAAGTGCCAGCCATGAAGTACAAGCTTAAAATCTTCGATCCTTTAATTGTAGCATTTAAAAGCCATAACAGCATAGGAGTGATAAAAAGCACAAGAGAGCAGGCCCCACGTCGACGCGTTTCGAGCACCAGCTCTTAATCATGACTAACATGACTGTTTGCAGTGTTTATATTAGGCCAGAGTTGCCGATATGAGACCAGAGTCCATCCCGAAGGGCACTAGGCTTAGGTCATCTGCCATCCCCATGCTTTGATCTTTTGAAAATGAAGGGACCACCATGCCGCTTAAAGTGGACCAAAACCCACCGTGATCAGCCCAGGAATCTAAATGATTCCCGGGCCAATTGATTCCCTCCCCCCGGGGCATCCAAAATCGAGATGCCCCGCTGTGTGAACTCCCGAGGTCACCCCATACACTTACCTTGTTTCCCGGTCCAACGGCGCATGCGAGAGCCACGTCCGAATCCTTGCTATCCCTCTAGCAGGGCGCGTGCCCATGCCAGGCATTTGTGAATGGCCGCTCCCTGTTAGAGGGAAGCGGGGGATGCGGCCGTCAACGCACTCGGAGCCGCTGGCCTTAGATGAAGGCTTAGACAACGTGACATCAGCAGCTTCGAGCGCCCTGTTCGGACGAGCGGCCGCGCATGCGCCGTAGAACTGGGAAGAGGTGATTTGACTTCGGCGATCTGGGGGGTTTCATGCAGCGGGCATCCCCAATTGGGGTGCCCCGGGGGAAGAGACCAAAACCCAGGATAGTCAAAATCCACTTCAAATGTGACTTTCGTAAGGATGCTGCCAGGCATCCTGAACTACTGCGATGGGAGCATGCGCACGCCCGCGGGGATGCCGGGTGTGCGGCAGTGCGCGATCCCTAATATACACCACCAGAACTGTTTGGCAAAAGGCAAACGGCTCAGATTGAACAAGAGCCCGTGAGTTATTACCGGCGCCCTGGGGTGTTTCACTCAACGGGTCATCCCAATTCAGGGTTCCCTGGGGGCATGTCAGTAGCCGGCCCTGGAATCTTTTAGATATCAGACCTGCCACTGGTGTGTCTTGTTCAGCTTTAAACATATTCGAATACACTTACATCAAAGGGATTGGCCAGGCAAATGAAGAACACTGGGTGTCGGCAGCTAACTTCCCCCCGCTGCTGTCCCGAGGGTTCATTTTGGTGCACAGCATTGTGAGTAAGGGGACATAACGCTCCTCTTCCCTTTCCTATGGCGCTCCCCTCACAATCCTGTACACTAATAGGAGCCTGGTGATGGGACCACCCCCCTCATCCATTCCCATTCATACTGCGTTCCTGTCCCCCCTGTCTATCATCTGTTATGCAGCCAAATATAAATGCCTTTGCGCCTGCACTTTTGTCGACGAGATACCACACCAGACGCCACGCCAGGCATATGGACCGGCGTGGCGTCAGAGGCTCCTGGCCATGCCTGGACACCAGCCCCTATGCCTTCCTGTGTCCCCCTATGCCCTATGCCTTTCTGTGTGCCCCTATGCCTTTCTGTGTGCCCCTATGCCATTCTGTGTGCCCCTATGCCCTATGCCTTCCTGTGTGCCCCATGCCCTATGCCTTTCTGTGTGCCCCTATGCCTTTCTGTGTGCCCCTATGCCTTTCTGTGTGCCCCTATGCCTTTCTGTGTGCCCCTATGCCTTTCTGTGTGCCCCTATGCCCTATGCCTTCCTGTGTGCCCCTATGCCTTCCTGTGTGCCCCATGCCCTATGCCTTTCTGTGTGCCCCTATGCCTTCCTGTGTGCCCCTATGCCCTATGCCTTCCTGTGTGCCCCATGCCCTATGCCTTCCTGTGTGCCCCTATGCCTTTCTGTGTGCCCCTATGCCTTTCTGTGTGCCCCTATGCCCTATGCCTTCCTGTGTGCCCCATGCCCTATGCCTTTCTGTGTGCCCCTATGCCTTCCTGTGTGCCCCTATGCCCTATGCCTTCCTGTGTGCCCCATGCCCTATGCCTTCCTGTGTGCCCCTATGCCTTTCTGTGTGCCCCTATGCCTTTCTGTGTGCCCCTATGCCCTATGCCTTCCTGTGTGCCCCATGCCCTATGCCTTTCTGTGTGCCCCTATGCCTTCCTGTGTGCCCCTATGCCCTATGCCTTTCTGTGCGGTTCCGCTGCTCCTCCAAGGGTGATCCCTATTGTGAGAGAGCCCATTTTCCTGATGCTCCCAGCATTCCCCTGATATCTATACTGATGGCCAGGATCTCCGCTGTCCTAATGGCAGATTTATGGCTTAACCTTGGTGTGCAAGGTCGCTGAATTAATACGTGTGTGTGTGTGTCATGGTAGACTGCGAAATTGAACCTGTCTTTAGCACAATGGCTCGTTGGCCGGCTTTAGAGAATCGGTGCCGTACCTGTGCGGCGTTGTGTCTTTTGTGTCGCTACCTTATCTGACCTTGCTGCCTTTACCGCCTTTCACTCTTCTGTGGTCATTCTCGTTTCCTCTGCCTGTCTGCCAATAAAGCTTGGTGCAAACCCCCACTTCTTGTACTCCCCTTCTGTCCCCCCTTCGCTCTTAGTGCGGTGCTGGAGCCCTAGCTAAAGCTTGGTGCAAACCCCCACTTCTTGTACTCCCCTTTTGTCCCCCCCACGCTCTTAGTGCGGTGCTGGTGCCCTAGCTGATTGGGTCATGCCACAGTGATGCTTGCACACAGGCTCTTGTCCAATCATAACGCACCGCCGTGTATATTTAGGGAATCAAGACCTATTAAAGTGGAGCTAAATTTAGGGTCACTACAACCTCATAATGCGAATATACAATTTTATTTCAATCAAAAAAAAGCCACAATGGCTAAAAACACATAAAACACAACAACTTTTAAAAGAAAAGCCTGTCTACCCTGGAACTGGAATAAGTATAAATATAAAGATAATAAATGGGACAAATACCCCGGGCGGATTAATTATTTAGTGTCAATTAATGTTTGATTTTCCCTACCTATATAAATACAATGATAATGCAAATACCCCCCTCATGCAATACAACATTAACAAATAAATACCCTCTCAACAAATAATCATAATATATATATATATATATATATATATATATATATATATATATATACATTACATTAACAATACATTACTAATTATAATCAGAATAAAGTGCTTAGTGCCAATAATCAATAATTCTAAAGTGCTATAAAGAACAAACCTATAATGAAACTCGTGTTGCCCATCTAAATGCTAATGTGCCCTTGTGCATACAATAAATGTGCAGCTTATTAGAGAAATCACAAGCAAAATAAATTGCAAAGGGATAATGGGGGAGCGAACCAAGGAAGAAGAGGGAACAATGAGGGAGAGGGGTGGGTAGGCAGTCAACAAGACTCAAGTTCATATAGCTACCGCCCAATGAGAGTCAGCCACAGTGGGTCCAGTTTGACAAGTGTGCTGCCCCGCGCGCTCCGCTGTGCTCCCACAGCTTCAGGAGAGGAATCATGAAAGAAATGCCACGGGGCTCCTCCTGCTGGCCGCTTCTCTCTGCCATGTGTACACCCACTGCTAGCCATTCAGATTATGCTGGGTGTGCACATCAGGCCAGGGATGGCGGTGGAAGCCAGGGCATGTGCCTTGGGTTTGAATCCCAAAGTGAGTATATGGGCGATCAGCGGGGTTTCACACAGCAGGGCAACCCAAATCGGGATGTCTCAGAGAAAATGTATAACTCAGCCCCTGGAGTCTTATTAGACTCGGGTTCCACTTTAAAGTGATTTTTCTTTATCCTTGTGATTGGTTCTTGTCCCGGGGGGCATAACATTTTGGGGTCTTTTCACCTTTACGCCACTGGTGCGGCGCATGCGTGGGCAAGCATCCAATCGTCAATTTATGCCGTGCATACTAACCGTTTTGGACTCCGTGTCAGCGACCAATTCACCGGTTGACCTGTGGAGTGCGCACTCCCAGCACCCGAAAGGCTGGGGCTGGGCAGGGTCCACCTGGATGGCTGGGCAGGGTCCACCTGGATGGCTGGGCAGGGTCCACCTGGATGGCTGGGCAGGGTCCACCTGAGTGGTTGGGCATGGTCCACCTGAGTGGTTGGGCATGGTCCACCTGAGTGGCTGGGCAGGGTCCCCCTGAGTGGCTGGGCAGGGTCCACCTGAGTGGCTGGGCAGGGTCCCCCTGAGTGGCTGGGCAGGGTCCACCTGAGTGGCTGGGCAGGGTCCCCCTGAGTGGCTGGGAAGGGTCCACCTGAGTGGCTGGGCATGGTTCCCCTGAGTGGCTGGGCATGGTCCACCTGAGTGGCTGGGCATGGTCCACCTGAGTGGCTGGGCATGGTCCACCTGAGTGGCTGGGCATGGTCCACCTGAGTGGCTGGGCAGGGTCCACCTGAGTGGTTGGGCAGGGTCCCCCTGAGTGGCTGGGCAGGGTCCCCCTGAGTGGCTGGGCATGGTCCACCTGAGTGGCTGGGCAGGGTCCCCCTGAGTGGTTGGGCATGGTTCCCCTGAGTGGCTGGGCATGGTTCCCCTGAGTGGCTGGGCATGGTCCCCCTGAATGGCTGGGCAGGGTCCCCCTGAGTGGCTGGGCATGGTTCCCCTGAGTGGCTGGGCAGGGTCCCCCTGAGTGGCTGGGCAGGGTCCACCTGAGTGGCTGGGCAGGGTCCACCTGAGTGGCTGGGCAGGGTCCACCTGAGTGGCTGGGCAGGGTCCCCCTGAGTGGCTGGGCATGGTCCCCCTGAGTGGCTGGGCAGGGTCCCCCTGAGTGGCTGGGCATGGTCCACCTGAGGGGCTGGGCAGGGTCCACCTGAGTGGCTGGGCAGGGTTCCCCTGAGTGGCTGGGCAGGATCCACCTGAGTGGCTGGGCAGGGTCCACCTGAATGGCTGGGCAGGGTCCACCTGAGTGGCTGGGCATGGTTCCCCTGAGTGGCTGGGCAGGGTCCACCTGAGTGGCTGGGCATGGTTCCCCTGAGTGGCTGGGCAGGGTCCACCTGAGTGGCTGGGCATGGTCCACCTGAGTGGCTGGGCAGGGTCCACCTGAGTGGCTGGGCAGGGTTCCCCTGAGTGGCTGGGCAGGGTCCCCCTGAGTGGCTGGGCATGGTTCCCCTGAGTGGCTGGGCAGGGTCCCCCTGAGTGGCTGGGCAGGGTCCACCTGAGTGGCTGGGCAGGGTCCACCTGAGTGGCTGGGCATGGTCCACCTGAGTGGCTGGGCAGGGTCCACCTGAGTGGCTGGGCAGGGTCCACCTGGATGGCTGGGCAGGGTTCCCCTGAGTGGCTGGGCAGGGTCCCCCTGAGTGGCTGGGCATGGTCCACCTGAGTGGCTGGGCAGGGTCCACCTGAGTGGCTGGGCAGGGTCCACCTGAGTGGCTGGGCAGGGTCCACCTGGATGGCTGGGCAGGGTCCACCTGAGTGGCTGGGCATGGTTCCCCTGAGTGGCTGGGCATGGTCCACCTGAGTGGCTGGGCAGGGTCCCCCTGAGTGGCTGGGCAGGGTTCCCCTGAGTGGCTGGGCATGGTTCCCCTGAGTGGCTGGGCATGGTTCCCCTGAGTGGCTGGGCATGGTTCCCCTGAGTGGCTGGGCATGGTTCCCCTGAATGGCTGGGCATGGTCCCCCTGAGTGGCTGGGCAGGGTCCCCCTGAGTGGCTGGGCAGGGTCCACCTGAGTGGCTGGGCAGGGTCCACCTGAGTGGCTGGGCAGGGTCCACCTGAGTGGCTGGGCAGGGTCCACCTGAATGGCTGGGCAGGGTCCCCCTGAATGGCTGGGCAGGGTCCCCCTGAATGGCTGGGCAGGGTCCCCCTGAGTGGCTGGGCAGGGTCCACCTGAGTGGCTGGGCAGGGTCCCCCTGAGTGGCTGGGCAGGGTCCACCTGAGTGGCTGGGCAGGGTCCACCTGAGTGGCTGGGCAGGGTCCACCTGAATGGCTGGGCAGGGTCCACCTGAATGGCTGGGCAGGGTCCCCCTGAATGGCTGGGCAGGGTCCCCCTGAGTGGCTGGGCAGGGTCCACCTGAGTGGCTGGGCAGGGTCCACCTGAGTGGCTGGGCAGGGTCCCCCTGAGTGGCTGGGCAGGGTCCCCCTGAGTGGCTGGGCAGGGTCCACCTGAGTGGCTGGGCAGGGTCCCCCTGAGTGGCTGGGCATGGTTCCCCTGAGTGGCTGGGCAGGGTCCACCTGAGTGGCTGGGCAGGGTCCACCTGAGTGGCTGGGCAGGGTCCCCCTGAGTGGCTGGGCAGGGTCCACCTGTGTGGCTGGGCAGGGTCCACCTGAGTGGCTGGGCAGGGTCCCCCTGAGTGGCTGGGCAGGGTCCCCCTGAGTGGCTGGGCATGGTTCCCCTGTGTGGCTGGGCAGGGTCCCCCTGAGTGGCTGGGCAGGGTCCCCCTGAGTGGCTGGGCAGGGTCCACCTGAGTGGCTGGGCAGGGTCCCCCTGAGTGGCTGGGCAGGGTCCCCCTGAGTGGCTGGGCAGGGTCCACCTGAGTGGCTGGGCAGGGTCCACCTGAGTGGCTGGGCAGGGTTCCCCTGAGTGGCTGGGTGTGGGAGTGCGCACAGCTACAGGGACGCCAGAGCCGCGGCCCGCGATCGCTGCAGGTTATCCGTGAAAAGGTAAGTGTGTGCCTGCCCGGGAGTTCACACAGTGGGGCATCCTGAATCACACAGTGGGGCATCCTGAATCACACAGTGGGGCATCCTGAATCACACAGTGGGGCGTCCTGAATCGACCACCTAGTTGTCTGGCCCTGGAGTCTTTAATCCTGCTGTGGTGATGATTGGTCCTTTTTAAAGAGGAACAAAACCTGGGATTGTCACTATCATGGGTTTCCTTGCTCCTCCCAATTTGAGATGCCCCACCCTGCTTCTCGTTTACTATGCTTACCTCACCAGGGATCCCACGGCGCTTGCGCGGGCTCCCCACCAGTCACCATTCCTAGCTGGGCATGTAAATGAGCGGCTAGGAAATGGCAGGCCATTCCCCTCCAGCTGTGTGCACCCGTGGCGCGGTAGGTGGTGGGGGACTTCACACGTTATTTTCATGATACCTTGGCTTTATTTCTGGTGATGTTTTTTGTGGTAGATTTGTGATTATTTTTTTTGGTTGGTGTTGTGATATACATCAGTGGTTCCCCTTTGGGATGCCTAATTATATATATAATATATATATATATATATATATATATATATATATATATAATATATACATATATTTATATTTAATTGGTGAATAGAGTAGATTGATATGTTTATATGTTTATGAGTTGTTATGGTTGGGAATATTAATTTTTAATTGATTGTTTTGACTAGTAGCACTTGCACTTTATAAATAAACTGATTTTATAGTGATCCGGATCATAGGCAGGATTTGCACATGTTTAGTACTTTATAAATATATAGATTTTATAATGATCCGGATCATAGGCAGGATTTGCACATGTTTAGTACTTTATAAATATATAGATTTTATAGTGATCCGGATCATAGGCAGGATTTGCACATGTTTATTTCTTTATAAATATATAGATTTTATAGTGATCCGGATCATAGGCAGGATTTGCACATGTTTATTTCTTTATAAATATATAGATTTTATAGTGATCGGATCATAGGCAGGATTTGCACATGTTTATTTCTTTATAAATATATAGATTTTATAGTGATCCGGATCATAGGCAGGATTTGCACACACTCTGTTGCTCTGTTGGAACACTATGTTGAATGATTTTAGCACATATATATCCAGGCATTTAATATCAATTAGTGTGGTGAGACTCTCCCCATCGCCTACACACCTTTTATGTTGGTTTGTCCTGTGTTATTGTTTGATTTATGTGTTTTTAAAGTGGACCAACACCCAGGATTTTGACTATCCTGGGTTTTGGTCCACTTTGGTGGGGCACCCAGATCGGGCATGCCCCGCTGTGTGAAACCCCCCAGAAACCCCAAAAAACTCACCTCTCCCCGCTCCCACGTGAACGCCGCAGCCAATCCCCGCCAACGTCCAGGTGGGGGACAGGAACGTACAAGCCGCCTCCCGCGCGTCACTCTCGGCGCCCGTGCGGGCCATTCACAGAGGGCCGGCGCGGGCACGCACACGTCTGGAGGGGCGCGCGGGAGGCGGCGGTCGGAAGCGGCGGCGGATCAGGTAAGGTCTTTTTGGGGTTTCTGGGGGGTTTCACCGAGATCGGGATGTCCCGCGGGGTGGGAGGTGATCGGCCCGGGAATCTTATAGATTTCCGGGCCGATCACCCCTGGGTGTTGGTCCACTTTAAGGGATTTTAATATGTTGAGTGTATTGTATGTAGTGATTATAAATGTCATTAATAAAAATGTATTTTTATTATCCGTTTATGAGTTGAGAGTGTGAGAGTTGCCTCCCTACATGTGTTTTTGTTCCTGGTTTGAGCTCTTTTGCAGCTTTGGGTGCGGCACCTCTACAGATTAATATAGGGTCTAGTGCAAGTCCCCATTTTTTCCTTCCTGAGCGCACCCGTGGCAACCATTCAGATATGTCTCGCCTGAGTGCACTATAGAGACTAAGGGGATGCTGCTGCCAGACACCGCATGCACAGTGGGATGCCGGCTAGGCAGACTTAGCAGGGTTTTCCTAATCGGGATGCCCCAGGGCAAAGCTATAACACTGCGCTGGACTCTAGAGCCAGGTTACATGGGCTTTGGTTCTCTTTATTGGCGTCTCAGGGGCTCAGAAAGAAGCCGCTGAGCGCGCTGTGCTGGTATTTACACACCCGTCACCTCCAACTTGCGCCCCCTAGCGGCACAGCTGGAAGTGACGGCTGTACAGGGGGGGGGGGGGGGGGGGATGTGCGTTGGTTGCCCTGTCGGCGGCAAAGCTATGTACCACTGGGATTATAAAGATTTTTGTCCTGAGCACCAGGGCCGGCTCCAGCTTTATGTGGGCCCTTGGGCGGTGAAGAGTCACATAGTCGCATCACATCACATCCCAAATCTGGATGCCCCCTAAAGATCATGCTATTTGGACCAAACTCTAGTTTTGGTCTACTTTGAAGCGCACCAAACCCCTTTAATCCTGACCTCGGAGTCTAAACGATTCTAGAACCTCCTGATTTTGGATGCTCCTTTGTGTGACCCCTCCCCCCCCTATGTTCATTACTTACCTTGAACTGGTGAATGCACTGTGTTAACGGCCAAACCAGGAGAGTTTGTTCACAAGCAGGGGCATCCCAAATTAGAATGCCCCTGTAAAGCGGACCAAACCTCAGGGGTGGAATTGCTTGCATAGTGGGTAGCGATCCCAGGGGGTATCACACAATAGGGTGTCACAGATTGGGATGCTCCAGGGATAGGAAATCAGCTAAAAGCAGAACAAAACCCAGCACTTCCTCCCCTGGAATCTAAACTGAGACGCCCCGTTGTGTGGAACCTCCGCCATTCGAGGGGAACCGGTCACCAGTCAAGCGCAGTCACACACCCCAAAGGCCGGTCCTGCCAGTGGGTGGGTACGAGGGTGGGGCCCCCAGCAGCTGCCCCACCTTGCCGGGTGCTGACGCCGGCCCTGGTGCGCACACTAACGTTTGGATTACACGCTGCAGAGTGTTTGGTTTGGAAGGAGCGTATCAATAGCAACCTTTTGAATCGGAGATCCCCTTTAAATACTGATGCCTGTCATTGTTGTTCCTTTCTGCAGACTGTCCGGCATGGATTCCCTTATCAGCCCACCGCTTTGGCTTTTGATCCCGTTCAGAAGATTCTGGCGATCGGGACGCGGAGCGGAGGAGTGCGCATGTATCCTTTTCCTGGTTTGTGGTTATTGAATGCACAGCGCAGAAGGTAAGGAGGCGGCCATTTTTTTGTTCTTTAAAGCAAGTGTCCGGGCGTCCTCATGTGGCCTCATGATCATGCTGCGATCTGATTGGATGTTCTTCTTATGAAAGGTAAAGATTATAATCTGCCCTCGTGCGTTGTCCGTGGCCTCATGATCGTGCTCCGATCTGATTGGATGTTCTTCTTATTATTATTATTATTAAGATTATAATCTGCCCTCGTGCGTTGTCCGTGGCCTCATGATCGTGCTGCGATCTGATTGGATGTTCTTCTTATGAAAGGTAAAGATTATAATCTGCCCTCGTGCGTTTTCCGTGGCCTCATGATCATGCTGCGATCTGATTGGATGTTCTTCTTCTTATTATTATTATTAAGATTATAATCTGCCCTCATGCGTTGTCCGTGGCCTCATGATCGTGCTGCGATCTGATTGGATGTTCTTCTTATGAACGGTAAAGATTATAATCTGCCCTCGCGCGTTGTCCGTGGCCTCATGATCGTGCTCCGATCTGATTGGATGTTCTTCTTATGAACGGTAAAGATTATAATCTGCCCTCGTGCGTTGTCCGTGGCCTCATGATCATGCTCCGATCTGATTGGATGTTCTTCTTATGAACGGTAAAGATTATAATCTGCCCTCGTGCGTTGTCCGTGGCCTCATGATCATGTTCCGATCTGATTGGATGTTCTTCTTATGAACGGTAAAGATTATAATCTGCCCTCGTGCGTTGTCCGTGGCCTCATGATCATGCTGCGATCTGATTGGATGTTCTTCTTCTTCTTATTATTATTATTAAGATTATAATCTGCCCTCGTGCGTTGTCCGTGGCCTCATGATCATGCTCCGATCTGATTGGATGTTCTTCTTATGAACGGTAAAGATTATAATCTGCCCTCATGCGTTGTCCGTGGCCTCATGATCATGCTGCGATCTGATTGGATGTTCTTCTTATGAACGGTAAAGATTATAATCTGCCCTCGTGCGTTGTCCGTGGCCTCATGATCATGCTCCGATCTGATTGGATGTTCTTCTTATGAACGGTAAAGATTATAATCTGCCCTCGTGCGTTGTCCGTGGCCTCATGATCATGCTGCGATCTGATTGGATGTTCTTCTTATGAACGGTAAAGATTATAATCTGCCCTCATGCGTTGTCCGTGGCCTCATGATCGTGCTGCGATCTGATTGGATGTTCTTCTTCTTATTATTATTATTAAGATTATAATCTGCACGTAGAGGTAACTGGACTGTGGAAAAAAAATCAGCTCAAGAATTTGGGCAAAACCCTCTGATAGTTTACAATGGGAAGCATGCACTCCCGTCCGCATGCACGCCGTTGGGGATATGGGGTATGCGGCAGTGCACACTCCCCATTGATTTCAATCAGAGCCCTTTGCCGAAGGATGTAAACACTGAAAAGGGCTCTGATAGGACGGGAGCCTGCACATGTGCCGTTGGAATGGGGAAAGGTGAGTTTTAGTGAGCGAACTGGGGCGTTTCACACAGTGGGGCATCCCAAATCGGCCTGGAACAAAACCGGGAAAGTCAAATTTCCGAGTTTTGTTCCACACAGATTTCCTCCCACGGGGCATCCAAAATGGGGATGCCCCTGTGTGTAACCCCCCCAGGTCGCCCCATATACTTGCCTAGTCTCCCAGTCCAATGGTGCATGCGCGAGCCGTGGCCGCTTCCCCCCCCCATCCCTCTAGCAGGGCACATGCCCGAGCCAGGCATTTGTGAATGGCCGGCGCAGGAGCGCTCTCGGTTAGAGGGGAGCGGGGCATGTGGCCAACAGCGCGCTCGGAGACGCAGCCTTAGACGACGTGACGTCAGCAGCTCCGAGCATGCTAATTGGACGAGTGGCTCAGGGCGCAATCTCCTACTGGAGGTCAGCGGCCATATTTGTCTTCTGCCCCATAGTGCAAAATTCCGCTGACCAAGACCCAGGATTTTCAGTCACTTGGGTTCAGGCCCCGGTTTGGGATGCCCCTGCCTGTGAGCCCCCCTCCGGTTCGCCCAGTAAATCGCCTTCAATCATCATTTATGGCAGTGCAATGCCCCACAATGAAGACTGAATGAATTCCTACGTATAAGCCTTTCAGGGGGTGGATGTGCGCCCCTGGAGTCTCACTCAGGTTTTGGTCCGCTTTAAGGTTAGTTTATTGACCAGGGGGGTTCACGCAATGTGGCATCCCAAGGGCAAACTGTGTCCCGGCCCCTGGAGTCTCACACAGGTTATGGTCCGCATTAAGATTAGTTTATTTACGCATTGTGGCATCCCACGCGCAAGCTGTATCCCGGCCCCTGGAGTCTTACACAGGTTATGGTCCGCTTTAAGGTTAGTTTATTGACCAGGGGGGTTCACGCAATGTGGCATGCCAAGGGCAAGCTGTATCCCGGCCCCTGGAGGAGTCTCACATAGGTTATGGTCCGCTTTAAGGTTAGTTTATTGACCAGGAGGGTTCACGCAATGTGGCATCCCAGGGGCAAGCTGTATCCTGGCCCCTGGAGGAGTCTTACACAGGTTTTGGTCCGCTTTAATCGTGTGATTAGGGTTAATACACCGTTGCCGGTGCGGGATTGGAAGGCTTCCACCGGTGATGTCAGCGGCCTGCGCCCATCTGGCGACGCCGGGAAATCTCCCACATATCAAATCTGCTCAGATGGAGACGACAATGCTGAGTCTGTTGTTATTCCTCAGATGATGGTCGCATGTGTCACGCGCCCGCAGTATGGGGGGGGGGGGCGCTGCGCCTGCTCATGCGTGAGGGATGCCCAATAGAGGACCAAGCAATACCAGAGAGCGGACTGAGTGTGCAATATACATATAGGTGCGGATTCAGAATCTTAAAGTGGACCAAAACCCAGGATTTTGTCTATCCTGGGTTATGGTGCTTGGCCCTGACCGGGGATGCCCCGCTGTGTGAAACCCCCCCCCAGATCGCCGAAACAAACTCACCTGTTCCCGGACCTTTGGCGCATGTGCAGCCGCTCGTCCAATCGGTGTGCTTGGAACCGCTGACATCACTTCGTCTAAGCCATTGTCTACGGCCAGAGGCTCCGAGCGCGCTGGTGGCCGCATCCCCCGCTTCCCTCTAACAGGAAGCGTGCCCGCATTCACAAATGGCCGACGCGGGAACGCGCCCTGCTAGAGGGATAGCGGGGATGCAGCTCGCACATGCGCCGTTAGACCGGGAAGCAAGATAAGTAGATGGGAAGACCTGGAGGGTTTCACACAGTGGGGCATCCTGATCTATACACTTTCCCGGGCCAATCGTCCTTGGTTTTGGTCCACTTTAAAGGGAAAGTCCACTTTTATTTTAAAAGCTTATTTTTTGTGTGCCAAATGGATATCCTCGAGGTGCCGAGTTGATCTCGTGTTTTTTTTTTTTTTTTATTTTCTTATGTTAGCAGTTGTGTGTTTTATGGAAGTAGTTTTCGCTCCCTTCAATCTGTTGCTATTAGCAACCATACACCAAGATCTACCAGGAGAGAGAAGTGAGCCCTGAACACACAGAACACTGCTGCTATGGCCGCTGTTGAGGTGAGGGAGCTCAGTCACACTTCCACACGCCCAGCAGCAGTGTCCTGTGTGTACACGGCTCACCCGTCTCTTATTGGACGCAATACCCCATAGACCTCTGTGGGATGTTTATAGGTACAAGGCAGAGAGTGCTTTCCTGAATCCCGCCTACTGCAAGGGATTCTGGGAGAAATTCCATACAACAAGTAAAGGGATCATTTGCATGGGCCCGCCTACTGCAAGGGATTCTGGGAGAAATGCCATACAACAAGTAAAGGGATCATTTGCATGGGCCTGCCTACTGTAAGGGATTCTGGGAGAAATTCCATACAACAAGTAAAGGGATCATTTGCATGGACCCGCCTACTGTAAGGGATTCTGGGAGAAATTCCATACAACAAGTAAAGGGATCATTTGCATGGGCCCACCTACTGCAAGGGATTCTGGGAGAAATTCCATACAACAAGTAAAGGGATCATTTGCATGGGCCCGCCTACTGCAAGGGATTCTGGGAGAAATTCCATACAACAAGTAAAGGGATCATTTGCATGGACCCGCCTACTGTAAGGGATTCTGGGAGAAATTCCATACAACAAGTAAAGGGATCATTTGCATGGGCCTGCCTACTGTAAGGGATTCTGGGAGAAATTCCATACAACAAGTAAAGGGATCATTTGCATGGGCCCGCCTACTGCAAGGGATTCTGGGAGAAATTCCATACAACAAGTAAAGGGATCATTTGCATGGGCCCGCCTACTGCAAGGGATTCTGGGAGAAATTCCATACAACAAGTAAAGGGATCATTTGCATGGGCCCGCCTATTGCAAGGGATTCTGGGAGAAATTCCATACAACAAGTAAAGGGATCATTTGCATGGGCCCACCTACTGCAAGGGATTCTGGGAGAAATTCCATACAACAAGTAAAGGGATCATTTGCATGGGCCCGCCTACTGCAAGGGATTCTGGGAGAAATTCCATACAACAAGTAAAGGGATCATTTGCATGGGCCCACCTACTGCAAGGGATTCTGGGAGAAATTCCATACAACAAGTAAAGGGATCATTTGCATGGGCCCGCCTACTGCAAGGGATTCTGGGAGAAATTCCATACAACAAGTAAAGGGATCATTTGCATGGGCCCGCCTACTGCAAGGGATTCTGGGAGAAATTCCATACAACAAGTAAAGGGATCATTTGCATGGGCCCGCCTACTGCAAGGGATTCTGGGAGAAATTCCCTTATCTTTGGTTGTATGTCCCATGCAAATACTCTCTGTCATCTGCACCTATTAACCCAGCGCAGTGTCTCGTGTGGCCTTGTGTAATATTATAGTATATTCTCCTATGCAGAGGATCTAACCCTTCCCTTCCCGAGTTTTTGGTGCTGATCCAGGTTGGAAGTCGGGGATCCGGTCATCAGATCCACTCGGCATCACCTGGCTCGGGACCGGTGTGGACCATTTTTCTATTAGCGCTTCCATCCTCGTACCTGTTTGTAGCTTGAGTCGTGTTGTGGCGATTACGCGCGTCTCTTGTAATTTCCTGCTCCGCGGAGCTGCCACTGTGTCACCTGGGGACCCCCACAGCCTCCGGGGGGGAGCGGCCGGGTCTGATCATCTACCGCACAGCGCCTGCGACGCACCTCCTTCACGGAAATTGGACAATGCTGCCTACACTGTGAGCAGGGCTGGCTGCAGGTCTATGTGGGGCCCTCTGTGGCCTGTCATGGCACACGTGGCGGTAACGCTGCATGTACAAGGGATATTAGCGAACATTTCCCCTACTTACTACGTAAAATGCCCCCCACCCCCCTGCCTGCCCCAACCTGTGCAGTTACCTGCAGATAGATAGAAAGAAAGAAGGAAAGAAAGAGCAGATAGATAAATGGAAGGGAAGAAAGAGCTTACAGATGGGAGAGAATTAAAGCGGACCTAAACTACATGTAGCGGATCTGTAACTAGCATCCCCTGAATTGGGCCTAATACAAGGAAAATCTGAATGAACAAAAGGAAAGAATGAAGAGAGAGAATGAAAAGGAAGGAACGAAATAAAAGGAATAAAAAGAAAAATAGAATAAACTATTCATCCTTCATGGAAAGGATAGAACAGGCAGATAGATGGAAGGGCAGATGGATGGGAGGGCAGATACTTTGAAGGGCAGATACTTTGAAGGGCAGATACTTTGAAGGGCAGATACTTTGAAGGGCAGATACTTTGAAGGGCAGATACTTTGAAGGGCAGATGCATGCAAAGGATAGAACGGGCAGATAGATAGATAGGTAGAATGAAAGGGCAGATAAATGAATGGGAAGAAAGGGCAGATAGATGGAAGGGCACATAGATGGATAGAAGGGAAGAAAGGGCAGATAGATGGAAGGGAAGAAAGGGCAGATAGATGGAAGGGCAGAAAGAGCTTATAGTTGGTAGTGAATTAAAGAGGACCTAAACTAGCTGTAGTGGACCTGTAACTAGCATCCCCTGAATTATGATGTGATGTCTGCGGTTTCCTGTAACCTGCAGGAAGGTTCGCGCGCCCTTCGCTAGGGGCCCCCTGTGACCCCCGGCCGAGCCTTTACTCCAGGGTGCTGCTGGGTGGGTGTCAGCAGATGCCGCACTTTGTAGCGATGCCGGGAATGGGACACAGCAGGGGGGGGAGCGCGGGGGATAATGACGCACACGCTGCTGTGCAGCCGACGCCATGCAGCCGTGCAGCAGCATCATCTGCAGGCAGCTCACGTCCTGGGTGCAGCGTAGCGCAGCTTCCCATCCCCCACCTGATCTGCCAGCAAGGTTCTCCCTTCTATCACCTCTAAGCGAGCAGCTTCCTGCTGGATCCCTGTCCCCCAGAGCTCACACTCTAATGTCTCCCCCGCACTCACACGCTGTTATTATACATTTATATAGCGCTGACATATACCACAGCGCTGTACATAGAAGCAGTCACATGACCTGTCCCTCAGAGCTCACACTCTAATGTCTCCCCCACACTCACACACTGTTATTATGCATTATATAGCGCTGACATATACCACAGCGCTGTACATAGAAGCAGTCACATGACCTCCTGTCCCTCAGAGCTCACACTCTAATGTCTGCTCCACACTCACACACTGTTATTATACATTATATAGCGCTGACATATACCACAGCGCTGTACATAGAAGCAGTCACGTGACCTCCTGTCCCTCAGAGCTCACACTCTAATGTCTCCTCCACACTCACACACTGATTATACATTATATAGCGCTGACATATACCACAGCGCTGTACATAGAAGCAGTCACATGACTCCCTGTCCCTCAGAGCTCACACTCTAATGTCTCCTCCACACTCACACACTGTTATTATACATTATATAGCGCTGACATATACCACAGCGCTGTACATAGAAGCAGTCACATGACTCCCTGTCCCTCAGAGCTCACACTCTAATGTCTCCCCCACACTCACACACTGTTATTATACATTATATAGCGCTGACATATACCACAGCGCTGTACATAGAAGCAGTCACATGACTCCCTGTCCCTCAGAGCTCACACTCTAATGTCTCCTCCACACTCACACACTGTTATTATACATTATATAGCGCTGACATATACCACAGCGCTGTACATAGAAACAGTCACATGACCTCCTGTCCCTCAGAGCTCACACTCTAATGTCTCCTCCACACTCACACACTGTTATTATACATTATATAGCGCTGACATATACCACAGCGCTGTACATAGAAGCAGTCACATGACCCCCTGTCCCTCAGAGCTCACACTCTAATGTCTCCCCCGCACTCACACAGTTATTATACATTTATATAGCGCTGACATATACCACAGCGCTGTACATAGAAGCAGTCACATGACCCCCTGTCCCCCAGAGCTCACACTCTAATGTCTCCTCCACACTCACACACTGTTATTATACATTATATAGCGCTGACATATACCACAGCGCTGTACATAGAAGCAGTCACATGACCTCCTGTCCCCCAGAGCTCACACTCTAATGTCTCCTCCACACTCACACACTGTTGTTATACATTATATAGCGCTGACATATACCACAGCGCTGTACATCGAAGCAATCACATGACCTCCTGTCCCTCAGAGCTCACACTCTAATGTCCCCTGTTATTATGCACTCTCTTTATTTGTCGGTCTAACGGATTCGCCGCTGCGCTCGCCGTAACATCTGTCGGAGGAGCAGGGCGGCCCCTTGAAGCGGCCGGAGGCGTCGGTGACAAATGTTATCTAACGTGTAATGCGGGCGGCTCTGACATCTGTGGGAGCTTTATACGGCGTATCCCATGAGCCTCTGCTGCCAGCACGAGAAGCTCGGCCGGGCAGCGGTGTGCAGTGGCGTGCCGCGGTGACATCACTCTCTGAATATAGAGCCGGAGAGGAGGATGCCCATTGGCTGCTTTCATTACACAGTCAGGCTCGGCTCACTCTTTTAAGCGGAGCTAAACCCTCCCTATCACCTCACCTACCCTCTTGTCATTCCATCAGGAACCCAGCATTAGAGGGTTACTAACCTATTCCTAGCAGAGCTCCATCCCATGTGGACAGGAAAGAACTGCAGGCGTATGCGACAGCTGCATTTCCTCAATAGGAGGTTGAGGTACTGCAGTGTGCTCCTTTTTCCTGTCCCCTGTCAGACACGGCTCCAGGAAAAAAGGTGAGTAGTCAAGGTGGAGGGGGGTAGGGTAAGGTCCTCCTTTAATTTCTTGCCAAATTAATTTTATACCGAATCAAAAGATCCCCTTTAAAAGATTTGTTTCTACTTTGCAGCTGATCCCTCACAGTCTCCACTATGAAAAATACGTTTTGTAGCCACGCCCCTCCGCTCTGAAGCCTGTCTGCATCACAGTGTGTGAGCTAGCCAATAGCAGAGCTGTGGTCATAATCCCGCCCCCTTCCTGCATCACAGTGTGTGAGCCAGCCAATAGCAGATCTGTGGTCAGAATCCCGCCCCCTTCCTGCATCACAGTGTGTGAGCCAGCTAATAGCAGATCTGTGGTCAGAATCCCGCCCCCTTCCTGCATCACAGTGTGTGAGCCAGCCAATAGCAGAGCTGTGGTCAGAATCCCGCCCCCTTCCTGCATCACAGTGTGTGAGCCAGCCAATAGCAGATCTGTGGCCTGAATCCCGCCCCCTTCCTGCATCACAGTGTGTGAGCCAGCTAATAGCAGAGCTGTGGTCAGAATCCCGCCCCCTTCCTGCATCACAGTGTGTGAGCCAGCCAATAGCAGAGCTGTGGTCAGAATCCCGCCCCCTTCCTGCATCACAGTGTGTGAGCCAGCCAATAGCAGATCTGTGGCCTGAATCCCACCCCCTTCCTGCATCACAGTGTGTGAGCCAGCCAATAGCAGATCTGTGGCCTGAATCCCGCCCCTTCCTGCATCACAGTGTGTGAGCCAGCCAATAGCAGATCTGTGGCCTGAATCCCGCCCCCTTCCTGCATCACAGTGTGTGAGCCAGCCAATAGCAGATCTGTGGCCTGAATCCCGCCCCCTTCCTGCATCACAGTGTGTGAGCCAGCTAATAGCAGAGCTGTGGCCTGAATCCCGCCCCCTTCCTGCATCACAGTGTGTGAGCCAGCCAATAGCAGATCTGTGGCCTGAATCCCACCCCCTTCCTGCATCAGTGTGTGAGCCAGCTAATAGCAGATCTGTGGCCTGAATCCCACCCCCTTCCTGCATCACAGTGTGTGAGCCAGCTAATAGCAGAGCTGTGGTCAGAATCCCGCCCCCTTCCTGCATCACAGTGTGTGAGCCAGCCAATAGCAGATCTGTGGCCTGAATCCCACCCCTTCCTGCATCACAGTGTGTGAGCCAGCTAATAGCAGATCTGTGGCCTGAATCCCACCCCCTTCCTGCATCATAGTGTGTGAGCCAGCTAATAGCAGATCTGTGGCCTGAATCCCACCCCCTTCCTGCATCACAGTGTGTGAGCCAGCCAATAGCAGATCTGTGGCCTGAATCCCACCCCCTTCCTGCATCACAGTGTGTGAGCCAGCCAATAGCAGATCTGTGGCCTGAATCCCGCCCCCTTCCTGCATCACAGTGTGTGAGCCAGCCAATAGCAGATCTGTGGCCTGAATCCCGCCCCCTTCCTGCATCACAGTGTGTGAGCCAGCTAATAGCAGATCTGTGGCCTGAATCCCACCCCTTCCTGCATCACAGTGTGTGAGCCAGCCAATAGCAGAGCTGTGGTCAGAATCCCGCCCCCTTCCTGCATCACAGTGTGTGAGCCAGCCAATAGCAGATCTGTGGCCTGAATCCCACCCCCTTCCTGCATCACAGTGTGTGAGCCAGCCAATAGCAGATCTGTGGCCTGAATCCCACCCCTTCCTGCATCACAGTGTGTGAGCCAGCTAATAGCAGATCTGTGGCCTGAATCCCGCCCCCTTCCTGCATCACAGTGTGTGAGCCAGCCAATAGCAGATCTGTGGCCTGAATCCCGCCCCTTCCTGCATCACAGTGTGTGAGCCAGCCAATAGCAGATCTGTGGCCTGAATCCCGCCCCCTTCCTGCATCACAGTGTGTGAGCCAGCTAATAGCAGATCTGTGGCCTGAATCCCACCCCTTCCTGCATCATAGTGTGTGAGCCAGCTAATAGCAGATCTGTGGCCTGAATCCCACCCCCTTCCTGCATCACAGTGTGTGAGCCAGCTAATAGCAGATCTGTGGCCTGAATCCCGCCCCCTTCCTGCATCAGTGTGTGAGCCAGCTAATAGCAGATCTGTGGCCTGAATCCCACCCCTTCCTGCATCAGTGTGTGAGCCAGCTAATAGCAGATCTGTGGCCTGAATCCCACCCCCTTCCTGCATCATAGTGTGTGAGCCAGCTAATAGCAGATCTGTGGCCTGAATCCCACCCCCTTCCTGCATCACAGTGTGTGAGCCAGCTAATAGCAGATCTGTGGCCTGAATCCCGCCCCCTTCCTGCATCAGTGTGTGAGCCAGCTAATAGCAGATCTGTGGTCAGAATCCCGCCCCCTTCCTGCATCACAGTGTGTGAGCCAGCCAATAGCAGATCTGTGGTCAGAATCCCGCCCCCTTCCTGCATCACAGTGTGTGAGCCAGCCAATAGCAGATCTGTGGCCTGAATCCCACCCCCTTCCTGCATCATAGTGTGTGAGCCAGCCAATAGCAGATCTGTGGCCTGAATCCCACCCCCTTCCTGCATCATAGTGTGTGAGCCAGCCAATAGCAGATCTGTGGCCTGAATCCCGCCCCCTTCCTGCATCACAGTGTGTGAGCCAGCCAATAGCAGATCTGTGGCCTGAATCCCACCCCCTTCCTGCATCACAGTGTGTGAGCCAGCTAATAGCAGAGCTGTGGCCTGAATCCCACCCCCTTCCTGCATCACAGTGTGTGAGCCAGCCAATAGCAGATCTGTGGCCTGAATCCCGCCCCTTCCTGCATCACAGTGTGTGAGCCAGCTAATAGCAGATCTGTGGCCTGAATCCCACCCCCTTCCTGCATCACAGTGTGTGAGCCAGCCAATAGCAGATCTGTGGCCTGAATCCCACCCCCTTCCTGCATCACAGTGTGTGAGCCAGCTAATAGCAGAGCTGTGGTCAGAATCCCGCCCCCTTCCTGCATCACAGTGTGTGAGCCAGCCAATAGCAGATCTGTGGCCTGAATCCCACCCCTTCCTGCATCAGTGTGTGAGCCAGCTAATAGCAGATCTGTGGCCTGAATCCCGCCCCCTTCCTGCATCACAGTGTGTGAGCCAGCCAATAGCAGATCTGTGGCCTGAATCCCGCCCCTTCCTGCATCACAGTGTGTGAGCCAGCTAATAGCAGATCTGTGGCCTGAATCCCACCCCCTTCCTGCATCACAGTGTGTGAGCCAGCCAATAGCAGATCTGTGGCCTGAATCCCACCCCCTTCCTGCATCACAGTGTGTGAGCCAGCCAATAGCAGATCTGTGGCCTGAATCCCACCCCCTTCCTGCATCATAGTGTGTGAGCCAGCTAATAGCAGATCTGTGGCCTGAATCCCACCCCTTCCTGCATCACAGTGTGTGAGCCAGCCAATAGCAGATCTGTGGCCTGAATCCCACCCCCTTCCTGCATCATAGTGTGTGAGCCAGCTAATAGCAGATCTGTGGCCTGAATCCCACCCCTTCCTGCATCACAGTGTGTGAGCCAGCCAATAGCAGATCTGTGGCCTGAATCCCGCCCCCTTCCTGCATCACAGTGTGTGAGCCAGCCAATAGCAGAGCTGTGGCCTGAATCCCGCCCCCTTCCTGCATCACAGTGTGTGAGCCAGCCAATAGCAGATCTGTGGCCTGAATCCCGCCCCCTTCCTGCATCACAGTGTGTGAGCCAGCCAATAGCAGATCTGTGGCCTGAATCCCGCCCCCTTCCTGCATCATAGTGTGTGAGCCAGCCAATAGCAGATCTGTGGCCTGAATCCCACCCCTTCCTGCATCACAGTGTGTGAGCCAGCCAATAGCAGATCTGTGGCCTGAATCCCGCCCCCTTCCTGCATCACAGTGTGTGAGCCAGCCAATAGCAGATCTGTGGCCTGAATCCCGCCCCCTTCCTGCATCACAGTGTGTGAGCCAGCCAATAGCAGATCTGTGGCCTGAATCCCGCCCCCTTCCTGCATCACAGTGTGTGAGCCAGCCAATAGCAGATCTGTGGCCTGAATCCCACCCCTTCCTGCATCACAGTGTGTGAGCCAGCCAATAGCAGATCTGTGGCCTGAATCCCGCCCCCTTCCTGCATCACAGTGTGTGAGCCAGCCAATAGCAGATCTGTGGCCTGAATCCCGCCCCCTTCCTGCATCACAGTGTGTGAGCCAGCTAATAGCAGAGCTGTGGCCTGAATCCCGTCCCCTTCCTGCATCACAGTGTGTGAGCCAGCTAATAGCAGATCTGTGGCCTGAATCCCACCCCCTTCCTGCATCACAGTGTGTGAGCCAGCCAATAGCAGATCTGTGGCCTGAATCCCACCCCCTTCCTGCATCACAGTGTGTGAGCCAGCCAATAGCAGATCTGTGGCCTGAATCCCACCCCCTTCCTGCATCACAGTGTGTGAGCCAGCCAATAGCAGATCTGTGGCCTGAATCCCACCCCCTTCCTGCATCACAGTGTGTGAGCCAGCCAATAGCAGATCTGTGGCCTGAATCCCACCCCTTCCTGCATCATAGTGTGTGAGCCAGCTAATAGCAGAGCTGTGGCCTGAATCCCGCCCCTTCCTGCATCACAGTGTGTGAGCCAGCCAATAGCAGATCTGTGGCCTGAATCCCGCCCCCTTCCTGCATCACAGTGTGTGAGCCAGCCAATAGCAGATCTGTGGCCTGAATCCCGCCCCCTTCCTGCATCACAGTGTGTGAGCCAGCTAATAGCAGATCTGTGGCCTGAATCCCACCCCCTTCCTGCATCACAGTGTGTGAGCCAGCCAATAGCAGATCTGTGGCCTGAATCCCGCCCCTTCCTGCATCACAGTGTGTGAGCCAGCCAATAGCAGATCTGTGGCCTGAATCCCGCCCCTTCCTGCATCACAGTGTGTGAGCCAGCTAATAGCAGATCTGTGGCCTGAATCCCGCCCCTTCCTGCATCACAGTGTGTGAGCCAGCTAATAGCAGATCTGTGGCCTGAATCCCACCCCCTTCCTGCATCACAGTGTGTGAGCCAGCCAATAGCAGATCTGTGGCCTGAATCCCACCCCCTTCCTGCATCACAGTGTGTGAGCCAGCTAATAGCAGATCTGTGGCCTGAATCCCGCCCCCTTCCTGCATCACAGTGTGTGAGCCAGCCAATAGCAGATCTGTGGCCTGAATCCCACCCCCTTCCTGCATCACAGTGTGTGAGCCAGCTAATAGCAGATCTGTGGTCTGAATCCCGCCCCCTTCCTGCATCACAGTGTGTGAGCCAGCCAATAGCAGATCTGTGGCCTGAATCCCACCCCCTTCCTGCATCATAGTGTGTGAGCCAGCTAATAGCAGATCTGTGGCCTGAATCCCACCCCCTTCCTGCATCACAGTGTGTGAGCCAGCCAATAGCAGATCTGTGGCCTGAATCCCACCCCCTTCCTGCATCACAGTGTGTGAGCCAGCTAATAGCAGAGCTGTGGTCAGAATCCCGCCCCCTTCCTGCATCACAGTGTGTGAGCCAGCCAATAGCAGATCTGTGGCCTGAATCCCGCCCCTTCCTGCATCACAGTGTGTGAGCCAGCTAATAGCAGATCTGTGGCCTGAATCCCACCCCCTTCCTGCATCACAGTGTGTGAGCCAGCCAATAGCAGATCTGTGGCCTGAATCCCACCCCCTTCCTGCATCATAGTGTGTGAGCCAGCCAATAGCAGATCTGTGGCCTGAATCCCACCCCCTTCCTGCATCACAGTGTGTGAGCCAGCTAATAGCAGATCTGTGGCCTGAATCCCACCCCCTTCCTGCATCACAGTGTGTGAGCCAGCCAATAGCAGATCTGTGGCCTGAATCCCACCCCCTTCCTGCATCACAGTGTGTGAGCCAGCCAATAGCAGATCTGTGGCCTGAATCCCACCCCCTTCCTGCATCATAGTGTGTGAGCCAGCTAATAGCAGATCTGTGGCCTGAATCCCACCCCTTCCTGCATCACAGTGTGTGAGCCAGCCAATAGCAGATCTGTGGCCTGAATCCCGCCCCCTTCCTGCATCACAGTGTGTGAGCCAGCCAATAGCAGATCTGTGGCCTGAATCCCGCCCCCTTCCTGCATCACAGTGTGTGAGCCAGCCAATAGCAGATCTGTGGCCTGAATCCCGCCCCCTTCCTGCATCACAGTGTGTGAGCCAGCCAATAGCAGATCTGTGGCCTGAATCCCACCCCTTCCTGCATCACAGTGTGTGAGCCAGCCAATAGCAGATCTGTGGCCTGAATCCCGCCCCCTTCCTGCATCACAGTGTGTGAGCCAGCCAATAGCAGATCTGTGGCCTGAATCCCGCCCCCTTCCTGCATCACAGTGTGTGAGCCAGCCAATAGCAGATCTGTGGCCTGAATCCCACCCCCTTCCTGCATCATAGTGTGTGAGCCAGCTAATAGCAGATCTGTGGCCTGAATCCCACCCCTTCCTGCATCACAGTGTGTGAGCCAGCCAATAGCAGATCTGTGGCCTGAATCCCGCCCCCTTCCTGCATCACAGTGTGTGAGCCAGCCAATAGCAGATCTGTGGCCTGAATCCCGCCCCCTTCCTGCATCATAGTGTGTGAGCCAGCCAATAGCAGATCTGTGGCCTGAATCCCACCCCCTTCCTGCATCACAGTGTGTGAGCCAGCCAATAGCAGATCTGTGGCCTGAATCCCGCCCCCTTCCTGCATCACAGTGTGTGAGCCAGCCAATAGCAGATCTGTGGCCTGAATCCCACCCCTTCCTGCATCACAGTGTGTGAGCCAGCCAATAGCAGATCTGTGGCCTGAATCCCGCCCCCTTCCTGCATCACAGTGTGTGAGCCAGCCAATAGCAGATCTGTGGCCTGAATCCCGCCCCCTTCCTGCATCACAGTGTGTGAGCCAGCCAATAGCAGATCTGTGGCCTGAATCCCGCCCCCTTCCTGCATCACAGTGTGTGAGCCAGCCAATAGCAGATCTGTGGCCTGAATCCCACCCCTTCCTGCATCACAGTGTGTGAGCCAGCCAATAGCAGATCTGTGGCCTGAATCCCGCCCCCTTCCTGCATCACAGTGTGTGAGCCAGCTAATAGCAGAGCTGTGGCCTGAATCCCGTCCCCTTCCTGCATCACAGTGTGTGAGCCAGCCAATAGCAGATCTGTGGCCTGAATCCCACCCCCTTCCTGCATCACAGTGTGTGAGCCAGCCAATAGCAGATCTGTGGCCTGAATCCCGCCCCTTCCTGCATCACAGTGTGTGAGCCAGCTAATAGCAGATCTGTGGCCTGAATCCCACCCCCTTCCTGCATCACAGTGTGTGAGCCAGCCAATAGCAGATCTGTGGCCTGAATCCCACCCCCTTCCTGCATCACAGTGTGTGAGCCAGCCAATAGCAGATCTGTGGCCTGAATCCCACCCCCTTCCTGCATCACAGTGTGTGAGCCAGCTAATAGCAGATCTGTGGTCAGAATCCCGCCCCCTTCCTGCATCACAGTGTGTGAGCCAGCTAATAGCAGATCTGTGGTCAGAATCCCACCCCCTTCCTGCATCACAGTGTGTGAGCCAGCTAATAGCAGATCTGTGGTCAGAATCCCACCCCCTTCCTGCATCACAGTGTGTGAGCCAGCTAATAGCAGAGCTGTGGCCTGAATCCCGCCCCCTTCCTGCATCACAGTGTGTGAGCCAGCCAATAGCAGATCTGTGGCCTGAATCCCGCCCCTTCCTGCATCACAGTGTGTGAGCCAGCTAATAGCAGATCTGTGGCCTGAATCCCACCCCCTTCCTGCATCACAGTGTGTGAGCCAGCCAATAGCAGATCTGTGGCCTGAATCCCGCCCCCTTCCTGCATCACAGTGTGTGAGCCAGCTAATAGCAGATCTGTGGTCAGAATCCCGCCCCCTTCCTGCATCACAGTGTGTGAGCCAGCTAATAGCAGATCTGTGGCCTGAATCCCACCCCCTTCCTGCATCACAGTGTGTGAGCCAGCTAATAGCAGATCTGTGGTCTGAATCCCGCCCCCTTCCTGCATCACAGTGTGTGAGCCAGCTAATAGCAGATCTGTGGCCTGAATCCCGCCCCCTTCCTGCATCACAGTGTGTGAGCCAGCTAATGGCAGATCTGTGGCCTGAATCCCGCCCCCTTCCTGCATCACAGTGTGTGAGCCAGCTAATAGCAGATCTGTGGCCTGAATCCCGCCCCCTTCCTGCATCACAGTGTGTGAGCCAGCTAATAGCAGAGCTGTGGCCGATCAGAGATCACATGGCCATCTTTTCCGGCATCCAGATTGCTGGAACCCCCCTGCAACACCCCAAAATCCTCACCTGTACCTCGATAATCAGACAAAATGCGCTTCACTGATTGGCTGCCCGAGATCACATGGGTCGTCTTTCCCGGCATCCAGCAACACCACAAAATCCTTACCTGTATCTTGATACTCAGCCGAAATGTGCTCCACAGATTTGGCCTACAGAGGTCACCATTCCTAGGTACAGGTAAGGACTTCTGGGTGTTGCAGTTCTCCAGCAAGTGTTTCAAGATTCAATTAACAGGTCTAAATTATGAATTAAAGTGGAACAAAACCCAGCAGCTGCCGGCCTAAAATCTAAAAGTTTCCAGGGCTCTCCGCTGGCTTTCCCTGGGGGCATCCCGAATCGGGCTGCCTTGCTGCATGAAACCCCCCAGGGTGCCAATAAACGCTCACCTTTCCAGATTGCTGGAGCCCCCCGCCACACCCCAAAATCCTCACCTAAATGCGCTCCACTGATTGGCTGCCGGAGGTCATGTGGACCACCTTTACCAGCATCCGGATTGCTGGAACCCCCTGCAACACCCCAAAATCCTTAACTGTATCTTGATACTCAGCTGAAATGCGCTTCACCGATTGGCTGCCGGAGGTCACGTGGGCCACCTTTTCTGGCATTGCTGGATCTCCCCCCCCCCCCCCCAGCAACACCCCAAAATCCTCACTTGTATCTCAATACTTGAGACTGGCCGACAGAGGTCACGTGGGTCACCTTTCCCGGCTGCATTTTGGCCTAGGACTGAGGTACAGGTGTTGTGGGCTCCAGCAATCCGAGCCTGTCACTATGCGGCCCCGCACCCGTAGGCTAGTAAATGGGTCTGGGACCGCTTTAAAGTAAATAGTCGTTTTGGGTTTAGTCTCTTGCCTAGAAATAATCCGTAGCCAGTGGCTGCTGTTTCCCACATTCCCTCCATCTTTCTCTCTTTCCCACATTCCCTCCATCTTTCTCTCTTTCCCACATTCCCTCCATCTTTCTCTCTTTCCCACATTCCCTCCATCTTTCTCTCTTTCCCACTTTCCCTCCATCTTTCTCTCTTTCCCGCATTCCCTCCATCTTTCTCTCTTTCCCACATTCCCTCCATCTTTCTCTCTTTCCCACATTCCCTCCATCTTTCTCTTTCCCACATTCCCTCCATCTTTCTCTCTTTCCCACATTCCCTCCATCTTTCTCTCTTTCCCACATTCCCTCCATCTTTCTCTCTTTCCCACATTCCCTCCATCTTTCTCTCTTTCCCACTTTCCCTCCATCTTTCTCTCTTTCCCGCATTCCCTCCATCTTTCTCTCTTTCCCACATTCCCTCCATCTTTCTCTCTTTCCCACATTCCCTCCATCTTTCTCTCTTTCCCACTTTCCCTCCATCTTTCTCTCTTTCCCGCATTCCCTCCATCTTTCTCTCTTTCCCACATTCCCTCCATCTTTCTCTCTTTCCCACATTCCCTCCATCTTTCTCTTTCCCACATTCCCTCCATCTTTCTCTCTTTCCCACATTCCCTCCATCTTTCTCTCTTTCCCACATTCCCTCCATCTTTCTCTCTTTCCCACATTCCCTCCATCTTTCTCTCTTTCCCACATTCCCTCCATCTTTCTCTTTCCCACATTCCCTCCATCTTTCTCTCTTTCCCACATTCCCTCCATCTTTCTCTCTTTCTCGTATTCCCTCCATCTTTCTCTCTTTCTCGTATTCCCTCCATCTTTCTCTCTTTCCCGCATTCCCTCCATCTTTCTCTCTTTCTCGTATTCCCTCCATCTTTCTCTCTTTCTCGTATTCCCTCCATCTTTCTCTCTTTCCCACATTCCCTCCATCTTTCTCTCTTTCCCACATTCCCTCCATCTTTCTCTTTCCCACATTCCCTCCATCTTTCTCTCTTTCCCACATTCCCTCCATCTTTCTGTCTTTCTCGCATTCCCTCCATCTTTCTCTTTCCCACATTCCCTCCATCTTTCTCTCTTTCCCACATTCCCTCCATCTTTCTCTCTTTCCCACATTCCCTCCATCTTTCTCTCTTTCCCACATTCCCTCCATCTTTCTCTCTTTCTCGCATTCCCTCCATCTTTCTCTTTCCCACATTCCCTCCATCTTTCTCTCTTTCCCACATTCCCTCCATCTTTCTCTCTTTCCCACATTCCCTCCATCTTTCTCTCTTTCTCGTATTCCCTCCATCTTTCTCTCTTTCCCGCATTCCCTCCATCTTTCTCTCTTTCTCGTATTCCCTCCATCTTTCTCTCTTTCCCACATTCCCTCCATCTTTCTCTCTTTCTCGTATTCCCTCCATCTTTCTCTCTTTCCCACATTGCCTCCATCTTTCTCTCTTTCTCGTATTCCCTCCATCTTTCTCTCTTTCCCACATTCTCTCCATCTTTCTCTCTTTCCCACATTCCCTCCATCTTTCTCTCTTTCCCACATTCCCTCCATCTTTCTCTCTTTCCCACATTCCCTCCATCTTTCTCTCTTTCCCACATTCCCTCCATCTTTCTCTCTTTCCCACATTCCCTCCATCTTTCTCTCTTTCCCACATTCCCTCCATCTTTCTCTCTTTCTCGTATTCCCTCCATCTTTCTCTCTTTCCCGCATTCCCTCCATCTTTCTCTCTTTCTCGTATTCCCTCCATCTTTCTCTCTTTCCCACATTCCCTCCATCTTTCTCTCTTTCTCGTATTCCCTCCATCTTTCTCTCTTTCCCACATTGCCTCCATCTTTCTCTCTTTCTCGTATTCCCTCCATCTTTCTCTCTTTCCCACATTCTCTCCATCTTTCTCTCTTTCCCACATTCCCTCCATCTTTCTCTCTTTCCCACATTCCCTCCATCTTTCTCTCTTTCCCACATTCCCTCCATCTTTCTCTCTTTCCCACATTCCCTCCATCTTTCTCTCTTTCCCACATTCCCTCCATCTTTCTCTCTTTCCCACATTCCCTCCATCTTTCTCTCTTTCCCACATTCCCTCCATCTTTCTCTCTTTCCCACATTCCCTCCATCTTTCTCTCTTTCTCGCATTCCCTCCATCTTTCTCTCTTTCTCGCATTCCCTCCATCTTTCTCTCTTTCCCACATTCCCTCCATCTTTCTCTCTTTCCCACATTCCCTCCATCTTTCTCTCTTTCCCACATTCCCTCCATCTTTCTCTCTTTCCCACATTCCCTCCATCTTTCTCTCTTTCCCACATTCCCTCCATCTTTCTCTCTTTCCCACATTCCCTCCATCTTTCTCTCTTTCCCACATTCCCTCCATCTTTCTCTCTTTCCCACATTCCCTCCATCTTTCTCTCTTTCTCGCATTCCCTCCATCTTTCTCTCTTTCCCACATTCCCTCCATCTTTCTCTCTTTCCCACATTCCCTCCATCTTTCTCTCTTTCCCACATTCCCTCCATCTTTCTCTCTTTCCCACATTCCCTCCATCTTTCTCTCTTTCCCACATTCCCTCCATCTTTCTCTCTTTCTCGCATTCCCTCCATCTTTCTCTCTTTCCCACATTCCCTCCATCTTTCTCTCTTTCCCACATTCCCTCCATCTTTCTCTCTTTCCCACATTCCCTCCATCTTTCTCTCTTTCCCACATTCCCTCCATCTTTCTCTCTTTCCCACATTCCCTCCATCTTTCTCTCTTTCCCACATTCCCTCCATCTTTCTCTCTTTCTCGCATTCCCTCCATCTTTCTCTCTTTCTCGCATTCCCTCCATCTTTCTCTCTTTCCCACATTCCCTCCATCTTTCTCTCTTTCCCACATTCCCTCCATCTTTCTCTCTTTCCCACATTCCCTCCATCTTTCTCTCTTTCCCACATTCCCTCCATCTTTCTCTCTTTCCCACATTCCCTCCATCTTTCTCTCTTTCCCACATTCCCTCCATCTTTCTCTCTTTCCCACATTCCCTCCATCTTTCTCTCTTTCCCACATTCCCTCCATCTTTCTCTCTTTCTCGCATTCCCTCCATCTTTCTCTCTTTCCCACATTCCCTCCATCTTTCTCTCTTTCCCACATTCCCTCCATCTTTCTCTCTTTCTCGCATTCCCTCCATCTTTCTCTCTTTCCCACATTCCCTCCATCTTTCTCTCTTTCCCACATTCCCTCCATCTTTCTCTCTTTCCCACATTCCCTCCATCTTTCTCTCTTTCCCACATTCCCTCCATCTTTCTCTCTTTCCCACATTCCCTCCATCTTTCTCTCTTTCCCACATTCCCTCCATCTTTCTCTCTTTCTCGCATTCCCTCCATCTTTCTCTCTTTCCCACATTCCCTCCATCTTTCTCTCTCCCACATTCCCTCCATCTTTCTCTCTTTCCCACATTCCCTCCATCTTTCTCTCTTTCCCACATTCCCTCCATCTTTCTCTCTTTCCCACATTCCCTCCATCTTTCTCTCTTTCCCACATTCCCTCCATCTTTCTCTCTTTCCCACATTCCCTCCATCTTTCTCTCTTTCCCACATTCCCTCCATCTTTCTCTCTTTCTCGCATTCCCTCCATCTTTCTCTCTTTCCCACATTCCCTCCATCTTTCTCTCTTTCCCACATTCCCTCCATCTTTCTCTCTTTCTCGCATTCCCTCCATCTTTCTCTCTTTCCCACATTCCCTCCATCTTTCTCTCTTTCCCACATTCCCTCCATCTTTCTCTCTTTCCCACATTCCCTCCATCTTTCTCTCTTTCCCACATTCCCTCCATCTTTCTCTCTTTCCCACATTCCCTCCATCTTTCTCTCTTTCCCACATTCCCTCCATCTTTCTCTCTTTCCCACATTCCCTCCATCTTTCTCTCTTTCCCACATTCCCTCCATCTTTCTCTCTTTCTCGCATTCCCTCCATCTTTCTCTCTTTCCCACATTCCCTCCATCTTTCTCTCTTTCCCACATTCCCTCCATCTTTCTCTCTTTCTCGCATTCCCTCCATCTTTCTCTCTTTCCCACATTCCCTCCATCTTTCTCTCTTTCCCACATTCCCTCCATCTTTCTCTCTTTCCCACATTCCCTCCATCTTTCTCTCTTTCCCACATTCCCTCCATCTTTCTCTCTTTCCCACATTCCCTCCATCTTTCTCTCTTTCTCGCATTCCCTCCATCTTTCTCTCTTTCCCACATTCCCTCCATCTTTCTCTCTCCCACATTCCCTCCATCGTTCTCTCTTTCTCGCATTCCCTCCATCTTTCTCTCTTTCCCGCATTCCCTCCATCTTTCTCTCTTTCTCGCATTCCCTCCATCTTTCTCTCTTTCCCGCATTCCCTCCATCTTTCTCTCTTTCTCACATTCCCTCCATCTTTCTCTCTTTCCCACATTCCCTCCATCTTTCTCTCTTTCCCACATTCCCTCCATCTTTCTCTCTTTCTCGCATTCCCTCCATCTTTCTCTCTTTCCCACATTCCCTCCATCTTTCTCTCTCCCACATTCCCTCCATCGTTCTCTCTTTCTCGCATTCCCTCCATCTTTCTCTCTTTCTCACATTCCCTCCATCTTTCTCTCTTTCTCGCATTCCCTCCATCTTTCTCTCTTTCCCGCATTCCCTCCATCTATTCTAAGTATGTCACACACCCCGCTTCAAGATATTCATAACCTGTGGGTATACTGACCTGAAGAGGGCTTCTGCAGAGATGATTGGAGGAAAGTAAGCCCCTCCCGGTCCATAAATACCTGGGACCTCCCACTCACTCCCAGTCTTCATCTCTGCAGGACGGCGAGCAAGCAGAAGATGATCTCTCCTCCTTGCACAGGGGGTTTTCCAAGGTAGCCGGGTCTACCCCCGGCCTATATTATTTTATTCCCACTCGGACTTATTATCCCTATTTAATATATTTAATATTCGCATGCCTCCTCAGTTTTGACTGTGGTCCGGGTGATGGTATATTAGCACACACGTGCTTAGGAGCTAGGCTCCGCCGCGAGACCCTATTTAGAGGGTAGGCGGTTATGCCGGGTTGGTGACCCCGGTTTGGGATGCCCTGTCCTTAAAAATTTTACCTCAAAAATTTCCCTCATTTACCTCCTCCCTCATAGTTAGGCTGGGGGCCCTCCTTTCTTAGATTCTGAGGAACGTATAGGAGTAATCCCTCATTAATTTGGTTACACTGCTATTTGTTGTATGTGTGTCTGTTTTAATGTAACTTTTACTTGCAACATTGTTCATAAGACACCGCGGCGGCTATTGCTATGTTTTACCTCAGAAGGCGGAGGGGAGGGGCTCTCCCCTCACGCTCTTCTGTCAGGGGCGGGACCGGGCCTCTTGCAGAGGCCGCGGCCCGCGCCCTGTCTCTATCTAGCCGGGCAGCGGCTCGCAGGCAGCGGGCCGCTGCCGGTCTCAGGTGCTCTGTGTGGAGACGCGGGTCCCCGCGTCTCCGGCGGATTATAGGTCAGCGGAGGGGAGCTTTCTCCCCTCACGCGCTGTGTCATTGGGGGCAGAGCCGGACTTGCGGCCCGCCCCCTATCTTGCCCGGGCACCGCTGAGGAGCTTTGGCTCCTATCTGCCTATCTCTAGGGGGGCGGGGCCGGTAAAGCGCGCGATCCGCACAGGCCACGCCCCTCTTCTCTGTCTCTCACTGCTGCGCTGAATAACAGTTACCTCACGCATCTGGGCTGCATGCTGCTGGGCCCTGGTCTGGTCCGGAGGTTCTGTGAGTGGCCCTGTGGGCCTTTTGTCATTTTTATTAGTATCTAATATAGCTTTTGGTTTCTAATTATTTTTTATCTGTGTTTTAGGTGAATTCTTCAGGGAATAGTTATAAGGGGGTTTCTCCTGGTCCTAAGTCCCTGGGTACTTTCACTGGGTTTCTTTCCTACAAAATTCCTCCCATTTAAAAAGGACACTATAAGGGCATCCCGGGTTGCTTCATAAGCGTAATTCCCTCTGTCATAGCGACTCATTAAGTTCACCTTATGGAGGCATCCCAGGAATCCGGGCTCCCCTCGGGACAGTCTCGGAAGTGTTTGGGGTGTGGGGTATCCCTAACTGGGGATGATTTCTTTTTATGTATATCCTGTGCACAACACACTATTACGTGGCAGTCAGGACCCCAGGCTTCTGGGTCAGCACCGCCGGCTTCATCCTCTCCCCCTCCCATTTTAACCCGTGCTCCATACAATGTTACCATGGGGGGGCAGTCGCAATCTGATGTATGTGTCAGATTGGCCAGTATTGAAAAATGTATTTCCTCTACGGTAGCTAAGAAGGCGCCGGCTAAGAGAAAACATTTGTCCACGGTTTCTCATTAAGAATATGATGATACGGATGGTCTGGATTGGTCAGATTATTCTCCTCCAGAGGAAGGGGAGCTGTTTGAGGATTCGGATAATTCCGAGGATCAACAAATTGTTGGCGCTGATTCTGATAGGGGGTCAGGAGGTTCCTTGGACACCCCTAACGTTTTGACTCAGATGTTTGAGGTTTTGGCAATCTCGCCTCCGGCGGAGGCCCCCCAACAACAAGGGGAGTTTTATGAGAAATCCAGACCGCGCTTAGAATTTCCTAATCAAAAGCATTTTGATAATATTATTTCCAAGGAATGGGAGAGACCAGCTCGGTTCCCAGGCATTCCTCAGAGTTGGGATAGAAGGTATCCTTTCCCTGCGGACACGGTTAAGCGCTGGGCTTCCCCCCCCCCGAAGTGGACGCCCCAATTTTGGGGTTATCCAACTCTGCCGTTTTGAATAACCCTGATTGTTCCTCCCTCAAGGATGGTGAGGATAAACGCATTGACCAGATGGCTTGTCATGGTTTTGCCAGTATTGGGACAGCTATACGGCCAGTTTGTGCCTCATCACTGTTGGTGGTGGCTGCTAGAAAGGTGGTCAGGGATTTACTGTCCTCGTCCGGCTTGGAACCAGACAGCGATGAATTTCTTGGACTGAAACGTTGTGAGGTTTTTCTGTCCTTCATTTTAACTGCTCTGGATGATTCATTGATGATGAACAGCAGGGCCTCTGCTCTTATGGTTACCATTAGGCGTTCAATTTGGTTGCGCCAGTGGGCGGCCGATTTTGGGTCTAAAAAGTCTCTGACGTCTCTTCCCTTTGTTGGTCTAAGGCTTTTTGGAGAAAAATTGGACTCAGTAGCTAAAGGTGGAAAATTACCTCAACGTAGGAAGCAACGTCGCCCCTTTCGAGGGGTGGCTTCCTTCACCCCTTCCTTTCGGGGAGCTAGAGCGGGAAGAGGTTTTGCCTTCCCTTCTACAAGAGGAGACTCCTGGAACAGGGGCAGAGGTCGTGCCCGTTCAGGATACAGTTGGGGTTCAAAACCCAAGCCCGCTCAACAATGAGGGGGCGCCCTCACCCGCGCGGGTGGGGGGACGGCTGCGACACTTCTCCCAAGTCTGGATTCGGGAGGTCTCGGACAGATGGATCAGGGAAGTGGTGTCTTCCGGTTACATGCTGGAGTTCGAGTCCCGCCCCCCCCCCCCCCGCGTTTCCTCACGTCTTGGGTGTCCCCGGACGTACAGGCTGCATTGCAGCTCCGGGCGGCGGTATCGAGCCTTCTAGAAATGGCGGTCATTTGTCCAGTACCCCCATTAGAAAGGGGTCGGGGTTTTTACTCAAATCTGTTCACGGTTCCCAAAAAGGATGGCTCCGTGCGGCCCATCCTGGACCTAAAGATTCTCAACAAATTCATCAGGCTGCGAAAATTTCGCATGGAAACGTTGCGTTCCGCTATCCACTCTCTTCGTCAGGGGGACTTCATGACGTCCATAGATATCCAGGACGCTTACCTCCATGTTCCCATTTTTCCCGCGCACCAGAGGTTCCTAAGGTTCGCGGTGGAGGATCGGCACTTCCAATTTGTAGCTCTTCCCTTCGGTCTCACCACAGCTCCAAGGGTTTTCACCAAGGTACTTGCTGGGGTAATGGCTCTTCTCAGAGCTCAAGGAATTCGCATAGTGCCATATCTGGACGATCTCCTCATATTGGCATCGTCATTCAGCCAAGCGGAATTGGACACCAGGACGGTTCTATCCACTCTGGAGAGATTCGGTTGGGTGATCAACTAACCCAAGTCCTCCCTTCACCCGTCCAGGTTAATATCCTTTCTGGGGATGTCTCTGGATACAGATCAGGCCAGAGTGTTCCTTCCTCAGTCCAAGGTTCTTCTGATTCAGGAGTTGGTTCGGTCGCTTATGTCCATTCCTCGACCGTCCATCCGGCTAGGGATGAGACTGGTGGGTCTGATGGTGGCCTCCTTCGAGGCAGTCCCCTTTGCTCAGTTTCACACAAGGACACTACAGCTCCATCTGTTGTCGGTCTGGAACAGGTCTCCTCAGTCGCTGGATCAATTCTTTCAGATGTCCCCCCGGGTTCGCCGCTCGCTTCAGTGGTGGCTGAACTCAACCAACCTGCTGAAGGGCAAATAATTTCGGACTCCCCAGTGGGAGATAGTCACCACGGATGCCAGCCTCTTCTGGAAGGATCTGCAATTTCAGGGTTTGTGGGGTCCCCTGGAAGCCCACGAGCCTATCAATGTTCTGGAATTGAGGGCCATCAGGATGGTTCTTTGTCACTTAACTCATCAACTGCAAGGTTTGCCGGTCCAGGTCCGGTCGGACAATCGGACGGCAGTGGCCTACATCAATCACCAGGGAGGCACCCGCAGCAGGAATGCCCTCAAGGAAGTGTCTCTGATTCTGGACTGGGCGGAGAGCCATGTCCCGTGTATCTCGGCAGTTTACATCCCGGGAGTGGAGAATGCGGAGGCGGACTCTCTGAGCAGGCTGTCAGCCCGCAAAGGGTAGTGGTCTCTCAATCCCAAGGTTTTTCACTCAATTTGTCTCAGGTGGGGGTCACCGGCGGTGGACCTCTTTGCCTCCCGTCACAATCACAAACTTCTGGCTTTTGTGTCTCTGGCGAAGGACCCACTGGCTCTCGCGACGGACGCCATGTCCCTGAACTGGAGGGATCTGGGGTTTCTGTACCTGTTCCCTCCGTTTCCCATGGTGGCCAGAGTAGTGCGCAAGCTTGCTCTGGAGAGAGCACCAGCAATCCTGGTGGCTCCAAGGTGGCCAAGACAGGTTTGGTTCGCAGACGTGGTAAGGTTGGCAGAAGATCAGTTCGTTCTGCCCCTGCTGCCAGATCTACTCACACAGGGTCATCTTCGTTACCCCAATTTACCAACGCTGGCTTTGACGGCGTGGCTGCTGAAACCTCCATCTTGAAGGAGGAAGGTCTTTCGGATGCTGTGATTCGGACTCTTATTAGTGCTAGGAAAAGGTCCTCATCATCTGTGTACTAGAGCAGTGGTTCCCAACCCTGTCCTCAAGGCACACGGTTTTGCAGATCTCCACAAAGATGCACAGGTGGAGTAATTAGTGCAGCTGCAGAGCAATAGAGCTGGCTATTTGGAGATCCAAAAAACATGACATGTTGGTGTGCCTTGAGGACAGGGTTGGGAACCACTGAACTAGAGGACTTGGAGGTCTTATATTGATTGGTGTGAAACCAGGGCCTTCCCTTGTAGGGAATTCTCTATTTCTAGAATTTTGGAGTTTTTGCAACATGTTCTGGACCTAGGGCTCCAACTCAGTACTCTGAAGGGGCAGGTGTCTGCCCTGGCGGTGTTTTTCCAAAAGCCTTTTTGCTCTTCATCCTTTGGTTAAGACCTTTTTCCAGGGGGTTACACATGTGCGGCCTCCTAGGAAGCCTCTGATTCCAGTTTGGGATTTGAACTTGGTTCTTTCTGCACTTCAGGGTCCCCCCTTTGAGCCTTTGCATGATATTCCTTTGTCTTCCCTTACGCAGAAGGTGGCCTTTTTGGTAGCTATCACTTCCGTTAGACGTGTTTCTGAGTTGGCGGCTCTGTCTATTCAAGCCCCATATTTTGACATCAGGACAAAGTGGTTTTCCGTTTTAAGACGGACTTCCTTCCTAAGGTGGTTTCGTCCTTTCATTTGAATCAGGATATTGTTCTGCCCTCTCTGTGTCCCAATCCCAGCAATGACAAGGAGAGGGCCCTGCATTCTTTGGATGTGGTTCGGGTTGTGAAGTATTATTTGGTGGTAACGTCTGCCTTTCGCAAGACTGATGCATTTTTCGTGGTGCCATTTGGGCCCAAGAAGGGTCTAGCACCTACAAAGTCTACCATCAGCAGGTGGATTCGTCAGGCCATTGTCGGGGCCTATTCTGCTAAGGGGAGAGATCCTCCCTTTCGTGTTACAGCTCATTCTACTCGTGCGGTTGGGGCCTCCTGGGCTTTTCAGCACCAGGCCTCTGTTGAGCAACTTTGCAAGGCCGCTACCTGGTCTTCTGTTCACACTTTTTAAAGTTTTACAAGGTTGATGTTCGGGCCTCAGCGGATGCTGTTTTTGGCCGCAAAGTTCTGCAGGCTGCAGTGGTTTAAGTTGTGCTTTATACCTTGTTTTGGATCCCCACCCCTTATGGACACTGCTTTTGGATGTCCCACAGGTTATGGATATCTTGAAGCGGGGTGTGTGACATGCTTTCTTTATACTGGGGAGTGAGTGGGAGGTCCCAGGTATTTATGGACCGGGAGGGGCTTACTTTCCTCCAATCATCTCTGCAGATCGCCCACTTCAGGTCAGTATTACCCACAAGTTATGAATATCTTGAAGCGGGGTGTGTGACATACTTATAATACCCATTTTACAAGGTGAGTATTCACAAAATAGTATTTTCTCTCTTTCCCACATTCCCTCCATCTTTCTCTGGTCAGGAAGCCATGGCAGGTCCCTTTAAGACAGAGGATGCAGGAAGCGGTATGTGCTCTTCCCCTGATTCCGCATTCCTCCCAGCAGCCATATTGTGCGTGTGGTCTCCTCTGACAGCCGGCGACATGAATAATGGCAGCGCCGCTTTGGGAAAATGCATCTAAATGAATCGTTTTCCCGGGTGATCCGGGGTCACCCCATCCTCCTCGGGGTACTGAAGTGAATTTCAGTAGCGATGCTCCGGGAAAAAAAAATAACGCGCAGGATCCCATTAGGAAACGCGCTGCGAAACCAGCGCACATTCGTCACGGTGACGGGCGCCGATAATTAGATATATATACATTACCTACATAAAGCCGGATCAAGCAATTCCCCCTATACCAGATCAGCTCGCTCCCGCGTATCCTACGCGCCCTCTCTTCCGCCCTACGGGGCGACATCTATAGCTCGCCCTTTTCTTGTAAAACGCTGATAAAAGAGAGCGCGCCGCCAAATCGTTTTATGGGGCCGGGCAGTGACAGTTTCCATTGGTGTCTGGGAATAACAATGAGGCGCCATAGTGCTGTCACAGGCATGGCCGGGATTTGGGGTGTCTCTTTCCCTCCATCTTTCTCTCTTTCCCACATTCCCTCCATCTTTCTCTCTTTCCCACATTCCCTCCATCTTTCTCTCTCTCCCACATTCCCTCCATCTTTCTCTCTTTCCCACATTCCGTCCATCTTTCTCTCTTTCCCACATTCCGTCCATCTTTCTCTCTTTCCCACATTCCCTCCATCTTTCTCTCTTTCCCACATTCCGTCCATCTTTCTCTCTTTCCCACATTCCCTCCATCTTTCTCTCTTTCCCACATTCCCTCCATCTTTCTCTCTTTCCCACATTCCCTCCATCTTTCTCTCTTTCCCACATTCCCTCCATCTTTCTCTCTTTCCCACATTCCCTCCATCTTTCTCTCTTTCCCACATTCCCTCCATCTTTCTCTCTTTCACACATTCCCTCCATCTTTCTCTCTTTCACACATTCCCTCCATCTTTCTCTCTTTCACACATTCCCTCCATCTTTCTCTCTTTCACACATTCCCTCCATCTTTCTCTCTTTCCCACATTCCCTCCATCTTTCTCTCTTTCTCACATTCCCTCCATCTTTCTGTCTTTCCCGCATTCCCTCCATCTTTCTCTCTTTCCCACATTCCCTCCATCTTTCTCTCTTTCCCACATTCCCTCCATCTTTCTCTCTCTTTCCCACATTCCCTCCATCTTTCTCTTTCCCACATTCCCTCCATCTTTCTCTTTCCCACATTCCCTCCATCTTTCTCTCTCTTTCCCACATTCCCTCCGTCTTTCTCTTTTTCCCACATTCCCTCCATCTTTCTCTCTTTCCCGCATTCCCTCCATCTATTCTAAGTATGTCACACACCCCGCTTCAAGATATCTATAACATGTGGGTAATACCGACCTGAAGAGGGCGTTCTGCAGAGATGATAGCAAAAAAGAAAGCCCCTCCCTGATCCATAAATACCTGGGACCTCCCACTCATTACCCAGTCTTTCATCTCTGCAGTCGGCGAGCAAGTCAGAAGATGATGCCTCCTCCTTGCACAGGGGGGCTTGAGGTAGCCGGGACCATTCCCGGCCCGCTTTGATTTCTATTTCCGCCCAGATACCCTTTTATTCCCACACATGCCTCCCAGCCTTGGCTGAGGTCTGGGCGAGGGTAGAATGGCACATTAGGTGCTCAGGAGCTAAGCTCCACCGTGAGACCCTGTACCAGAGGGTAGGCGGTTATCCGGGCTGGTGACCCCGGTTTGGGATGCCCTGTCCCTCGGCCCTTCACCCCAGGTAGTGTTCCCCTCTCCGGATGCCCTTCTCCTTGAGGGGGGGGGGGGTGTTGGGGGGCCTTTATTAAGGTGTAGTGTGTGTTATTAGTGCTTTTACTGTTGTCATTTGCTCGGCTGAGGAGATCCCTCTCCTCAGCTTTCTGCTTGGAGGCGGGGCCGGGCGCTGGCACGTCGCCGCGGCCCGCCTTTATGCTGCGTCTTTACTATGTACCGGCGCCGCGGCCGCCGCCACTTCCGCGGCGCCGGTACCCTGTCACCTTGCCAGCGCGCGGGTGAGGAGATTGTCTCCTCACAAGCCGGAGTGGGGGGGCGGGGCCGGGCGTCGGAGCGTTGCCGCGGCCCGCCCCCCTCCATCCTGTCTGTCTGCTTACCGGCGCCGCAGCCGCCGCATACCGCTGTGGCGCCGGTCTTTGGCCGGGTCTTGTGCTGTGAGGGGAGATCTCCCCTCACGCTTGTGTTACAGGGGGCGGGACAGGGCTTTCGGCGGGACACCGAGGCCCGCCCCCGTTCGGCAGGCGCCGCTGCGGAGCCTGGCCGTGACATGGAGGGGGGGCGGGGCCATGGACAATCGCGCTCTCTGCGCTGGCCATGCCCCCCTTCTCCTCTCTGCCTCCGTGCTGCTGCTGCTGCTGGCTCCTGTGAGGGCGGACGCCATCTTGAGCGGAGGAAGCACCGTGAGTGGCCCTGCGGGCCCCATATCTTTTTTTATTCCTTGTTGCTCCTTTTTCATGTACTCATAGCTTATTCTATTGTGTCTTTCCGGTAGACCTATGTTAGGTTTAGGGGGTTTCTCCCGGTCCTAGGGTCCCTGGGTTAAATTTACCTACTTCAAATCCTCCCACTTGGGACATTAAAGGGGCATCCCGGGTTGCTTATACGCGCAATTCCCCTGGTCATAGCGACTACTTATAAGTTCACCATATGGAGGCATCCCCGGATACTGGGCTCGGGATCCCCTCGGGGCAATTCCGGAAGTGTATGTTGTGTGGGGTTTCCATTACTGGGGACGATGTACTACTGTGTATACCTTGTGCACAGCAAACTATTACGCGGCAGTCCGAACCCCAGGCGTCTGGGTCAGCACCGCCGGTCGCTTCTTCTCCTCCTCCCAGCTTGATACGCACCCCGTGTGACGTTGTCATGGGTGGGGAGCTACAATCTGAGATGTGCGCCAGATTGGCCAACCTTGAAAGCCCGTAAGGCTCCGGCTAAGAGAAAGCACTTGTCGCCAGCACCGCCGGTGGATGACCTTGATGATGTTAATAATCTGGATTATTCTGATTATTCCCCGCTAGAGGAAGGGGAGGTTTATGAGGACTCTGATAATTCAGACGATGAGCAGTTTGTTGACGCTGATGCTGAGCTTGGGGACTTGGGGAGATCCTCGGATACTCCTAACGCTCTGGCTCAGATGTTTGAGGTTTTGGCTATATCTCCTCCTGAGGAGGCTCCACAGCAGAAGGGGGAGTTTTTCGAGGAATCCAGGCCGCGCTTGGAATTTCCTAATCAAAGACACTTTGACAAAATTATTGCTAAGGAATGGGACAGGCCGGCTCGGCTCCCTGGTATTCCTCAGGGGTGGGATAAGAAATATCCCTTCCCTTCGGATACGGTTAAGCGTTGGGCATCCCCCCCCCCCCGAGGTGGATGCACCGGTTTTGGGGTTGTCCAACACTTCTGTTTTAAATAATCCCGATTGTTCCACCCTCACAGATGGAGAGGATAAACGCATTGACCAGATGGCTTGTCATGGCTTTGCTAGCGTTGGGTCAGCCATGCGGCCCGTTTGTGCTTCGGCGCTGATGGTGGTGGCTGCCAGGTCCGTGGTCAGGGACCTGTTGACTTCTTCCGGGCTTCGTCCTGGTAGTGACGAGTTCCTTGGCCTTAAAAGGTGTGAGTTGTTTTTGTCTTTTGTATTAGGCGCCTTGGATGACACTTTGATGATGTGTGGTAGGACGTCGGCTCTGCTGGTGACTATTCGGCGGTCGGTGTGGTTGTGCCAGTGGGCGGCCGATTTTATGTCCAAAAAGTCGCTGACGGCTCTACCTTTTGTTGGATTACGGCTCTTTGGAGAGAAATTGGATTCTGTCACCAAGGGTGGTAGGTTACCTCAACGCAAGAAACAACGCCGTCCCTTTCGGGGGGCGCTTTCCTTTACCCCTTCCTTTCGTGGGGCCAGATCTGGCAGGGGATTTGCCTTCCCCTCTTCCAGAGGAGATTCCGGCAACAGGGGCAGAGGACGTGCCCGTCCAGGATACAGTTGGGGCTCTAAGCCCAAACCTGCTGTTAAGCCAGCTCAGCAATGAGGGGGTGCCCTCACCCATGCGGGTGGGGGGACGGCTGCGACACTTCTCCCAGGTCTGGGATCAGGAGGTCTCGGACAGATGGATCCGGGAAGTGGTGTCTTCCGGTTACAAGCTGGAGTTCGAGCTCCGGCCCCCTCCCAGATTTTTCAGGTCTCGGGTGCCTTCGGAACCTCTGGCCGCACAGGGACTCCTGGTGGCAGTAGAGAGTCTTCTGGACATGGCTGTCATTTGCCCAGTGCCCTCCTCAGACCAGGGCAGGGGCTTTTATTCCAATCTGTTCACGGTACCCAAGAAGGACGGATCGGTCCGACCCATCTTGGATCTGAAGTTTCTCAACAGGTTCATCCGGCTGCGGAAATTCCGCATGGAAACGCTGCGTTCGGCTATCCACTCTCTTCGTCAGGGGGAATTTCTGACGTCCATAGACATCAAGGATGCTTACCTGCACGTTCCGATTTTTCCAGCACACCAGAGGTTTCTCAGGTTCGTGGTGGAGGATCGGCATTTTCAGTTTGTGGCACTCCCTTTTGGTCTTTCCTCGGCTCCTCGGGTTTTCACCAAGGTGCTGGCGGGGGTGATGGCTCTACTCAGGATTCAGGGTATCCGCATTGTGCCCTATTTGGACGATCTGCTAATTATGGCATCTTCCTTCAGCCAAGCAGAGTTGGATACCAGAACGGTGGTAGCCACTCTGGAGAGATTCGGTTGGGTGATCAACTACCCCAAGTCATCTCTGTCCCCGTCCAGAGTAGTGACCTTTCTGGGAATGTCCCTGGACACTTCGCAGGCCAGGGTGTTTCTGCCCCAGGCCAAGGTTCTTTTGATTCAGGAGTTGGTTCGGCTTCTCTTGTCGGTCCCTCGTCCGGCCATCCGGCTAGGGATGAGGCTGGTGGGGTTGATGGTGGCCTCATTCGAGGCAGTTCCCTTTGCGCAGTTTCACACATGGACGCTCCAGCTCCATCTGTTGACGGTTTGGGACAAGTCTCCTGTATCGTTGGATCAGTCCTTCCGGATGACCCCCCGAGTTCGTCGATCCCTGCAATGGTGGTGGGGTCTGTCAATCTGTTGAAGGGCAGATCTTTTCTGGCACCGTGTTGGGAGACAGTCACCACGGATGCCAGTCTGTCAGGTTGGGGATGTGTCTGGAAGGATCTTCAGTTTCAGGGTCTGTGGGGCCCTCAGGAGGCTCACGAGCCCATCAATGTTCTGGAATTGAGAGCCATCAGGTTGGTTCTGTTTCGCTTGACTCATCAGTTGCAGGGCCTGCCAGTTCAGGTTCGGTCGGACAATCGGACGGCGGTTGCTTACATCAATCACCAGGGAGGGACTCGCAGCAGGAGTGCCCTCAGGGAAGTGTCTTTGATTCTGGACTGGGCGGAGAGCCACGTCCCGTGTATCTCAGCAGTCTACATTCCGGGAGTGGAGAACACGGAGGCGGACTCTCTGAGCAGGGCCTCCTCTCGCCAGGGGGAGTGGTCTCTCAGTCCCCAGGTGTTTCGCTCGATTTGCCTCAGGTGGGGGTTCCCGGCGGTGGACCTCTTTGCCTCTCGTCACAATCACAAGCTTCCGGTGTTTGTGTCTCTCTCGCAGGATCCTCTGGCTCTGGCAGTGGATGCCATGTCCCTGAACTGGAGGGATCTGGGGTTTCTTCACCTGTTCCCTCCGTTTCCAATGGTAGCCAGAGTGGTGCGCAAGCTGGCCCTGGAGGGCGCGTCGGCGATTCTGGTGGCACCAAGGTGGCCAAGACAGGTTTGGTTCGCAGACCTGGTCAGACTGGCAGAGGATCAGTTCGTTCTGCCTCTGCTGCCGGACCTGCTCACCCAGGGTCGGCTACGCTATCCCAATTTACCATCGCTGGCTTTGACGGCGTAGCTGCTGAAACCTCCATCTTGAAGGAGGAAGGTCTTTCTGATGCGGTGATTCAGACTCTTATTAGCGCCAGGAAGCGGCCTTCCTCTACCGTTTACTATAGGACCTGGAGGTCCTATATTGACTGGTGTGAGGGTAGGTCTTTCCCGTGTAGGGAGTTTTCCATTTCCAGGATTCTGGAGTTTCTTCAACATGGTCTGGATCTGGGGCTCCAGCTCAGTACCTTGAAGGGGCAGGTTTCTGCCCTGGCGGTGTTCTTTCAAAGGTCCTTTGCACTTCATCCCTTGGTCAAGACTTTTTTCCAAGGGGTTACGCATGTTCGGCCTCCTAGGAAGCCGTTGGTTCCAGTTTGGGATTTGAACCTGGTTCTTTCTGCTCTTCAGGGTCCTCCGTTTGAGCCCTTGAATGAGATTGCCTTGTCTTCCCTTACTCAAAAGGTGGCCTTTTTGGTGGCTATCACTTCTGTTAGGCGTGTTTCTGAGTTGGCAGCTTTGTCCATTAAAGCTCCGTACTTCGAAAGGCATCAGGACAAGGTGGTCTTTCGTTTCAAGCCGGATTTTCTTCCTAAGGTGGTCTCTGCCTTTCATCTGAATCAGGACATTGTTCTGCCCTCTCTATGTCCTAATCCCAGCAACGACAAGGAAAGGGCTCTGCATTCCTTGGATGTAGTTCGTGTTGTAAAATACTATCTGGTGGTTACGTCTTCCTTTCGTAAGACTGATGCTTTTTTTTGTGGTGCCCTTTGGGCCTAGGAAGGGTTTGGCACCTGCCAAGTCTTCTATTAGTAAATGGATTCGTCAGGCCATCATTGGGGCCTATTCTGCTAAGGGGAGGAGTCCCCCTTTTCGTGTTACTGCTCATTCTACTCGTGCGGTTGGAGCGTCCTGGGCTTTTCAGCACCAGGCCTCTGTTGAACAAGTTTGTAAGGCCGCTACTTGGTCCTCTGTTCACACTTTTTCCAAGTTTTACAAGGTTGATGTTCGGGCCTCAGCGGATGCTGTTTTTGGCCGCAAAGTTCTGCAAGCTGTTGTGGTTTAAGTTGTGCATTGTTGCCTTGTTTTGGATCCCCGCCCTTTTATGGACACTGCTATTGGATGTCCCACATGTTATGGATTCTTGAAGCGGGGTGTGTGACATACTTAGAATAATACCATTTTGTGAAATACTCACCTGTAAAATGGGTATTATGAGTATGTCACACACCCCGCTTCACCCGCCCTTCTCGTATTCTGGATCCTTTATATTGTGAACTTTGCGTTGCTTTGGTTTATATTTGCCTCTTCCTGGTCCCTTACCTTACTGCTTTCTTTATACTGGGTAATGAGTGGGAGGTCCCAGGTATTTATGGACCGGGAGAGGCTTTCTTTTTCCTATCATCTCTGCAGAACGCCCTCTTCAGGTCGGTATTACCCACATGTTATGGATATCTTGAAGCGGGGTGTGTGACATACTTAGAATACCCATTTTACAGGTGAGTATTTCACAAAATGGTATTTCTCTTTTCCACTTTCTCTATATCTTTCTCTCTTTTCCCTCATTCCCTCCATCTTTCTCTCTCTCCTTTCCCACATTCCCTCCCAAGATGGTGGCTCATGGAGTCTCAGGCAGTCTGCAAACAGGACGTGTCTTCTGACTGTCATGTGACGTGCATGCACCGTTGGACTGGGAAAGAAGGGCAGTTTTTAGGCAGCCTAGCTCCCTGGGCCGATCTCCATGGGTTTGGTCCACATTATGGAAGCAGCCTGGTGACTGAAGGTTCGGTTTCCGGCCCATGACTGACTCTCCTAACACCCCCAGCAAACTGCTCCCTGGGCGCCCGCAACCGCTGCGATCATTTGCGCACTCACTGCTTGTGTTTGTCTCACTGTTAACTGTGGAGGAGAAACGTGTCCTACGTGTGCGCAAGCGTATAATGTCCAACACCCCTCCACAGAATAAGTTCTGCAATGATTCTTCTTGGTCTGATTTCTTTACCTGACAAAAACCCAACATAGTAACGGGGGAGCGCAGAAGACACGGGGGAGCGCAGAAGACACGGGGGAGCACAGAAGACACGGGGAAGACACGGGGGAGCGCAGAAGACACGGGGGAGCGCAGAAGACACGGGGGAGCGCAGAAGACACGGGGGAGCGCAGAAGACACGGGGGAGGGCAGAAGACACGGGGGAGGGCAGAAGACACGGGGGAGCGCAGACGACCCGGGGGAGCGCAGACGACCCGGGGGAGCGCAGGAGACCCGGGGGAGCGCAGGAGACCCGGGGGAGCGCAGACGACCCGGGGGAGCGCAGACGACCCGGGGGAGCGCAGAAGACCCGGGGGAGCGCAGGAGACCCGGGGGAGCGCAGAAGACACGGGGGAGGGCAGAAGACACGGGGGAGGGCAGAAGACCCGGGGGAGGGCAGAAGACCCGGGGGAGCGCAGAAGACCCGGGGGAGGGCAGAAGACACGGGGGAGCGCAGACGACCCGGGGGAGCGCAGGAGACCCGGGGGAGCGCAGGAGACCCGGGGGAGCGCAGACGACCCGGGGGAGCGCAGACGACCCGGGGGAGCGCAGACGACCCGGGGGAGCGCAGGAGACCCGGGGGAGCGCAGGAGACCCGGGGGAGCGCAGGAGACCCGGGGGAGCGCAGGAGACCCGGGGGAGCGCAGAAGACCCGGGGGAGCGCAGAAGACCCGGGGGAGCGCAGAAGACCCGGGGGGAGCGCAGAAGACCCGGGGGGAGCGCAGAAGACCCGGGGGGAGCGCAGAAGACCCGGGGGGAGCGCAGAAGACACAGGGGAGCGCAGAAGACACAGGGGAGCGCAGAAGACACGGGGGAGCGCAGGAGACCCGGGGGAGCGCAGGAGACCCGGGGGAGCGCAGGAGACCCGGGGGAGCGCAGAAGACCCGGGGGAGCGCAGAAGACACGGGGGGAGCGCAGAAGACACGGGGGGAGCGCAGAGGACACGGGGGAGCGCAGAAGACCCGGGGGAGCGCAGAAGACCCGCGGGAGCGCAGAAGACCCGGGGGAGCGCAGAAGACACGGGGGAGCGCAGACTTTATGTTCACTGTAGATTAGGTGAAGCTCCATCCGTTCTGTAATCCTATAAGAAGATATACTTGTGCCTGTGCTTACTGCTGGGAGTTATACAACAACTAACTCCCCTTATTGTCGCTCACAATAAAACTAACCCCAAACCATGTCACCTTCAATTAATCAATCAATTAATGCAAATAAATCTCATGAGTTCAGCTTTTACATAGAACATACAATTTAAAAAATTCCCAAGAATCAAGGTATGCGGCATCCCGTATGGACCCGCAATCCCATATTACCCTCAAATATGTGATACAGTGAATTAAAGAATTAGAAAAAAATTTGTATATAAGAAAATCAAGCAATCTCCTCCATTAATACCAATCATAACGTGCATTTATCTGTGCTAAATCATGTGCAAATTCCATATTTATATATGCTATAACCACTGAAAATACGGCAAGAAGACAACAATTAATACATGAAAAAGTTAGTAGCACATCACCTAATTGTGGCGAGTCCCTGGGGAGTCCCCCATACAAGCACGGCCAAGAGGTGTTCCCCCACGCGTTCTGTAGTGCGAACCCCGACTACTTCCTCAGGGTGTGATGCTCACACCATCCTGCTGCCTTTTATATCTCCCTGATCTCACGTGAAGGGTGTTTCTAATTCTTTAAAGAGGTTTTTCACTCTGAATAAGAGTCTATCTTATACGTTTCCCACACCCTGCACATACAGATTGCTCACATTAATCCGGACCCTCACCCTGAATAAGAGCCTATCTTATATGTTTCCCACACCCTGTACATACAGATTGCTCACATTAATCCGGACCTTCACCCTGAATATGAGTCTATCTTATATGTTTCCCACACCCTGTACATACAGATTGCTCACATTAATCCGGACCCTCACCCTGAATATGAGTCTATCTTATATGTTTCCCACACCCTGTACATACAGATTGCCCACATTAATCCGGACCTTCACCCTGAATATGAGTCTATCTTATATGTTTCCCACACCCTGTACATACAGATTGCCCACATTAATCCGGACCTTCACCCTGAATATGAGTCTATCTTATATGTTTCCCACACCCTGTACATACAGATTGCCCACATTAATCCGGACCTTCACCCTGAATATGAGTCTATCTTATATGTTTCCCCACCCTGTACATACAGATTGCTCACATTAATCCGGACCCTCACCCTGAATAAGAGTCTATCTTATATGTTTCCCACACCCTGTACATACAGATTGCTCACATTAATCCGGACCCTCACCCTGAATAAGAGTCTATCTTATATGTTTCCCACACCCTGTACATACAGATTGCTCACATTAATCCGGACCCTCACCCTGAATAAGAGCCTATCTTATATGTTTCCCACACCCTGTACATACAGATTGCTCACATTAATCCGGACCCTCACCCTGAATAAGAGCCTATCTTATATGTTTCCCACACCCTGTACATACAGATTGCTCACATTAATCCGGACCCTCACCCTGAATAAGAGCCTATCTTATATGTTTCCCACACCCTGTACATACAGATTGCTCACATTAATCCGGGCCCTCACCCTGAATAAGAGTCTATCTTATATGTTTCCCACACCCTGTACATACAGATTGCTCACATTAATCCGGACCCTCACCCTGAATAAGAGTCTATCTTATATGTTTCCCACACCCTGTACATACAGATTGCTCACATTAATCCGGACCCTCACCCTGAATAAGAGCCTATCTTATATGTTTCCCACACCCTGTACATACAGATTGCTCACATTAATCCGGACCCTCACCCTGAATAAGAGTCTATCTTATATGTTTCCCACACCCTGTACATACAGATTGCTCACATTAATCCGGACCCTCACCCTGAATAAGAGTCTATCTTATATGTTTCCCACACCCTGTACATACAGATTGCCCACATTAATCCGGACCTTCACCCTGAATATGAGTCTATCTTATATGTTTCCCACACCCTGTACATACAGATTGCTCACATTAATCCGGACCTTCACCCTGAATAAGAGTCTATCTTATGTTTCCCACACCCTGTACATACAGATTGCTCACATTAATCCGGACCCTCACCCTGAATAAGAGCCTATCTTATATGTTTCCCACACCCTGTACATACAGATTGCCCACATTAATCCGGACCTTCACCCTGAATATGAGTCTATCTTATATGTTTCCCACACCCTGTACATACAGATTGCCCACATTAATCCGGACCTTCACCCTGAATATGAGTCTATCTTATATGTTTCCCCACCCTGTACATACAGATTGCTCACATTAATCCGGACCCTCACCCTGAATAAGAGCCTATCTTATATGTTTCCCACACCCTGTACATACAGATTGCTCACATTAATCCGGACCCTCACCCTGAATAAGAGCCTATCTTATATGTTTCCCACACCCTGTACATACAGATTGCTCACATTAATCCGGACCCTCACCCTGAATAAGAGTCTATCTTATATGTTTCCCACACCCTGTACATACAGATTGCTCACATTAATCCGGACCCTCACCCTGAATAAGAGTCTATCTTATATGTTTCCCACACCCTGTACATACAGATTGCTCACATTAATCCGGACCCTCACCCTGAATAAGAGCCTATCTTATATGTTTCCCACACCCTGTACATACAGATTGCTCACATTAATCCGGACCCTCACCCTGAATAAGAGTCTATCTTATATGTTTCCCACACCCTGTACATACAGATTGCTCACATTAATCCGGACCCTCACCCTGAATAAGAGTCTATCTTATATGTTTCCCACACCCTGTACATACAGATTGCCCACATTAATCCGGACCTTCACCCTGAATAAGAGCCTATCTTATATGTTTCCCACACCCTGTACATACAGATTGCTCACATTAAAAATCATCCTACCTGCATCTACTGCATGTTATGAGCCTTTAAACATTCAAGATGGCAGATCATGGAGCATCAGGCAGCCTGCAAACAGGAAGCAGACTTTGCTGTTCTGCATTCTGGGATTGCTGACCTTTTCCTGTCCCCAGCTCTGCTCAGTGTGAGCAAAGCACAGCGATAACCCCGCCCCCCTGTACTTTTTATCCCACTCTCCTCTCCCTAAGTAAGTGTGATGCTTCTGAGTCAAGATGGCGGCACCGTATCTTAAAGTCCTGAACAGAGTTGCAGCCCAGTGGGGGAAAGAATAAGTAAGTACCGTAAGTGACTAAAAACTTAAAAATATATTAATTCTATATGCTGGGGAATCATTTTTTAAGGGTTTGAGCTTTTCAATAAATCATGCTGAAGGTCCGGTTTAATTCATTGGCCTTGATTTACTAAGAGGCCGATTCATTAATAGCGCCAGGTAGCGACAGTTGAGCGACTGTAGCGGCATTTTCAGAGCGCCCGCTAGTAGTCGCTGTGCTTGCCCGTTGTTCGGTTGTTGATAGCGACTCAGTCGGTGTGGTGTAATGTTGAATACGGGGTTAGGAGTCGCTATTTGACAGGTTCCGCGCTGTATGGGAGCGCATGATAGCGACTGGTCAGAGCGACCGGCTCCCACCATATTCATCAAAAAATCCTCGCGCTGTGAAATGCTTGTTTAAACCCCAGAGCGCTGGCGGCGATGTGTTAAAAGTAGTTTTTTAACCCCCAAACAACCATATTTTTGGAAACCAAAAAAAAAATTTTTTAAGAATTTAGTAATATGAAAACAATAATATCAGACCTGTAATATCAATTCTGCACAATTTTTTTTCCCCTTAAAAAAATTATCTAAAATGGCAGAAGTGGTCACAGAATTTTTCACATTAAAAAAAAAAAAAAAAAATTAATAACAATTAATTATTAATATTTAAAGATTGTCCCATTGAAATGCATTGGAGAGCGCCAGGTAGCGAGAGGTCATACCTGTCGCTGTTCAAGGCCGGACGCTGGCGCTGTGGGCTGAGGCTGGAATAATGATGAATGAGTCGCTATATGGCGCTATCTCAGTCGCTAAGCAGGATCGGCTTGATAAATGTGTGATTGTGGTGGGGAGCCGGCGTTCTCGTGGCGGGGCCCGTCATTACCGGTCGCTCACCAGTCGCTTACCTGTCGCTATTCCTTCATAAATAAGGGCCTAACAGTTGTAAAAAAACTCTCATGGTAGTAAAAAAATCAATTCATGAGAAAAAAGCCTGAGAAAGTCACTGTTACTGAATCATCAGATAGGAAGACCATGAAAGTCAATGGCAGCTTTTTACTAAAAGTAAAAAGTTCAATACTTTTTCCAGGAGTAAAAAAGTGCCATTGACTTTCATGGTCTTCCTATCTGATGATTCAGTAACAGTGACTTTCATTGTCTTTTTATCTGGTGATTCAGTAACATAGTAACATAGTATGTGCGGCTGAATAAAGACTTTAGTCCATCCAGTTCAGCCTGTTTAACTCCTTCCAGTGGTCTAGTAGCCATAGCCGGAAATGTTATTACATGCAAGGAGGGCATCCCGGCCACTATAGATCTCCTTCCAGTGGTCTAGTAGCCATAGCCGGAAATGTTATTACATGCAAGGAGGGCATCCCGGCCACTATAGATCTCCTTCCAGTGGTCTAGTAGCCATAGCTGGAAATGTTATTACATGCAAGGAGGGCATCCCGGCCACTATAGATCTCCTTCCAGTGGTCTAGTAGCCATAGCTGGAAATGTTATTACATGCAAGGAGGGCATCCCGGCCACTATAGATCTCCTTCCAGTGGTCTAGTAGCCATAGCTGGAAATGTTATTACATGCAAGGAGGGCATCCCGGCCACTATAGATCTCCTTCCAGTGGTCTAGTAGCCATAGCCGGAAATGTTATTACATGCAAGGAGGGCATCCCGGCCACTATAGATCTCCTTCCAGTGGTCTAGTAGCCATAGCTGGTAATGTTATTACATGCAAGGAGGGCATCCCGGCCACTATAGATCTCCTTCCAGTGGTCTAGTAGCCATAGCCGGAAATGTTATTACATGCAAGGAGGGCATCCCGGCCACTATAGATCTCCTTCCAGTGGTCTAGTAGCCATAGCTGGTAATGTTATTACATGCAAGGAGGGCATCCCGGCCACTATAGATCTCCTTCCAGTGGTCTAGTAGCCATAGCTGGAAATGTTATTACATGCAAGGAGGGCATCCCGGCCACTTTTGAACATTTTTAATGTATCCCTCATTACTACCTCCTCTGGCAGCGAGTTCCATAGTGTCACTGCTCTTACAGAGAAGAATCCCCTCCTATGTCGGTGGAGAAAGCACCTTTCCTCTAACCTTAGTGGATGCCCTCGGGTTATGGTTACACTCCGGGGTATAAATAGATTGTGGGACAGATCCTTGTATTGACCCCGAATATATTTATACATAGTTATTAGATCACCCCTCAATCGTCTTTTTTCTAGACTAAATAAGCCTAACTTGGACAATCTTTCCGGGTACTCTAGCCCCCGCACTCCTTTTATTAACTTTGTTGCCCTTCTTTGAACGCGCTCCAGTTCTGATATGTCCTTCGTAAGCACAGGTGCCCAGAACTGTACACAGTATTCCATATGGGGTCTGACCAGTGACTTGTACAGGGGTAAAATGATGCTCTGGTCATGAGCACCTATGCCCCTCCTGATGCCCCCCATGATCCTATTTGCCTTGGCAGCAGTTGCCTGGCATTGATTACTACAGTTGAGCTTATTGTCAACTAAAACCCCTAGGTCCTTTTCCATTGTTGTTTTACCAAGTGTTTCTTTATTTAGTGTGTAATCATGATACAGATTTCTCCTTCCCATGTGCATAACCTTACATTTATCTGTGTTAAACTTCATTTGCCATTTATCTGCCCATGCTTCCAATTTATCTAAATTGTTTGTAGCTGCCTGTTGTCCTCTTTTGTTTTAATTACTTTACTCAGCTTAGTATCATCTGCAAAGATTGAGACTTTACTGTTTAATCCATGCCCAATGTCATTTATATATATATATTGAAGAGAATTGGTCCCAGAACTGACCCCTCCACTAGTAACAGTGACCCAATCTGAGTGTGTACCATTGATAACCACCCTCTGCTTCCGATCATTAAGCCAATTTCTCACCCATCTGCACACGTTTTCCCCTAGTCCAAGCATTCCCATCTTTTGTACCAGCCTTTTATGTGGCACAGTATCAAATGCTTTAGAAAAGTCAAGATATATGATATCCAATGACTCCCCCTGATCCAATCTTGAACTTACCTCCTCATAAAAGCTGATTAGGTTTGTCTGGCAGGAGCGATTCCTCATAAATCCATGCTGATATGGAGTAATAAGGTCATTTTCCCCAAGGTGCTCCAGGATAGTATCCCTTAAGAAACCTTCAAACAGCTTGCCCACCACAGATGTTAAGCTTACCGGTCTGTAGTTCCCAGGTTCCCCCCTAGATCCCTTTTTGAATATTGGCACCACATTTGCCAAGCGCCAATCCATCGGAACAAACCCTGTAGTTATGGAATCCACAAATATTAGAAATAATGGCTTGTCTATTACTGTACATAACTCCCTTAAAACACAAGGATGTATGTCATCTGGTCCCGGTGATTTATCGATTTTCATCTGCTTGAGACGGTGCCGGACTTCTTCCTTGGTTAGACCAGTGACATTTAATGGAGGGTTTCGGTTATTCCCCTGCATTTCACTCGGCATGTCACATTCTTTTGTGAATATAGAAGCAAAGAAGTTGTTAAGCAAATTAGCTTTCTCCTCATTTCCCTCTATAGGGGTCCCCTCCTTGCTTTTCAGGGGGCCCACACCCTCAGGT